>CAWUFW010012652.1:207500-527597 GCA_963921515.1 Calotriton arnoldi | reverse complement strand
GCAAACAGAAAAACGTCACCTGCCAATGCAGCATCCCACACACTCTGTTTGCAATCTTCTAACACATAACATTGAAATACCAGTTGTAATCGAGAGCATTAGCTTTGTACGGAAAACAAAAGCAAATATCCAAATCTTTTTCTTTTTTTTTAATCCCAAATGCCTTGGTACTCTGTCTAGTTGTCCTTCACCCCCTGCATCCTTCAAACCCTCTTTTTTTGTTGCTTCCATCCTTCCCGTTCCACTTACTTTTTCGACCACCATTCTGCCTCCTGCTTCCATGCCATGTTTTCCTACTCAAGTCATTGCTCATGCTGCAGCTCCCCCGGAACCTTCGAAAATCACAGCCATTTACTATATATATATTTTTGCTGAAATGTGCTTCTTTGGAACTTACTTTTAACAGAAATGCGTTACATTTTAATTTTCTCATTAATTTTTCAAATGTTTTCATTACTTTCGGACATGTTACACTCTAGCAAGAGCAGAGGAGGGGGAGGACAGCTCTTTGAGGTGAGGGGTGGGGTTCCAGAGGTGGTGGTGGGGTGTATATGGGGTCAAAAGTCAAATTGGTCAAGGTCATTTTTTGGGTTGATTAAGGATAAAGTTGGAAATATAACGAAGGTTACAGATTTAATTTTAAGATTTGTTTTGGTGAAGAATTCAAGGTGTGATGTGGGGCGTATTTTTTCTATGTTAATGCTAAGGATTAGGCTTAGGCAAGCAATAACCGACTTGAAATGGGTCTAATACACTGTATAAGTTGGAATGTCTCCGGCTTAAACAGTACTAGAAAATGTCAGCTAGTCCGAGAAGAACTTAAAATGTACAAACCCCACATAGTATGTCTTACTGAACCACATTTGGCTTAAAAGGACAGGTTTTTATTGAAACAGCTGGGTTATGATATTATGGTCTGCACATCCCTGTCGGTCTCTATCAGGGGGGGGCGCTATTACAGCAGATAGAAGACTGGAATACAACCTCCTGTGGGTGACAGCTAACCCACGGGGGAGATGGGCGATTGTGCAGTTAGCAATAAATGGCATTAAATATGTTTTGCACGTATTATACGGGTCCAACGTGGATGAGCCCGCTATTTTTGACATGCTAACCTTCGAATTGTTGGAATGGCAGGGGGAACTGCTAGTTATGTGCGATTTTAACTGTACCTTGTAATATGTCAAAGATTCAACTAATCAGCATGCTTCTCTAAGAATGAGGAAGGTTAGGACTTCTATTCTTGAATTAGCACGCTTACATTGTCTTAGGGATGCATGGAGATCACTATACCAAATGACGCCTGGATATACGTCTGCTCCCCATAACAATATTCTAGGATCGATTTGGCTTTCGTTAATAACAGATACTACAGTCTGCTGATCTGGAAGTGTGTCCCATAGTGACATCGGACCATAACCCTATTTTGTAATCTTTCTGTACTCAGGCTGCAAAAAGCCAGAGGCATACATTTTCCTTCCCTTGCCATTTACTCATGGAGAAGGAGTACTTATTAGAGGTTCAAAAAGAACTAGCAGAGTTCATAGAGAATAACGCTGGGTCCGCATCCCCACAGATTGTGTGGGACACTATGAAAGCCTTTATAAGAGGCGTTATTCAGCATTATATCTACCAGCAAAATAATAACAAAGAACTCTACTTGAGGGCAACTTGGCGTGCAGTCACACAGCTAGAAGTATCGTACGCTGGTGCAATTAGGCAGGGGGGACAAGATCAACAGGAGATATATTTCTCCTTGATTGCGAGACGATCACACTTGGGAAATATACTAAGGGAGAGGGTAGCGGTTCGCTACAGTAAACATCGCTCCCTTCAGTATTAATATGGTGAGCAGGTATTGTATTGTATTGTAATTGCACTTATATAGCGCTTACTATCCCTGACGAGGCGTCGAAGCGCTTTTTCGGCGAGTAGCACGCTACTCCGGAACCCATAAAGGATTAGTGTTGAATTAGTATAGTGAAATATGAAAGTAATTTGAGTGGTGGATAGGTTAGTCAGTTATTTGGATTCAGAAGGATAGCGGAAGGATAGAAGAGGGAAAAAAGGTTTGTATTTATATAGCGCTAGTTACCCCTGATGGGGTGTTGAAGCACGTTTTTGGCAAATAGCTCGCTACCCTGGAACCCATAAAGGATTAGTGGTGAATTAGTATAGTGAAATATGAAAGTAATTTGAGTGGTGGATAGGTTAGTCAGTTATTTGGATTCAGCAGGATAGCGGAAGAATAGAAGAGGGAAAAAGGTTTGTATTTATATAGCGCTTGTTACCCCTGATGGGGTGTTGAAGCACTTTTTTTGGCGAGTAGCACGCTACTCCAGAACCCATAAAGGATTAGTGGTGAATTAGTATAGTGAAATATGAAAGTAATTTGAATGGTGGATATTAGTCAGTTATTTGGATTGAGAAGGATAGCAGAAGGGATAGAAGAGGGAAAAAGGTTTGCATTTATATAGCGCTTGTTGCCCCTGATGGAATGTTGAAGCCCTTTTTTGGCGAGTAGCATGCTACTCCGGAACCCATAAAGTATTAGTGTTGAAAATTAGTATAGTGAAATATGAAAGTAATTTGAGTGGTGGATATGTTATTCAGTTATTTGGATTCAGAAGGATAGCGGACGGATAGAAGAGGGAAAAAAGGTTTGTATTTATATATCGCTTGTTACCCCTTATGGGGTGTTGAAGTGCTTTTTTGGCGAGTAGCACGCTACTCGGAACCCATAAAGGATTAGTGGTGAATTAGTATAGTGAAATATGAAAGTAACTTAAATGGTGGATATTAGTCAGTTATTTGGATTGAGAAGGATAGCAGAAGGGATAGAAGGGGGAAAAAGGTTTGCATTTATATAGTGCTTGTTGCCCCATATGGGATGTTGAAGCGCTTTTTGGTGAGTAGCACGCTACTCAGGAACCCATAAAGGATTAGTGTTGAAAATAAGCATAGTGAAATATGAAAGTAATTTGAGTGGTGGATATGTTATTCAGTTATTTGGATTCAGAAAGAGAGCAGAAGAATAGAAGAGGGAAAAAAGGTTTGTATTTATATATCGCTTGTTACCCCTGATGGGTTGTTGAAGTGCTTTTTTGGCGAGTAGCACACTACTCCGGAACCCATAAATGGATTAGTGGTAAATTAGTATAGAGAAATATGAAAGTAATTTGAGTTGTAGATAGGTTAGTCTGTTATTTGGATTCAGAAGGATAGCGGAAGGATAGAAGAGGGAAAAAAGGTTTGTAATTATATAGCACTTGTTATCCCTGATGGGGTGTTGAAGCGCTTTTTTGGCAAGTAGCATGCTACTCCGGAACCCATAAAGGATTAGTGTTGAATTAGTATAGTGAAATATGAAAGTAATTTGAGTGGTGGATATGTTAGTCAGTTATTTGTGTTGAGAAGGGTAGGGGAGGGATAGAAGAAGGAAAAAGGTTTGCATTTATAAAGCTCTTGTTACCTCTGATGGGGTGTTGAAGTGCTTTTTGGGCGAGTAGCACGCTACTCCGGGAACCCATAAAGGATTAGTGTTGAAAATTAGTATAGTGAAATATGAAAGTAATTTGAGTGGTGGATATGTTATTCAGTTATTTGTATAGAGAAGGTTAGCAGAGGGATAGAAGAGGGAAAAAGTTTTGCATATATATAGTGCTTGCTACCCCTGATGAGGTGTTGAGGTGCTCTTTCGGCGAGTAGCACACTACTCTGAAACCCATAAAGGATTAGTGGTGAATTAGTATAGTGAAATATGAAATTTGAGAAGTGGACATGTTAGTCTGGTATTTTGATTGAAAAGGATAGTGGAGGGATAGAAGAGTGAAGGACTTAGATATTTTTGCTTTTTTTGTTTTTGAGGTCATAGCAGTAGGAGGAGGCTTGAGATGAGTTAAAAGGGATGTGGAGGGGAAGAGTCAGAGGGAAGAGTTTAGAAAGGCTTGTTTTGGGGGATCAGTATAGTAAAAGAGGGGTCAGATGATGCAAGGAGGGGTAGAGTAGGGGAGAGTTTAGAAAGGGTTATTTTGGGAATCATAGTAGTGGTATGGGGTTTGGGATGAATGAGACAGTGGATGTAGAGGATATATTGATGGAGGTATAGGGTGAGAAATAGGGTAGTGCATTGGAAAGAGTAGTAGAAAGAGGTTTGAGATGAGTCAGAGAGTTGAGGTAGAAGATATATTGAGAGAGGTATAGGGTGAGAAATAGGGTAGTGCATTGGATATGCTGAATTAGAAGAAAGTAATAAATATATAGATCCATAAGTACATGGAAAGTATATAGATGCATAAGGGATGTAAGTATGTGTAGATTAATGATATTGATAGAGGTATAGGATGAGAAAAAGGGTTGTGCATTGTATATGCTTTTTTAGGAGAAAAGTTATAAATATATAGATCCAAGTACATGGAAGGTATATAGATGCATAAAGGAAGTAAGTATATGTAGATTAAAGATGCATTAGATAAACTCTGGTTTACAAGTGTTGTTGTACTTGAAAATGTATTTTATTTATTTTTTAAAAACATAACTATTCTACATGCTTATACAAAGCAATACACATATATAGGTACATATCTATAGCACAAATAAATGCTTAAATACAGAGGGATATGCTGTATATTTCTGTTTGTGTATGGTGCTTATGTGGAGAAGAGCCAATTCTTGAGTAGTTTTACCTGAAGATAAGGTGGTTCTCCGTGGATCTTATGTTGGGGGTAAAGAGTTCCATAGTTTGGCTGCTTGAACAGAGAATGATGTGCCACCCATGTTTTTTTTCTTGTATCTTGGGATTTTGAGGCGAGGTGCCACTCCAGAGCGGAGGTTCCTTTGTTGAATGTGTTTGGTGATTTTATTCCTGATGAAGAGTGGTCTCATTCCATGTATCTCTTTGTGGGTGATACAAAGCAGCTTGAACGTGGATCTTCTGGCAACCGGTAACCATTGCAGGGCTTTCAAGGCAGGTGAGATGTGGTCTTGCGGTTTGATATGCAAGAGTAATCTGGCAGCCGAGTTCTAAATCCGTTGTAGTCTTTTCATGGTCGTTAAAGGTGATCTGTGGTAGAGGCTATTGGCGTAATCAAGTTTGGACAGAACAAGGGAGATGGTAGCTTGGACCTTGTGTGGAAATCCCAAATGGGGGAAGATTCGTCACAGAGTTTTTATAGTAACAACGCTTGATCTTGCTAGTTTGTCCACTTGGGCATTCATCGATAGCTTGGAGTCCATGGTCATTCTGAGGTTTCTTACTTCCTTCGATACTTTAGGTGGTGATCCCAGTTCATCAGGCCAGGCAGCAAGTGGGTCATAATGTTTCCAATCGCCACACATGAGTATTTCCGTTTTGGAAGCATTCAATTTGAGATGGCTCCAAGTCATCCATTAATCCATGGCTCTGAGACAACTGAAAATTGGCGAGTTTCCAATGTCTTTGGGGCATTCCAGTTGAAGGAGTATTTGTGTGTCATCTGCATAGTTATAGCACGTGAGGTGAAATTGATTGATCAGTACCAGTAATGACTTTATGTAGATGTTGAAAAGCAGGGGTGAGATGATAGAGCCTTGAGGGACCCCTGCTTTTGTCGAGTATGGTTTGGACGAGAAAGGTGGGGTATGGATGACATTAGTTCTGTTTCGAAGGTAGGACGCGATTCAGTCTAGAGCAGTCCCTCTATGCCAGCTTCGTAAAGTCTTTGTATCAGAGTGTCATGGTCAACCGTGTCAAAGGCAGCCAAGAGGTTCAAGAGGAGTAGCGCAGCAAACCCGTTGCGGTCAACTGTGTTCTTCAGGTCATCCCAGATGTCAAGGGGGGCAGATTCCGTGCCTCTTCCCGGATGGAATCCTGTTTGGAAATCTGAAAGTATGGCATTCTCTTTAATGAATTGGGACATCTGGGCGAATGCTGCTCTTTCTATCAGTTTGCCTAGGAAAGGTCCATTTGTAATGGGTCTGTAGTTGTCAGGTTTCAGCGGGTCCAAGTTTGTTTTCTTCAGTAAAGGGCGTATGTATGACTTTTTGAGTTCTTCTGGAAATATTCCGGTAGGGAAAGTGTTGGCGCACCAACTGGCTGATATAAGAGCAAGGAGTCAGATTAAGGCGATTAAAGGTGAGGATGGAGTTCTTTACACACAGACACAGCCAATATTGGAACAATTTGCTCAGTTCTATCAGAAATTATATGGCCAAGTTAGCGGGTTTGATGAAATGGGATTTAGTCAATACCTACTGGGGTGCACACTTCCAAGGCTTAGTGTTGAACAAGCGGAGAACCTTCAAGAGGAAATCGCCAGTGAAGAAATATTGGAGGCCTTGGCTGCATTGCCTATTGGAAAGGCGGCTGGCGATGACTCAATACCTGTAGAATTCTATAAAGTGTTTAAGGACTACATCGTGCCACTGCTAAGAGACGTTGTACGATCTATAGGGGACAACAGGGATCTCCCTAGCTCATGGAATATGACAAATATTGTATTTTTCTTAAAAAAGGGAAAGGCTTCAGAGGAGTGTGGTTCATATCGAACTATCGCCCTTATAAATGCGGACGCCAAGATCTTTGTTAAGATTAGCTCCTCTTATGCCAGGACTGGTATCTAGCCAGCAGCACGGTTTCATACTGGTTAGGGATACTGCGGCCCATATTAACACGGCAATTGTGGCTTTTAATGTGGCAAATCAATCAATCAGGGGTTTTTAAAGCGCGCTACTCACCCGTGAGGGTCTCACGGCGCTGGGGGGGTGCAGCTCCGGATCAGTCGAAGAGCCAGGTCTTGAGGCTCTTCCTGAAGGTGTGCAGAGTGGGGGAGCATCTGATGTTGACTGGGAGCTCGTTCCAGGTCTTTGCTGTGACGTAGGAGAAGGCTCTTCCACCTGCTCTGGTTCTGTGGATGCGTGGGGTCTCTGCCATGGCGAGGTCAGCGGAGCGGAGGTTCCTTTTGGGTACGTGGAAGGAGACTCTTTCATTGAGGTATTTGGGTCCGATGTTGTGGAGGGATTTGTAGGCGCGGGTGAGTAGCTTGAAGGTTATCCTCTTCTCGATGGGGAGCCAGTGGAGGCCTCGTAGGTGCTGGGTCATGTGCTCATGTCGTGGGGTTCCGAGGACGAGTCTGGCTGCGGTGGTCTGGATGGTTTGGAGCTTGTGTAGCAGAGTTTTGTTGATTCCGGCGTAGAGGGCGGTACCATAGTCCAGTCTGCTGGTTATGAGTGCGTGGGTGACGGTCTTTCTGCATTCCGGGGGGGTCCACTTGAAGGTCTTCCGGAGGGTGCAGAGGGAGTTGAAGCAGGTGAAGCAGGTGGAGGTGACGGTGTTGATCTGGCAGGTCATGGTGAGGGAGGAGTCTAGAATTATGCAGAGGTTTCGGGCGTGATCTGATGGAGTGGGTGGGTTTCCGAGGGCGGAAGTCCACCAGGTGTTGTCCCAGGCGGTGGAGGAGGGTCCAAGGACGAGGACCTCTGTCTTCTCCGAGTTGAGCTTAAGGCAGCTGTTGTTCATCCAAGCTGCGACGTCTTTCATTCCTTCCTGGAAGCTGAGTCTGGTGTCTTCGGGGGTCTTCATGAGGGAGAGGATGAGTTGGGTGTCGTCGGCGTAGGATACTATGCTGAGCCCATGCTGTCTAACGATGGCGGCGAGGGGGGCCATGTAGATGTTGAAGAGCATGGGGCTGTGCGAGGATCCTTGGGGTACTCCGCAGTTGATCTCTGTGGGTTCGGAGAGGAAGGGTGGGAGTCTGATCCTTTGGGTTCTGGCGGTGAGAAAGGAGCGGATCCAGTCGAGGGCGGTTCCCCGTATGCCGGCGTAGTGGAGTCTGGCGGTGAGAGTGCGGTGGGAGACGGTGTCCAAGGCTGCGGAGAGGTCTAGTAGGATGAGGGCTGCTGTGTGGCCTTGGTAGAGTAGCATGCGGATGTCATCGGTGGCGGCGAGGAGGGCGGTCTCGGTGCTGTGGTTGCTGCGGAATCCAGACTGGGAGGAGTCGAGGATGGCGTTCTCTTCGATGAAGGTAGTCAGCTGGGCGTTGACGAATCTCTCAGTGACTTTGGCTGCAAAGGGAAGGAGAGAGATGGGCCGGTAGTTTTTCAGGTCCATCGGGTCAGCTGAGGGTTTCTTGAGGAGGGGCTTGACCTCTGCCCGCTTCCAGTCGTCGGGGAAGATGCTGGATTTGAAGGAGGTGTTAATAGTCCGGCATAGTTCGGGTGCGATGGCGGCGGCAGCTCTGTGGTAGATGTGCGGTGGGCAGAGGTCCGTGGGGGCTCCTGAGTGGGTGTTCTTCATGGTCGTGGCAGTGTCTTTGGTGGTAGCCGGTTTCCAGGTGGTGATGGTGGGCTGGTTGTCGGTGGTGGAGAGGAGGGTGGTGTCTGGAGTCTGTTCACTGAAGTTGTCGTAGAGGGCCTTGATTTTCAGGTGGAAGTAGGAGCTGAGCTTGTTGCAGAGGTCCTGGGATGGTGTGACGTCCGTGGCTTTGCTGGGGGGTTTGGTGAATTGCTGTATGACGTTGAAGAGTTCTTTTGCGTTACTGGCGTTGGTGTGGATTTTGTTCTTGATAAAGGTCCTCTTGGTGGCTCTTATGCGCTGGTGGTATTCAGTCATGGTGTTTCTGTAGGTGTTCTGGTCTTCTGTGGTTTTCCTGTTCCTCCAGAGTTTCTCGAGGCGTCTGCAGGAGCGCCTGGCTTCTTGGAGGTCAGTGGGGAACCAGGCGGCCTTCAGGGGGCGGTGTCTGACGGGGTGGCGGATGGGTGCGAGCTTGTCTGCACAGCTGGTGATCCAGCGGTGTAGTTCTTTGGCTGCAGAGTTGGCGTCGGTCGTGGCGGAGGGGGGTTGTGGAAGAGGGTGGTGTTGAGGTGTTCCTCGTGACCTTGCTCCAGTTCCTTCGTGGCGGGCGTGGGGTGGGCTTGGGAGCGGTGGTGGTGTTGAAGGTGAAGTGTACACAGTGGTGGTCTGTCCAGAGGGGCTGCATGGTGTGGCTGAAGTGGATGATTGTCACCCCTGCGAAGATGGGGTCGAGGATGTGTCCGGCCCTGTGGGTGGGGGTGGTGACGAGCTGCTTTAGTCCGAGGTTGGTGAGGTTGTCCAGGAGGGTGGTGGAGTCGGGGTCGCTGCGGCTGTCGAGGTGGAAGTTCAGGTCTCTGATGAGAATGTAGTCCGTGGAGGCGATGGCGTGGGGTGGGACAAGGTTGGCAATGGTGGTGGCGGAAGAGGCGCGAGGCCCAGGGGGTCTGTAGGCGAGGGTCCCGCGCAGCGTGGTTTTGGGGCTGGTCTGGATCTGGAAGTGGAGGTGCTCTGTGTTGGAGAGGGGGTCGCTCGTGCTGGAGGTGGAGAGTCGGAGGGAGCTCTTGTGCGTGCTGGCGAGTCCCCCTTCTGGGCGGTGGGGGCGGTCCTTTCTCTGGATCTTGTATCCGTCGGGGATGGCGGTGGCGATGTCGGGGCGGAGGTGGCATTGGTCACGTTGGCAAAGAAACTAGGTATTAATATGGGGGTGATACTGCTGGACGCCGAAAAGGCATTTGATCGTGTAATTTGGGATTGTCTCTGGTCCACAATCTCGGCCTATGGATTGAGTGGTCGCTACTGTAGTTGAGTACAGGCTTTATAGAAAAATCCTTGGGCTCAGTTGACATACGGTGGGCTGGTTTCTTCTCCTTTCCGGATACAGCAGTGAACTCCGCAGGGGTGCCCACTGTCCCCTCTTTTATCTGCTTTATATTTTGAGCCGTTCTTACGCTCTCTATGCTTCAATATTAATATTTTGCCAGTCAGGGCAGGAATATGCGAGTTGAAAGTTACTGCATATGCTGACGATGTGGCCGCGTATTCGTCTGACCCCGTATCCGCACTTGATCATATCAGAGATGAAGCCAACAGATTTGGCACTTTCTCAGGATACAAACTAAATGTCAGTAAGATTCAAGTTCTTCTTAATTTTCAATCTACCAGACCAGTCCCTGGTGTCTGCTTATCAGTCTTATACTTGGGGGTCCAGATATCTTCTCAGGTCAAACGGATTGTTGCTTTAAACTATGAGATTCTCTTACAGCGCATGGCCCAAAGTTTTAGAAGTTGGCATATGCTGCCCATCAGTATCATAGGTAGGTGCAACATTATTAAAATGAAGATATTATCCAAATTTTTATATTTGTTTTGTACAATACCCTTACGGGCTCCAAATCTTTTTTTAAGAAACTTGAAGGGGCTCTCAGGAGTTTAATTTGGGGGTATAAGACAGCACAGCGCGCAATGCGGTATATTAAGTTTCCTTACAATCAGGGTGGTTTACAGCTTCCGGACTTTAAGTTATATTATTGGGCAGCATTTGCCGGACGTCTTAGTAAACTTTTGGCCGGAGACAACTCTGACTTTTGCTATAGGTTTGCGCTTGGCTCAGACAGCAGATTATTCTTACATCGAATTAATGATCCCAATTACTTTAAAAGAGTAAGATTTAAGGCTATAAGGGATATAGATTAAATTTGGCGTGAAATCTCTGCTGAATATTCTTTACCTCTTTTCCACGAGTATTTCCCCATGTGGGAAAACCCGATGCTTCCCGAAGTGTTTCATGACTCAACTTGTAAAATTTGGTCAAATCATGGTGTTGAGTGCTTGGGACAGCTGTATAACGTAAATGAGTTTTGCACATTTGAAAGTTTGCAAAGCTCCTATGCTCTTCCTCATTGGCTCTTCTTTCAATACCTGCAAATCAGGGATTTTCTTCTGGTACGCCGGGGGAAAAAATGCTGGAGCGCTCAGATTTGCTGAGAGATTTTTATCAGGCACCCAGAAAGTCGCTAATACGAACTATTTACTAGAATATTTGTCAGCAAAGAGTTAACGACAGTTCGAAGCTTGCACTGAAATGGACTAATCTCCTCTCAGAAAATATTACTTCTTTGGAAATAACTGCGGCATTAGATACCATGGAGAGGTCAGTTCACTCTGTAAACTTAAAACTACCGCAATTCAGAACAGTCTGTATGTTATACTATACGCCTGATAGAATAGCTAAGTGGCTAGGTAATGAGGAGAGTGATAGAGGGGAGAAAAATAAATGCCCTAAATGCGGATTGAAGGCTGCCAATTTGCTACATATGTTTGTTACTTGCCCAGAACTGGCGAAATTCTGGGATGATGTGAGTAATCATATTAGGTTTTGCCTTGGTTTAAAGCCGCAATTAACAAATAAGGTGATCATGTTGGGTTATAGTGGTGTGGAGCACGTAGGCCTAAGAAGTCTTTTCACTGTTATAATTGTTTCCGCCAGGCTGTGCATAACCAGGGCATGGGTCTCGACAACACCCCAAAGAGCAGCAGAGTGGTGGGCAATCCTTAGGGGAGTATATGAGAGGGAATTTGCTTTAGCTAGAACCAGGGGATTACGCTCTATTAAAAAATTGGACGAACATGGAGTAGGTTTAATTGGGATATAATTGGGTTTTTAACCGAAGTGACTTTATCTATTTTGACTAAAACAGTAATAATAATAATTATAATAATAATGTAGTTTGAACTATAATTTGTCTCCATCACTTATCAAATGGTTTGGCGTACAGTTTATAATGTTGATTATTTATGATATATAAGCGTTTGTATGATTGTATAGTCTTTTGACTCAAGTATTTTCTATACTTTATATATTTTTATTTTGGAAATTATTTTTTCCTTGTTTGTTTCTTGATCAATTTGACAATAAAAAAAAAGGACATGTTACACTCAACTTTAGAAGTTCATGTGTATTTAAAAAAATATCTTTTTATTGACTTTTTTACTCAATTTATTTTAGTGCAACCCGATTAATCATCCAAGGAAACCGATATCATCAGTATCATCAAGCAGGTTCATTTAAAAACCCTGATGAAAGTACATGCGCCATTTAATCATCAGCCAAATTGTGCCACAGGTGCAAAGCCTGTATCACAGGCAGTGGTTATACGTAACAAATAGGGCCCTCATTTACAGAGATTTGGCGTAGGGCAGTGCAGCAAGTCACCTTGTGTGCTGGCCTATGCCAACATGAAAGGGCAGGAATGCACTATATTTATGCAATATAGTGTATTCCTGTCCTTTCTCCCTGCGCTGGTGCCATTTTGGCAGCCTTGCACCAACGTAGGCACCCTTGAACCATGGTGCAAGGGTGTCTCCGTGCATGCAGGATGGATTTTGTGAAGCAAGGGGCACCTTCCTGCACAGAAACAATCCAAGAGGCGTTTTCCTCTTTCTGTGTGTGCTGCAGAATGCAGTACACATAGAAAGAGGACAAAACGAGGAGAAATAAAGATATTTCTCCTCGTCTCACCTCCCTCTGGGAGGTGTAAGGGTTTGGCACTTCCTCAGGTTTTCATGATTTTGTAAATCTGGGGCAGTGTCAAAATCCACGGGTGCTGCGTGGAACACCAAAAGCAAACACCCATGGAATGCCTTCCGAGAAAAGAGTAAGGCAGCGCAGCGATTTGCGCTGCTTTGCCGTACTCAAGATTTATGAGGCCACTCAAAGCCGTGCAAGGGTGGCTTTGCATGGGTTCATAAATCTGATTCAGAGCCCAGCATCACGCATGTACCACTTTACGTGGTGCAAAAAAGGCTCTCATAAATACCTCCCTAGGTGGCTATCCCTTTGAGGGAGGAAATTAAAGACTGATGACATTAGACGTAGAAGATCTTTCTACTGATATAATACAGGCTAAGGCACTGAAAAACCAGAAACCGTCTTATGAACGGCCAACACAAAGCTCCATTTGATACCTCGCTCGCTTACTATTCTTGATTAGAAATGTCTCCTTTTCTTCCTTTAGAGAAGAAAGTCATGTACTTGGGTGCGACGTCCACCGTAAACCTGGCCAACTATATACAGATACTTATTTACGATAAATGGGTTTTCTCACATTGAAACTTATGCAAAGTTGAACTCATGGGTTGGAAATATACATGCTGTTTTCTCTATCTAGAATGTAACAAAAAGCATGATGCTGGGATGACTAAACTCATGAAAATGTGACCAAAATGTCACTATAGCATCAAATGACAGCAATATTATTTATAGTATTCATATGCCATAAGGCTATATTTCTATACACAAAATCTAAAATAAATCAATGAGCAAAAGTTCCTTCCTCCTCCATTTCAGCTAACACCCATACAGCTTGAGAACCAACTGCCAGTTTTTGAAGATTAGGGGAGAATGCTAGAAGAGAGGTTCATTTTTCCATTCCGAACCATTGTGTAACAAGTTGAAAGTCTGCAGATATGCCAAAAGGTTGGTTAGAAAGAAAGGTGAAGACCATGGTTTGTTCACCAGGTGTATCTTTTTCAGGCGTAGACTTAAAAGTAATAGAACAAGTTATTTACCTCTGTAAACGCTCTTTCTGGTGGATACTCAATCTTACCGCAGATTCCTCACCTTTAGAATATTCCCACAGCGCCAGTCTGGTTTCAGAAGTTTCAATAGCAGTGCTTCAGTGTGTTGCCAGGTGGCACCATGTGGCTCCACATTGACTTCACTCTGCCCTGGTAGTGACAGAGCCAAGCCCCATATAAGTGCCACTCCCTGCACGCAGATGTTAGTTTCTTGCTTGGCTTTTTCCACACCCTTAGACATAGAGCACAAAATAATTGATGGTAAGTAGTATGGGGGGATACCTTTCATCAACCTCTAAAATGAGCGTGGTTTACATAATGTGACAGGTGGTTACGCCCGGAAGTCCCTCCTCCGGACGTGACATCACTGCTGACCCATTTAACCTGCTAGTGATGTCACCTGTGGCCCCTAACCCCGAAGTCCCTCCTCAGGAAATGAAGTCATTAAGACGTCACTTCCAGCTCATGTGATCAGGTGGTGGTGTCACCTCTGATCCCTAAACCAGAAGTCCCTCCACAGGAAATGAAGTCATTGAGATGTCACTTCTGGCTCATGTGAGCAGGTAGTGATGTCACCTGTGACCCTTAACCCGGTAGTCCCTCCTCCGCAAATGAAGTCATGACAACCACTGAGCCAGAAATTACGTTGCACCCTGACCCATCCCAACTCTCACCCGGAAGTACTACCACTTTCAGCCAGTGTGACCAGAAAGTGATGTCACCTGTGACCCCTAACCTCGGGAGTGCCCAGGAACCCAGACTCTGGAAGTGACATTGCCCAAAACCTATCCCAAGGCAATGCACCAAAATCACATTGCTGGTAACCATTAGATTCCAACTGTCTTTTTGAAAGGAAAGAGAAATTTGAATATGTAGCAATGTGTGTATGTGTGTACATTATTGCATGCACAGACACAAGCACGCACCCACACACACGCACAAATACACACTCAAGGGCATGTAGTGTGTGTATGTGTTTGCGTGGGTGTGTGTGCATGTGTATACATGCCAGGGCTTATTTGTGTTAGTGTATTTGCTTGTGCATGTAGTGTGTGTGGGTGTCTGTCAGAGTCTGTCTAGGCAGCGTTACACCTGTAAACAGGGTCTTTTATAGTGCCTTGAAAGAAAAAAATACTCACCATGATATTTTCTGTAACAGTGCAACAAAAAGAAAAGTGTAACTCGTTTTAGACAGATGAAATGAGACCTTTTTTAACAGGAGTTGAAATGAACTCAGAGCTATTTTTAAAAACTGTGCAAGAAATCTAAAAGAGTGTAACATATTTTCACACACAGGAAATTAGGCCCCTTTTTTAAGCAGCAATGAATATAACTTTGTTTAGCGATAATTTAAAAAATGCAAGAGAAGAGGTCTTTTTGTTATTTGGTCAAAAAGCTGCCTTGGATGACCTCATTGCTCACAAAAAAATAACTTTCTTTTCTTAACACACAAAATGCTGACACATGATTCAGCTCCTAAAAATTGTCTCTTTTTAAAAGCTGCCTTGGATGATCTCATTGGTCACAAAAATAAAAATAACTTTTTTTCTTAACACTAGGGGTCGGCGGTGAACTCCGCTTCGTTGGCAGAGTTTGCTGAGTTTTGGCACTCCGAGCTCCAAGCGGAGCGCCAAGTTCATAAAAAAAACTCCGCCAGCCGCTGGCGGAGCGGAGTTCACCGGTTCACCCACTCCTAGAATTAAGAGCATCGCAGTCGTGTCTATCCCCTGATGACACAAAATTCAGAAGAGATCATATAATGATCAAGTCAAGTAAAACTTTTTTCGGCCAGTTTTGACCATAAAAGCACACTTACACACACCAAGAGTAAAAGGATAAAAACTATGCAATACATAATAAAAGGGCAGGTCTAATATTTCATATACAATTGCCATGTATAGGTTTCTAAAATCTAATATATGTTTGACTTATCAAGATAGGACTACTGCACTGTCATAGACCTAGATAAAGTGCATTTTATCCAGTACTAACACATAATTAAAAACAATGCCCGCTAAAACATGACATTTCTAATCCCGGTTCAGTGCATGATCAAAATGTTTCCTTTGCCGTAGGGCTCCTGCTAAAAAACTTGCAACCCCAAAACATATCAAAGGTGAGGGCATATAATGATCTATCTAGAAAAGACTACCATGGATGAGGAATATGCCCGCCTCACGTCTCTTAAGAAGAAAGTGAGGCGCACTCTGAAGCTACAGAGTTTGTTTTTGAGATTTTTAGACAACTCCGCGAGCTCCGCCCACCCCTACTTAACACACAAAATTCTGACACATGGTTCACCTCTAAAAAAGGCCTCTTTTGAAAATCTGCCTTGGCTTACCTCATTGCTCACAGAAACAAAAATAACTTTTTTCTTAACACAAAATGCTGACACATGGTTCAGCTCTAAAACTGTTCTTTTTAAAAGCTGTCTTGGTGGACCTCATTGCTCACAAAAATGAAAATAACCTTTTTTTCTTAACATACAAAATGCTGACACATGTTTCAGCTCTAAAATGGTCTCTTTTTAAAAGCTGACTTGAATGACCTCATTGCTCGCAAAAACTAAATGAGCAGTAACTTGTTTTTTTTCTTAACACACAAACCTGCTTCCACTTTCAGTTTTGATAAACCCAGGAAACACTGACTACTGGTCACAACGAAAAAGGGCTGTTTTAAGGACTCATGAAAACAGTTGTAAAAACAAAAAACTCACTTTGGACAAGCACAATAGAAAACACTGAACATTTAAGCAGTGGCGGCTCGCCGAGGGAGTGGTGCGGGTGGTGGGGCTGTGCGGGGGAGGGGCAGGGTGGGGGGGTAGTGGACTCGGACTTACGACGGACATAACTCCCTCTTAGTTCTGCCCATCGTATGTCCGAGTTCACTACCCCCACCCGGCCCCTCCCCTGCCGCGCCCCACCGCCCCGCGCCACTCCCTCAGCGAGCCGCCACTGCATTTAAGTGACCCTAGCGTTAGCTCAAAATAAGACCCTTCTTGAGTCCGTGTGTTATCTTAAAATAAGCTGTGTCGTGAGGAGACCCTCCTCAGTACTGTATATAAGTTGCAAGGGATTTTGGCACTTGTACTACTGATAGGCCAGCAGCGCAGATTGCTATGATGCTGAATTCCAAAATGAACTCTACTACAAACAATCAAGAGGTAAATAAAAGATATAATTTGAAATATATATACACGAAGTGTTGAAACATTAGATTTTTTTATAATATGTATAGTATTGTGCATTGTTAACATGTGTTCTATTTAATTACAGATGTCACTTGGTGATGAACTGTACTCTTATATACAAGGTTAGTGGATGATTGTTTTCTAAGTGAACAGTGTGTATTAATGTATTTGTTTTGTATGACAGACTGTCTTATGAGTAGCTAGACGCCTGTTGGATTTATATGAAGCATCATGTTGCATAATGTAGCATTTCTGTACATGAAACAGGCAATGGTTTTGTTTGTCAATTTTATCAGAAATGTTAATGCTGTTTGTAACTAATCTATTAATTCCAATATATACTGCATGTAAACGTTCTCTGGGCTTTTAGTTTCAGGCTAGAGAAAACAGAGTCGCCACTGTGTGTTTTGTTTTAGATGTTGCAAAGAGCAATTTGCTTTATTTAATGTGTTTGCACAGGGTTGCACTTGTTTATAATTAATTAAGGATGCAAACAAAACCTGTTTTTACACATGCAGCTAACCAAAAGCATCATGATCTCACCTGAGAACCAGCCGAGGCCTGATACCTGATATCACACCTTCGGCTTTCAAATGTAAAGTTTTAAAATAATGTTGCTCTATAGATAACATGTCTTCAGAAATTTTAAAGCGTCTTCCTGGGTTGTGGTTTATGAATATGTGTTTGTGAGAGGAGAAAGGGGTGGCTTTACAGGTAATAAAGTAAAACCTTTTAGGGTTATAGAATTTAACACTGTCTTAGCACGATGCAACTATCTGGACTTTTGCAGATAAACCTATTTTTGATGCAGATTTTTACTAAGCGTTTCACAGCTAGGTTTCCAAATACGTTCAAAGTGCCAGTTGGGGCTGAGGGCTACATGAAGGCCGATGGGGCTGGTAGAGAGTCGGACACATGTTACGTTTTTAAAGTATTTCAAAGGCAGTTTGTCGCCCTGTCAAAGTATATTGAAAAACAAATTCTAAGAGTTTGTTATAGGTATTTCATTTAGGCAACTGTGGCAATTTAAATGAAGCATTTTTTTTAAAAAAAGGGAGAGGTTTAAGGGCATGCTACACTGCCGGTCAGAGTTGTCCACACTCAGTACCACTCCAATTATACTATTAGAAAAGGTCTAGTATGAAATACCATTGTGACTTTTACAACCTTTTTATTAATGATTTGGTTTTGTTTCAGTACTATTTTATTTTTATTTTTACAGACTACATCCAGGCCCATGTGATACTATTCCTTATGTTAATTTGTTTTACATTCTAGATCAATCTGAAAATTGCAATACCATTGAAGAGTTGACCCCCACAATAAAAGTGCCTAATGGTAAGAATTTTCTTCTTTTCCTTCTGCTTAGGTTGAAATTGTAATATATATATATATATATCCAAACGAAAATCAAATAAGACGCACACTCGGATTGAAGGTTTGCTCGTGCAGAGTTTTAATTTACTTAATTGCAACGCGTTTCGACAGTATCACTGTATTGATCTCACAACGAGTAGTTACTAGGAAGTGCATTACATAGGAGTGAAATAACACAAAGAAAGGACTTCTAGCACATAATGCATCTGATCATGGGTGAAGGTGGCGGCCATTTGTAAACATGTTAATATAACACGAGTAAACCACACAGTGCATGAACAGAATAAATAACACAATGCCTGAATCCTGTAAAGTGAGCCATTGCAACTAAAAATGGCCCACTGTCATAGTACAACAAAGACACATGTATAAGATGTGAATTGCAGCAAATACATTCGTTATATATAAATATATACAATGTAGAATGACGATGCCATACTTATATAGAGACATAATATAACTCTACAACAAGATGTGGCCCCATAAAATTCAGCAACGAAAAAAGTTGTGCGCCGCCTGAAGTCTAAACTAGCCCCTGTGCAAAGACGGTACAAAAATAGCGGCCAAGTCGACAGAAAGGGTGGGGGAAGAGGGGCGCCCAGGGGTGCGGGGGGATGCGTCAAGCCACCGTGTCGATGCATCTGTAAATCGCATAAGCGCCAAGTGGCTAAATGTAGCATCACACAACTGGTGCCACGTAATACACAAAAAGTGTAAAGTTGATAATCCTCGCCCAGTGGCCGAATATACTATAACACCCCGCACCTAGTGCCGCATACAAGTACTTGCCCAGTGGCTTAGTAAGGCGGTGCAAACTGTATGGCAAAACAAAGTACAGCAAGCTTCAAAACAATGATTGCCAAGTGGCTGGCCGAAAAAAAGCCTTCCCCATGCAGAATATATATAAGTCGCCAAGTGGCAAAAGAATGTGAGGAAAAGTCCAAGTTACCACATGAAACCAGGTGAAGATGAGAAAATAGAAATTCTTGTCTTCAACGATGTGCACACCCAAAAAACGGGGAAGAAAAGGGTAGGGAACCCGTGAAGTGTCCGTCCGCATACGGTATATCCCTTACTTTCAACCTGTGAAAAAACATATAAAAAACATGTAAATATATAGAAAGCATCTGTGCAAATATGTACTCGCCCTTTTTTAAATGTGAACTTGTAACTTTGTGACTGTTGTGTGATCAAGGCAGCAATGCCGAAACGCGTTGCAACAGCGCGATAGTAGAATATGATCTTGACAGCAAGCAGAGCAGAAATGAGCACGCAATAAAGAGAAAAGATTTCGAAGCTTACCCTGATGTCGGCATCCGTCTCTTATACTGGTTCGGTAATGGTAGCTGTGTGAAGCCGTTTTTCGTCAGAAGCGGCAGCGCCGACACGACCTTGATCAGGTGCATCTCCGGGAGTTTGGCGGAAAATGTGGTTGAAAATGCGTGAAGCATAACGGAGAGAAGCCCCCCCACAAATACGATGAATATGGTGGTGTAGATCAACTAGGCGGTCTGACTGACGAAACCGTTCGGCACGGAGCTTCGGAGGAGGTGAGTTGCTGAAGCGGAACGTCGCGAAGTAAGCGTGGTTAAAACACCCAAATTCTACATAGCGGGGAAAGGAGCCGGGAAATCAAACCGGCGGGTTAACAGCTTTGAAAACTCTGCTCTATAATTCTGCTTTGCTAAGAGTATTAACAGTAGTAAAAACGCGCTGTATAAGTCACCGTTGGATAATATGGATACCGTAATGAAAGAAAGAGAGCTGGCAGCAGATTATGTTTTTTGTGAAACGAGCAATACGACAGTAGAAACGAGAGTAACTGGTGAATTACTAACTGATGGCAACAAAATACAAGTGATGACACGTAGATTGGAGAAATTGAAACGTAACGAGATCTCAAAATGGTGGGAGGTGAAATCCCTGACGAAATACATTGAAGCTGAGAGAGTACCACGAGGTTTGAGAGTACTCATAGCTCCGACATATGAAGACCCTGACCCCGAGATGCTTGGCGAGTGGGCTGCTAATAATGCATTATCGTCAAAACGGATGTTGGAGATTTTAGTGAAATATGCAATTAAGGATCGCCTCAAAATTATTGATGAAATAAAAGATATAGAAAGGGAATTAATGGAATTAATGAATGTGGAAACACGCACGAAATTTGAGACTGAATTGGAGAAAAGATTAAATAAACATGAGCAAGGGATTAAAGAACGAAAAGCAATTAAATTTCAGAGAGACCGCCAGGATTATCAACGTGGCCAAATATATACCTTTGCTCGGCGGTTTGATAGTATTAGAAGACAAAGATTGTCAAAACCCATTGTGACAGCTAACAGGAGTGAGGAAGAACACAGGCAAGGTGATGACTTTAGTTCTGAAGCAAGCTCTATTGTAAGTTCAGACATTGAAACAACCTCCGAAGAAGGCAAGCAGTCCTCGCAGCAAAAGGAAACACCATCTGTAATTGAAGAATTCGGTTTTTTATACATAGACCGGACTCAAAATACAAGACAGAATGCACAAGGGAAAAGAAAAGATCAACAAGGAAACGGAAAAACAGACGGGGCGGGCATGGAACTAAGGTCAGGTACGAAGAAGAGAGAGAACTATCAACGCAGAGGGTGGAAGAAGCAACAAGTGTAATAAATCTAACAGACCTGGTATTAACGGACAAAGAAAGTAAGATATTATCCTTTGGTCTATCATATTGTACTCGGACTAATTTCAACTATACACAAACGAGAATAGATTTTTTTAATTTATCCGTAAGTTGAAATTAAGAAAGTTTTTAATAATAAATGTGATAGTTTAAATAGAAATACGGCAGAGGATAAGGTAGTAGGTAATCTACAGGTTGGAGATTTTGAGTTACTTTGCAATTTACAACAGCTTGAAAATGAGGGAGAGGGGTGACAGATACAGGAATAATTAGTCAATCGGCTGATCGGCTAGGCCTTGATCTGTCTAGAAGTGTAATAACCCCTTTTCGACCAAAATCAACTTTTACACCCAATACCCCCAGAGATGCGATAGATATTTTCTCAGATCTAGTAATAAAAGATCTGAAGGAAATATCAATAACCTCAAGTGATACCTTCTTAAAAGAAAGACATCACTCTGAAAGAGAATATCATGCTATAATGGAGAAGATAAAAAATAGGACTGATATTGTGGTACGCCAAGCAGACAAAGGGGGGAATGTAGTTTTATGGCCTCTAGAAATGTATGAGAGAGAAGCAAGATTACAACTTAAAGAAAAAAACAGTTATTTAAAAGTCCCCCAAAGTAATTTGATTGAAGTCAAGTCAAAGTTATTTAAAGACCTTGCTCGCTGGCATGGAATGGGATTAATTACTCAAGAAGAGTATATGTATATGAAGGTAGAGGAACCAGTCATCCCCGTACTCTATTTAATCCCAAAGGTCCATAAAAATAAGGAAAATCCACCAGGGAGACCTATAATCTCCGCTATAGGTAGTTTATTTGAGCCTATCTCTAGATATTTGGATTCATTTCTGCAAAGTTTTGTAACATCGTTGCCTGCATATATTCAAGACACACGAGATTTTTTAAACAGAGTACTTGACATTATCTGGGAAGATTCATTTTTGTTAATGACCCTAGATGTTACAAGCCTTTACACGAGTATCGCACATACTGATGGCCTTCGTGCAATACGACACTACTTGAATACACGACCTATTGAATTCTATCAACATACTGGAATGTTAGTTGAAATGTGTAGATTGTGCTTAATGAATAACTATTTTTTATTTGGTGGAGACACATATCAACAACTGCAAGGGATCGTGCTATGGGCACCTGCTTCGCCCCCAGCTATGCTAATTTGCATATGGGCTGGTGGGAGGAGCAGGTGCTCAGGGTAGAACACATTGAACAATGGACAGCACATGTTATTGTATGGATACGTTTCATAGACGATCTCTTTGTAGTATGGAAGGGCTCCTGTGATTCAGCAAAGGCTTTTGTGAAAGATATTAACAACAATAATTTAAACTTAATATTTACAGACAATATTAGTAAATCAAAAGTTTCATTTTTAGATCTTGAGATATACATACAGGATGATAAATTGCATACACGCACTTTTAGAAAGGCTACTGCGGGCAATACTATCCTGCATGCGGGGAGTTTTCATCCACAGACACTTAAGATGAGCATTCCGTACGCAGAAAATCTAAGAATGAAACGTAACTGTAGTGACCCAAAATGTTTGATGGAGGCCCAAGAACAGTTAACAAAGAGATTTTTGGAGAGAGGTTATCGATCTGAGACACTAGAACAAGCCTGTTTAAAGGTAAAAGTACTTGAAAGAAGAACCCTTTTAAAACCAGACGTGGAAAAGCAAAAACAGTTAAAAAGAAAACTGCCAATCAAATTAGAATGATCACTGGATATAATGCCTACCAATCTAGAGTAAGAGAAAGTCTATGTAGACATTGGAATTTGCTTAAAGGAGACCCAGCAGTGAGTGAATGGATTTCACGTAAACCGTTGATTACTTTTAATAAAGCGAAATCAATGAGAAATGAATTATTTAAAACAAGCCCAGAAGTAAAGAAAATGGAAGGGTGGTTAAAAGTAAGTCCGGGTTTCCACAAATGTTCAAAATGCAAAGCATGTAAAATTGGACAAAATACAAAACAAGTGATTTCCCCCCTCTTAAAAAATCCTTGGAAGATAAGAGTACCTTTGAACTGTAAGAGCGACTTTGTTGTATATGTCTTGCAATGCACTTGCCCAAAATTTTATGTGGGCAGCACCATTCATATGGTGCATATCCGCATTTTGCAACATCTGAGAGCGGTTAAAAATAATGATAAAACTTATGTGGTTGCAAGACATATTAATGAGATTCACAAAGGAGACATAAAAGAATTAGTCTATTATGCGATTGATAGAGTTCCCAAAGCAAGAAGAGGGGGAAATCGTGAACATAGTCTAAGACAGTTAGAATCAAAATATATCCTGATGTTTAATTCTAAGGCTCCTGGTGGGATGAATGCAGATGAAGATCTTTACATCCACCTATCGTAAGACATGGTATCCATGATAGTGATATATATGAAAAAGTTCTTATATGTTTTTTAATGTAACTGATTTTAATAAGAGTAGAGTACATTAAGAAGGTATTAGGCAAAACAAGGAGAGAGATGGAAAACATAAATTTTGGATTTTAGTGTTTGTGATGTGTCATAATGATTATGTAATTGAGAATTTTTAACTCTTGAGGGTTTTTCTTAAAAATTATGAATGTTAACTTATTATTTTATAATGGATTTTTAAGCTATAATCAATTGAGTACTGTTTTGCAACTTTGCACGTTATGCTGATATTTGCACATGATAACAAGTACTGTAAGGCACTAGCACTTTATGAACAAAGATGTACTAGCACTTTTTGAACTATAGCCTATATCCAATTATATTCAATAATAAAGCACTGGTTTTGGTTAACTTTCAGATATCATTAGAATATGATGAGAAAAAGCGGAGATTAAGTACAACAGAAGAGGGACGAGATGGACACAAAATTATGCACAAATTTAAAACTCTAAAATTATTCAAGTTTTTCAAAAAAATTATTCTTTTGTTTTTTAAGAAAGAGATGTGTGGTTTAATATTGGGAAGGACCATTAATGTAGTGAGGTACAAATTTTTATAATAAAAAGAATTTAGTAAATAAACAATAGAAAAGGAGTAAAAAAACGATATAAAAAGAAGAAATATACAAAAATTTATTTTGGGAAAAATTAAAATTTAGACAATAAAAAAATGAATAAAAAATAAACTATAATAAATATGCGAGACAAATACATAGAGCACTTGCCTAGGAAAAGTTACCTCGAAAATAGGGTCCAGAAATGTATGAAATGATACACACATTCCTGTAATGAACAAATAATGTATTTTGTTTTCAGTAATGTTTATATTTTTCTCTTATGTATTATAATTTGGTATTATAAGTCCTAAACTGCATTTGAAAGTAAAGCAATGAATTAATAGTGATATAATATCACATAGGTATGTATGTAAATATTTGAAAATACTTGCTGAACTTCAAAGTCCCTCTCTGTGTTTATGAAAACAGTGAGGATCATGTGACCATGTACTCGCCCTTTTTAAATTTGAACTTGTAACTTTGTGACTGTTGTGTGATCAAGGCAGCAATGCCGAAACGCGTTGCAACAGCGCGATAGTAGAATATGATCTTGACAGCAAGCAGAGCAGAAATGAGCACGCAATAAAGAGAAAAGATTTCGAAGCTTACCCTGATGTCGGCATCCGTCTCTTATACTGGTTCGGTAATGGTAGATATATATATATATACACATATATACATATATATATATATATCTATATATATATATATACATATATATATATAGATAGATATATATAGATATATATATATATATTGTTTCAACTGCCTGCTCCAACATTAGAAATAGACACCAGCACGCTCGGGCTCGCTTATGTAGAGTTTTTATTTTCGACCACACACAACCAGGTAACGCGTTTCGAACGCACAAGCAGTCTTTGTCACATGTATTATATGTGACAAAGACCACGGCTGTGGTCGAAACGCGTCGTTCTCTGCCAAAATAAAATACCTCTCAACTCGATCAGTGGGCTCGTGGAGATTCTTTTCCTGATAACTCCGTGTATCGTGATATATATATATATACTACTACTAATGTCATGATCGGGCTGGATTCTGCCCGCTTGATGTCTGCACCGTATGGCAGAGCGCGCTATCATTGGGGATGGTTTTGTTAATACAATTTAAGGACGATAGCAGCGCCCGGTTTCGACTTGTGTAATTATCAACTTCAGCCCTTAACCTGACACGCACTCGCAAGGGCGCAAGTGATTAACTAAAGAGCCTAATCTCACGGGGGTGAGAACAACAATTGACGCCTCGATCACAGCGCATCAAACACCGGGACCATAAACCTTGAAATTGCTAAACCGGCAGGTAAATAAACACAACTATCTGGAAAAATCCCGTACGGCAACGAAGAACGCTGAGAGCGCAGAACGCCGATCACTGATTGAAGAAAACAGAAAAGCGGCACCGGAGGACACTGCGAAAACCGTAAGTAAACAATCGGGAAAAGGCGGGCGTGCGCACCATAAAGGCTACATTGTGTCAGGCTTAAGAGAGAAAACAAATTAAATTAGTTACTGAAACCGACATCAGCGGCGTGCAAACAAAATTGACAGTCTCTTTTTTAGATGCCAGAGCCGCCAGAGTTACAGGGTAACATTCCAGACCAAAACAAACACTATTTTGGGGAATTATTTCGTTCCATGCTCACGAAATAAAAAACACCAACTTCTCCTTGTAAATAAAGGATACTCTCTTCATTCTTTCCACAACACTCTGCACAAAAGCCCATTTCAACCTCGAACAGTTTCAAACCCCTGATATTTACGTAGGAGACAAGTGAAGTCTGACTCATCTAACCAGCCAATACAAACTTACTTTTCTCAATAGCCTGCCTATTTTGTTTTATACCAGTGGAACGCCAAATCATAGAATGGAAGCAAGGGCAGTAAAACGGCTGCTAAAAGCAGAAACCCTATTTACAAAAGACAGCAGAACCACTAGGCCAGGCCAAACAACCAAAGAGAAAGCAATAGCACACGAAATCAATGCTAAGAGCCTATTCGCGCAATTAGAGCGCCTCTTAAGGAAGGAAATCTCTAAAAGTTGGGAGATCATAACGATGGAAAAGTATATTGAGTTGTACCACGTGGTCTGATAATTTTCACTCTCCCAAACCACCCAGACACAAGACCTGAGATGCTTGAAGAATGGGGTAACAACAATATGCAGTGCTTCAAAAACATGATGTTAATTATAATCAAATACTCTAAACAAGATGTAGAGGAAATTCACAAATCAATTGGTACCATAGAATCAAAAATCCAATCCTTAAAAAAGAATGGGGACATATTAAGATTGAGAACAGAGATGGAACAAAGACTGGATAAATATGAAAATGAAATCGAAGAAAGGAAACATTGCAAATTCATAAGAGATGAACGAGATTATGAAATTGGCACAATCCTAACCTTCGCAAAACGATTTGATGTCCTAAAACAACAAATGAGGAATCAGACGATGCCGGCAACAGAATCAGACAATACAGTGAGCGAGTCAGACACAGATGCGAGTGAAGGGGAACAAAGTACCTCTAGAATTCTAAAAACTTCTTTTTTAGAAGAGATGAAGCTCCTATATATAGACCAACGACCAGGTACAAGCAGAGGGAGAGGCCGTGGAAGGGGACAATTAAAGGAAACATCTACAAGTCGTACACGAACAACATCTTGATTATACGGAAACAAAAATCGACATCTACAAATTTATACGTAGGTTAAAACTGGCCAAAATCTTTGAAAAACGCAATAACCAACAAAGAACATCAGAAACAAAACCTCCGGAGACCAATATCACTATTGAACAGGTACCTGATGTAGTCACTACATACGAACTGATGATGGATCTAGAAGACAATCAGATAACCACGAGCCAAGTTCTCGACAGGTTAGAAATAGATACATGTGGACACCCCAATACCAATTGGAAAAGCAAGTCCAAGTTTTGTCCAAATTTGCCGCCAGGAAATAGAATTGACACTTACCATGATTTGGTGATATCTGACCTAGAGAAATTAAAAAATACAAGAATTAACAACAAAGAAAATTTAACCAAAGGGGAACGAAAGGCATTGAAAGAACTAATGAACTGTGACACCATTGAAATAAAACCAGCCGACAAGGGTGGCAATATTGTCATTATGGATAAATCCCAATATATCAAGGAAGCAAAAAGACAATTAAATGACGAAAGTAAATATAACAAGTTAACTGTGAATCCAATTAATGATTTGACAATCAGTTATCATCTAAAAATTAAAACTTGGACAAATAAATGGATTATTAATGATGCGGGAGCAGATTATTTAACAAATGAGAATCCAATAATTCCTACGATCTATTTCCTCCCCAAAGTGCACAAAACTCTGATCAATCCACCATGCAGACCCATTATCTCAAGTTGTGGATCATTATATGAGAACTTAAAAGTATACATTGACAGCATCCTAGCACCCATGGTCACAACACTCATTTCATACATAAAAGATACAGGCGACTTCCTCAAGCATCTAGCTAACATCACTTGGCACAACGGCCTGGTACTGGCAACAATTGATGTAAATTCCTTGTAAACATCAATAAGTCATGAGGTGGGATAAAACTGCAATGAAATACTTTCTTGCCCAACGCAATTTACAGTACCTAGAACAGTCGGAAGCTTTACTAGAAATGACGGAGTTATGTTTAAGCAATAAAAAAAATTGTTTGACAAACAAATGTACCTACAAACCTGTGGTACCGCCATGGGAGTTTCCTTCTCCCCGAGCTACGCGAACATCACCATGGGATGGTGGGAGAGGATGGTAGCCTGGGGAGAAGGCAACGAGGAATACATAGACAAGATTCACCTCTGGCTGCGTTATATAGATGGCTTATTCATAATTTGGAATAGTACCAAAAGTGAGTTCCAGGAGTTCTTTTCCCGTTTAAACGAAAATGATGTCGGTCTCTCCTTCACGTGCAACATCAGTGACAAAGAAGTGCAGTTCCTGGATCTCACAGTCTACATAGAGGATGACCACATAAAAACAACAGTATACAGGAAACCGACCGCTACCAATAGCGTTCTACATGGGACCAGCTTTCATCCTCGAGCCTTAAAAAAGAGCCTTCCATACGGCAAATTTCTGAGGATGCGCAGAAATTGCACTGATGACAATGTCTTTAAGGAAAAATCTAAAGAAACAATCAAGAAATTTGAACATAGAGGTTATCAGAAACGAGACATTGAGGAAGGAAGGAAGGAGAAGAACAGAAAATCTAACACAACTAGAAACACTAACAAACAAACAGAATCAAAAGAAAAATGACAAGAACAAAAAAATCAGATTCATAATGACATACAACAAAAAGCACGACTCTATAAGAAAAATCATGAAACATAGTAAGGAAAAATCCAGATATTTGGAACGAATCTGAGCGAAAATGAAGACATCTCCTTTAGAAAGGATCCATCTCTCAAGGACAAATTAACCAGAAGTCACTTTACAAGATCACAGGAAAAACATGGCTATCGGATCGCCAAAGAGGATTCATGAAGTGCGATAAATGTAAAGCCTGCAAAATTGGGAAAAACATAAAGTACCTCACTGACTTCAGAAAGAAACCATTCACGATCACACACAGGATCACGTGTGAAACAAACTATGTAGTTTACATGATCACATGCGACTGTGGGAAACAATACATTGGGAGTACCATTTGTCCCCTAAGAAAAAGGATACTGGAACACATCAGGGCGGTCTCCAATGGCGATACAAACTACGCGATGACCAAACATTTTGAGACTCACGAGAACTATACTTGGAGGAACATGAAATATTGTGGAATAGCACACGTCCCCACCCATGAGAGAGGGGGAGATAGGACACTAAAGTTGAGACGACTGGAATCAAAGTTGATCATCAAATTCAGAACTAGACAACCTTTGGGTCCAACACCGATGAAGATCTTTCTGTCCATCTATAAGGTTTGAGAAGAGAGTAACTGAGTAATTACAACACCTCTGAGCAAACATATCCTCGTGAACAGATCAAGCACAATCATGGGTAAAAGATGAGGCCACTTAGGCCTAAGGAGTCCAACTGGGACTGATAGGATTGATTAGAGCCACTTAGGTGAGATTAATCTCATGGATCAAGTACTCTCTTTACTGCGAAGAGACACTTTCATTGAACTGCTCAATGAGGGACTAACTATACATTGTATACTCACACAAATTTATGGTCAATGTACTATATATTACAATCAAGTCACTAAGACTTCATATGTACACAGCAGTGAGAATATAATGTTTTCAACCAAATTAACTACACCTGTGCGACAACACTAGCGCTCTTGCCAAGGAATCACCTAAACGCAAACAAGCGATCCCACCCCCCCTTTCAGTAGACAATTATGAAGATTAGCCTTCTACAAGTTTAACAGCACAATCATGGCCAATTGGGGATTTCACAAATATTACAGCGGTGACCAAATAATATAACCAACTTCCCCTAGAGCAATACCTAAGTCCTTAGCTTGTTCTGTATTTTTAGGAATTGACACCTTAGGAGCTGCTGAGTGTCCAAAGGTGTTAGACCCCGCATTAAATACCATGCAATTCATCAGCCAATGGATGGACTGCAATCATTTGAAATTAAATCCTGGCAAGACTGAACTAATCCTGACTGGTGGTGGCCTTAACCAGTGGGGCCCTCATTACTGGCCAAAAGAACTAGGTCCCCCCCGACCCCTGCTCTATCAGTTAAAAGTCTGGGTGTTATTATCGATAACGACCTGTCCTTAAAAACTCAGGTAAACTCTGTGATATCCGCATGCTTCTATCAGCTGCGAAAAATCAGGAAAATAAGAAGATTACTCACACAAGCAGCCTTAACTCAGGTGGTGATATCTCTGGTACTATCCCGCCTTGACTTTGCCAATGCTATTTACCATGGTATTCCACTCTACCTCTCTAAAAAACTGCAATTGATCCAAAATCAGGCGGCCAGACTGATTTGTGAACAACCTAGGTGGCAACGCGCTTCCCCCTGTTGAAGAAGCTGCACTGGCTTCCTATTCCTCAGCGCTGCGCTTTCAAAGTCGGATGCCTGCTGTTCAAATCGCTGCATGGTCAGGCCCCTAAATTCATTGACAGCCTCATCTCCCGCTACACTCCTTCACGCAACCTACGGTCAGCCCATCTTCAACTTCTGGTTGTCCCCCCCTTTAATCTCAAGCGCCAAGGGGGCTGCAGGTTCGCCATCTTAGCCCCTAAACTGTGGAATTCCATCCCCTTGGAAATCAGGTCTAGCCCCAATTTACTGAGTTTCAGAAAATCTCTTAAAACTTGGCTGTTCACTCAGGCTCACTAACCTTTCCTCCGAGCTCGGTCCCTAGATAGCGCCATGAAGCCAATCGGCGTACGAGCGCTTTATAAAACCCTTACTAATAATAATAATAATAATAATAATAAATAGACTGATTCTCTCTGAGATTTCAGCCAATATTCAGGCTATGTATAGTCCTAGTCATTCCAGCCAGGAAGACACCCTTTTGCCATTACAAAATGAGCTAGCTGCGAGCTTTAAAAGATTCTTACAGCTGTCAGAAAGATGCAAAGTGCACTGCGAAATCTTCAAAATTAAAAAAAGCAAAAGAAGGATGGCAACATTAAATTTGCCCTTAAAAAAACAGATGAAATGGTGCAAATAATCCGCAATTTTAAAACCGCGTCTTTAAAAGCTACAGAATTAGCTGTGCTCGCTTTAAGGGGTAGTTCAGCATGACGCTAACAAAACATTCCTTTAATAAAAAAAATTAGTAGTCTCGTTAATAGCTTCAATAAAAAAACATGCTACTAAAATAAGGTACAGAAAGAAATTTCTAAAACCCGCCTTTTACTACAAAAGAAAGTAAAAGGAGCTATAAACATTGTTGGAAGAGTCTTAAAACGTTCAAAGCCCCAGCCCACACACTTTAAAACTAGCTGGCAAATATAGTATGTAGCAGACCAGGAGCTAGCACTCAACAGTCTCATAAAAGCAAGTGTTCACTAGCATCCAAAACAAAGAGGATAAGGGACGCCACAAAAATTGCACTAGCTGAGACAAAATTTGCAGCCATGGTAAGAGGCACGACCTCAAAGAGCTATTCTTCTCAAGAGACAAATGATACCGGTTGGATGACAAACTCTAAAAAGCGTTGGGGTAACAAAAAGCAGAAGTAGGCCACTTCTTCCAAAAAAACTAAGGCATTTACTCAAAAAATGTAAAAAAGCTAAAATTATTGTGACCAGGCGCATAAAAAAGACTGCCCTTTAGGAAGAAGTTGAACCTTCCTTAAGCAACCTGCTGATGAGCCCTGCATCACCTCCTGACCCTCAAATCCCCATTTCTAAGCACATAGTTTTAGAAAGTATAAGAAAGATCTTGAATGTACAAGTACATCAACACTTCCCCCATTTTTGAAACTATATGTTATTTACCATATGCCTATGTATTAGGGATATTTACCTTGTAAAGCGCTCTGATACCCGCAAGGGTCTTGTTCGCGCTATATAAAACCTTCCAATAAATAAATAAATAAATAAGGTACCAGACAAATGTACAGAGATTTCCCGCTACAGAGTTCCATGAAGAATTTCGCTTTGTTAACCTAATCGAATAAGATCTATAGATCAAGGGTTTGTAGTTATTTATCAGGCTGTGCAAGTGCTTATAGAATTCCTGTTACAAGATGTAGGCCCACAAATATTTTCAGCGGACATGGTCTTGACAGTCATTTATTTACAAGACTTTCAGCACAAGATATATTTGATGCTGTGGAATTTTGGGAAAATATTGAAAAACATTTACTAAGTAAAGCGGAAGTCACAGCCCTCGGCACCTTCAGAATAGTATCTCTCATCATTTGTGGAGAGAGTCTGGTGAGTCCAGACCTTTAAACACTATTATGTACAGTAAACTCATTGAGAAAAACTATGTTGGTTATTACATTTTAACCATGATAACAATAACACCTGTCTGGCAGCGAGTATTATAGGGCTGCTCTCAGATAGTCGCACAACAGATGCTCTTATATTATCTATGGTGTTACAAACCCATGCTGATCTTGAAATAACCCGCGATTGTATGGTAGGATTTGGGGAATTGGGTTTGCATGAAAATTACCTTGATGTAACTATTAAAGTTCTCTACTATAATGGGTTGTGGAAGTACTGCATATCTGGAGAGCGCTTAAGAACTAAGGGCCTGATTACAACTTTGGCAGTCTTGGGGCAGGCCAGCGACCCGCTCCAAGACCGCCAAAGTCGTCCGCACACCGCCTACTGGATTACAAGTCAAAATCTGGCGGGCGGTCCCACTGCAGTGCCTTTGTAAGGCTCAAAGCAGAGCCTTAGAAAGGCACCACCGTGGGACCGCCAAAGCACATTCCTGCACGGCATGGACTGTAAAGCCCATGCCGTGCAGGAATCAGGGGTGCATAAAGAAAGGATGGCACAGCATGTGCCCCCTGCATGCATCCCTGTGCACAGAGGCACCCTTAGTTTCCTCACTGCCACACTTTTCATGGTGGGCTCACTGCCCTGAAAACTGTGGCAGCGAGGAAACTCGTAAGATGCTTGGCGGTGCCGCCGTGGCACTGCCAGCATATTGCGGGCCTCAGACCACTGCAAGACCACCACCAATTGTGGATCCCTGGCGGTAGCAGCAGTACTATGGGGTCCAACCACCCAACTCGTAATACAGCAGTTGGACCGCTGGTGCAGCAGTAGCCTCACCACCACCACAGGTTTGGCAGTCCTTTGGACCGCCAGACTCGCAATTAGGCCCTAAGACTGTGTATATTCTACATCATGACAAGCATTTCTACGGCATATTGAACTTAAAAGGTTTTCTTGGGGTGAAATATGTGTGTCCACATTGTGAACATATATATAACACAAAGTCTAATCATCAGTGTGAAATGCACTATAAAATGTGTCAGTCTAACGGCTGTACACCAGTCCTCAGTCACAAAGTCAAATGTCTGCAATGTTATTTATTCTATCGTTCAAAAAAGTGTTTAATTAAACATAAACAACTTTCAAACAGGGGCCTGATACAGTGTACCCCCAAAGTAGATTGTTTGCAATGTGGGTGATACATCAGCGTCACCCAAGAGTGTAAAGGAATGAAATGTTTACGCTGTAAGATTTATTTTTCTGTAAGACAAGAACATAAGGGTTAAGTGCCTAAAGCCTCCACTCAAACAAAAACAGAAAGTTACATCATATTTGATATAGAAGGCACATAAGAGAACATTGTGCACAAAGCCAACTATATCTTTGCATACCATTTAACTTTCAATGAAAAATCGGAGTTTGCAGGCCCATCCTATGTGAATGATTTTCTTAACACATTCTTACAAAAGAAATTTAAGGGTTATACAATGCTAGCCCATAACTCAAAAGCTTATCGCTCGTTCTTTATCCTACATCAGATAATTACTGAAAACATAGAGGTGAAACTTATCACTCAAGGCTCCAAATTGATGCAGCTCATGGTGGTGCCACTAAAAATAAGATTAATTGATTCCTTGAATTTTTTACCAATGAGCCTCAGCAAATTACCAATAGACTTTGGTTTCCCAGGTTCTAAGGATTATTTTCCACACTTTTTAACACCTCAGCAAACTAAAATTATGTGGGCCCTATTCCTTCCCCTGAATACAATGGTGTAGACTTTATGATGCCGGATGAGAAAAAATCCTTTTTAAAATAGTACACAGAAAACCTTGCGAAGGCTTGTAATCTCTTTAGAGATGGTAGCATACAGATGACAAAACAAGAAATCGTTCTACAGCCAAACACTCCTGACATGGTAAAATGCATTGAGTTATAGACCCTTTTCAATATGTGACTCAGGCTTCAATGTGTATGGCTACCTATAAGCACATGTTTTTACAACCTGAAAGCATAGCGCTGGTGCTTCCTGATTTGTATAATGGTAAACAGAAGAGATATTCTACACCCTCAATTCAATGGCTAACGTATGTCTCTGAAAAAGAAAACATATTTATTCCGAACACTTTGATGGGTGGTGAATATCAGGTAGGCCCATACTTCCTAGATGGATATGCTGTAGTTGATGGTGTGCCAAGCACTTTTGAATATAACGGTTGTTTTGATCACAGTTGCCCCCAGTGCTACAAACCATATGAGTTTAATAGTCTGCTGGGTACCACCTTTGAGCAGCTGTACCGCCAGACAATGTTAAAGGCAGATTATATCGAGAACCGTGGTTTTGTTGTGAGATCCTTGTGTGAGCACGAGTGGCTTGATATGGTCAAATCAATTGAAGAACTTTTGTGTTTTATTAAGAACAAGAAATTGCCTGAGCTTCTTGAGCCCTGTGATGGTTTTTTGGGGGGTCTTATGAATGCTATTCAGTTGTACAAGAAGGTGGTTGGTAGCAAAAAAATCCACTACTATGATTTCACAAGTCTGTATCCTTATGAGAACAGAATTAAACTTTACCTGCAAGGGCACCCTCCCATTATTTATCAGGAATTTAAAGACCTCAGTGAGTACTTAGGCTTGATTAAAGGTCAGGCGTATCCTCCCCACAGGCTATATTTTCGTGTTCTCCCACACAGAGTTGGGGGAAAGCTAATGTTCCCCCTATGCAGGACATGCGCTGAAAGCAAACAGACCAGTGAATGCAGACACTCTGATGAAGAAAGGTCAATCACTGGTACCTGGTGTAGCATAGATGTACAGGCTACCTTAAAGAAAGGTTACAAGATGGAAGCGTACATGAGATATGGCACTTTGAACAGACTGCAGCTGAACGTTTTTCGAGTAGATTAAATTATTTCTCAGAAACAAGCAGGATGCTTCAGAATTTCCAGACTGGTGATTCAGCGAGACCAAAAAGCAACAATATATTGACGATTACTTCATGCATGAAGGCATTCACTTAAGACCTGAGTACATTAAGGTCAAACCCACTAGACGTCAATTAGCAAAACTCTGTCTCAATTCTCTAAGGGACAAATTCGCACAGCGGACAAACTTGCCAAACACTAAAATAATCACAGATCCAGATGAGCTTTATAAATACCTTTTTGGCTCGTGTTATGAGATCTCCAGTTATGACTTCATAGATGATGAAACTGCTTCTCTGTGTTGGAAATATATAAAAGAATATCCGACTACTTCTAACAACATAAATATTTTATAGCTTGTTTTACAACTGTTCATGCTTGATTAGAGCTTTACAAGGTGCTAGATCATCTTTAGGACAGATGTTTGTACCATGATACTGACTCTGTGATTTTTGTGAATAGACCAGGGGATGAAGACCCTCAATTTGGTGATTATTTGGGAGATTTAACAAGTGAGTTATCTCTTGGCGAACATGTTGTAGAATTTGTATCAGCTGGTCCTAAGACATATTGCTATTGCATATCCAAAAATGTAGTGTGCATGATTGTGAAAGGCATTACCCTGAATGTTAACAATATCATCAAAATCGATTTTAACAGCCTAAAGAATCTTGTTAGTGATTATATTGAAGAACATACAAACAAATTTAATACAACTATTGTGGTGGAACAGCCTAGTATTGTCAGGTCCAAAAAAACTGTGGCAAATTACATCCAGGCCCCATTCATTAAACCCTACGTGTAGTGTTTGATAAACGGGTACTGACAGAAGAGTACAAAACACTGCCCTATGGGCATTGATAGATATAAGTGTCTAGACACTAGGCTGCAGCATCCATTTTCTTGTGTTTTAGCAGGTCCTTCAAATTGTGGTAAAAGTTATTTTATAAAAAAAGCTTTTAGAAAATGCTTCTAGTGTTTTACGCCAAACCCAAACCAATATTGTATGGCTTTATTCATGCTGGCAGAATCTATACACAGAGCTAAGATTTATTGAAGGAATACCTGATACTCTCAACGATGATAATATGCTGTCTCCATGCTCTGTAAGCATGGTTATTGTAGATTACCTAATGAGTGAAGCTGGTGATCGCCCAGAAATAGAGAAAGCCTTTACTCAATATTCACACCACCAAACTCTAAGCATGTGTTACATAGTGCAGAATTTGTTTTATAAGGGTAGGAATAGCTGTTCAATAACTCTTAACGCATCGTGCCTTGTGCTGTTTAAAAACCCTAGAGCTAAACAACAAATAAAAGTTATAGCCAAATAAATGTATCCTGGAAACACCTGTTTTTTTGTAAGTTTTTAACGATGCTACAGAGAAACCCCATGGTTACTTACTGGTAGATTTAAAAACAGCAACCCTAGATGACTACAGACTCTGTACTGATATTTTTCCACCTGATCTCCCGGTTGCTTACACACTTAAAAATAAGTCCAAACCCTATAAAAAGAACCGTTAGTGGCTCCCTATTAACATTCTATTATCTAAATGCTGTACTAAAGGTCACTATGTCAGCATGTCTACGTAGAAATCTAGCCCTCCTAAAATTGTTAGTCACAACGACCCCCCCCAGCAAAGAAAGGCTATCTTGTGCTCCGCTTCTGATGATTTTGTGGCTGCTATTTCAGAGATTGCTTCTAACACCCCAAAAGGTAATGTCCCAATATCAGATCATTAGTTCAAAGCTCTAAAGAAGAAGCATCCTCTTATTAAAAAGTTTAGTAATAAACTCACATCCCTGGTTTCTCAAAGGAAATTGGTGAAGCAGTCTGGAGGATTTATAGGGTCTTAGCTGGGTCTGGCTATTCCTCTTACCGCCAGCCTTTTGAGCAGAAACTGATGGAGTATGCCCATAAGATGTACTTGGTACCCAGACATCAGATGGACCATATGGGGGCCACTACACATGAAGACTGGGACATACGAAAAAATGAAAGGCAGAAACTAGATACTGAAATGAAAACCATCCTAAACCGTACAGATTTAGCACCTCATGACAAAGCCAAGCTGTCCTCGACAGTTCTTCAGAACATTTTTAACTATTTTCGAAAGGGCATGGAGGAAAAAAATAAGCTGTCTTTATATACTACTGACTCTGAAGATCCACAGCAACCAGCCACACAAGAACCCCCACCATCCTCAGACCCTTTGGTTCAAGAACTATTGAGCAACATCGGGCAGCGATACAAAAAAAATGCTGAAATGCTGCTGAATAAAATGTCCAGTGAAAAAGGCACTGCTTTATTAAACGAGAAAGGTGAGTTTATCTACAGAGGGCAACCTATCAAAGGATTTAAAATCTACTACTTAATCCAAAGCATCACACAACCCCAGACTGGTTTTTATGCAACCCGTTGCAGAAATTAACATTCCTTCTTCCATTGTAGGTAATGCTGTAAACAGAGATATTTTACACTCTTTAAAAAATACGGACAATCACCTGTTTATAAGCCTGAAGAGTCCTATGGCTGTTGTATTTCAGCCTCATTCATACACGCCTACAGCATCTTTGTTTCCACAACTTGCACCACTTGTTCCTGCACTTGATCAGGCTGTGGTCAACGAATCTCTCCTGGATAAACTCCAGTTGGTTCAGAATACAGTGGCTCGCCTAATTCACAATCTACTGACAAGATCTGCCTCGGTTCCTTTACTGCGTGCACTACACTGGCTGCCGGTGAGGAACCGAATCACTTTCAGAATCTGCTGCCTAGTGCACAAAGTGCTTAAGGGCAAGGGACCCAGATAATTGATGGAAAAACGTATTCCCTATCAACCAATAAGGTCTCTAAGATCCATGAACAAATCACTACTTACTATACCTCACATCAAGAAATCCCGCTCAGGTGGCCTTGCATTTACATTTCTAGCCCCTCACCTCTGGAATAAACTTCCCCTACACCTACGAGAATGAACTGCCCATCACAATTTTAGGAAATTATTAAAAACTAAACTATTTTAGTATCCCAGGCCACTGCCGACGTTTTTGTTCCTGCTGCGCCGAGATATCCCTGTGGGGGTGATTCATGCGCATTACAAAAAACTAAAATAAAATAAAATAAATGATGGATTAACTCTGGAATCCAAGAAGAAAATTTTCAAGATGAACACATGGTTGCCTGTTTAATATGTCTATAGAGTTTGCCCCATGGAACAGGCTTTTTATAAAATGTTATTTATGTCCATGTATATATATATATGCTTGTTTTATATTCCAATCCTGTTTTCCTTTCTGTACCATAATTAGTTAATTATAGTAACACGTGTTTTTAAAATCTTTACAAACGAAACACCTTAAATCTATTTACAGTGTCCTTTCCTTTTTTAATAACTATAGGGCTTAATGTTTGATAAGCATAACAAACTCATCAGGCAAATTATCCCACACACAACAAAAAAGAAAAAAATAAGGTTATATGTATGCTTGAAAATATGTACTACTTAAAATTTGTAATAATAGAGAGTTGTTACTGAGACTTTAACATAGTATTTTCATTTTAAGGTTACAGAATAGCAGGTATAATATTACATAACAGATCCAGTTAAATTGCTTTACATTTTTGACAGAATGTGTAAGCACTTTTAGACACTTTTGTTGCACCACCCGAGTTTTCGTTTATGTATTTGATAACAAGACGGTCATTTTTCTCAAGGTCATCTGAGTACAGTTTCAAGAAATTTTCAAATGAGATACCCTTTGACATTTTACTTATAAAATAGATTCAGTGCTCGCCACACTTGAGAGCCAGACTAGCCTGGAATGGAACTTTATTATAGTCTAACACTTTTGCCGCTTTTTTAATTAGGAGAATAAAGGCTTTGTGTATATGCTATGTTCAGGAAAAGCTACGAAACGGTCAAAAATTACTTTTTCCATATCTAAAAACAGCGCTGCCCAATGAGTCCTTCCTGTGTTAAATACAAAAGTAAGAGGCTTTTCAAGCCGAAATTCCTTAGGGAGGGTGTCAACTGAAAAATCCCTAAAAAAATGAATTTGCATTTCTATGGCTGCTCAAAAAGTTGGATATCTGAAAAGTGTCCATGTTTTCATATTTTTATAGATAATCGAGCAAAATCTGTCTGGCGTCATTGATTTGTAGCACATTGTCAAACACAGAGAACACCACCACATTGAAGTTCGCTGCATGTGGTTGTTTAAAATATTTCAGCTTTCAGATAGCCATCATTATAATCTTATCAAAAATGGCAATCTTCCATATCAGGGCTCAGATCCAAATCAAACAGTGTGCATCCGCCTCATATGCCTCTCTGGCTACAGCAACACCAGAGTCCCGTAAATGTTTTCCAGTTATTTAAAACAAACCAAGATATTACCAAACCAAATTGCTGTTATCAAAGCTTGGCGTGTAGGGCTTCACAGGAATCAAACCCCATCGTGAAATAGGGCCACATATGTGATGTCACAGTGTTTGAAAATGAATGGATTTGTGGCATACACCCCACTAAAGGCAATATTGTCAACAAAGCCTTTAATGGTGAGCTTCAGAAGTTGGCCCCAAAAAAATGTGTTGCTGAGTTGAGCACTCTCTCAATAGCATTTTTGACATTTGATAGTTGCAAAGCTTCAACGTGCGCCAATCTGACGCTAGGAGACACTTTCCCTCGCTTTATGCATAAACTGGCTGAAGGTATTGTCGTGTAGTTCCTATATTACCTATACAGGATCTGCGCGTTTGGATAACATAAACTGTGAGATTGGTGGCGGACGGATTCCGTGCACCCCCACCGGATACGTTAGCCTGTTTGTATTAGCTAGCTCACAGTGCCCCTAGAGTCTCCTCTTATCGGGGAGAGAATAGTTCTTGGCAACCTCAGAACATGACAACCCTGATCCCCCAGGATCGTGGAAACAATATACTACCTTTCGCTCAGTCACTCGTGCTCACTTAGTTTATCTCAGGGATACACAGAATAAACATACTGGGCGTTTGTCAATAAAGGTTTATTGAACAGTTGTTATAACTAGTGTAGAATAGATGAGCTGCAACAACCATTAGACAGTAGCAGAGATATATGATTAGCAATACTACAAAAGTAAAGGGATGGTATAGTTCTACCATCTTGCAGAAATCATGAATATATACATGTACATAAAACACATGATAAAAATGCGTACTCCTACGATGCCTCCCTAACTAGATGTACCTAAATGTACCTAGCATCTATGTAGGTGTTATGCCAAGAATCCCTCTAGGATCTAGTCCACCCCATTACCTGAGAGTTTAGAGAATATGGGACCCCGTCCTGTTCTCGAGTTGGACACCCCGCGAGGGATGTTAGACCACTGCTAGCTGGAGCGTCTGCATGCAGGAACCTCAGCGTCTCTGGTCAGTGTGTCAGCCGGGAAGTCACAGTCTCCTCTGTCTGTCTAAGCAAGACATGATGTATATATACCCATAGGTCTCCCCAGGGGTCCTACCTTGCTGCGTTACTGTGTCGGCCTAAAGGATGACGTCAGGCCTGAACTTTAACAGAGATATTATACAGGAGATGTTCGTCCTGCTGTGTGTCCTGCTGTGCTTCCAAGAAGCCTCATGCATAATGTATGAGTATCAAACCAGGGAAAAACCCGCGTTCTGAATGCAGTGTTGTATCTAGGTAAAAGGTCAGTCCCTATGAACCATTATGTATGAAATGTAGGGAAGGATATAGGTGAAAGGTTGCAATGTTACCTACGCCTATATAGGGTACCTATATGGAATATAACACCCACTCCTCTTCCGACTGGACGACATATGTAGCTTATAAGTGTATTACCATTCTAACTAGACATTGGTACGCATTTAAGTAAAAACATTTCTCTTGCTAAAATGTTTAAAAACGTCTAAAAAAGTCTAAAAAAACCTTAAAATGTGTAACTAAAAAAATGCTTGCAAACTATAGCTCTGAAAGTGTCCGTAGTTATAGTCCGAAACACTATAAGCATAATAAAGCCATTCATGCCCAAATAAATGAAAAGGAATGTCAATTTTGTATCTGAGTTCCAATTTGAGCTTGTTATTAAAAAGGGCGAATTTTTATCCAGCACACGACGAGCCAAAATGAGTCAAAATGTTTATGTGTCCTGGTTGGTAGACGCAACATTTCCGTTGCTTGCTTCCGCAGTATACGGCCCCTGTAAAACCTCGCAAAGAATGTCAATTGAGCACAGAGGATCTTCTGCGCTGTCCGCAGCCGGCTCTGGGGCAGCCTGTGCACCGTTCAAAGCCTGGGTGCCAGTGGAGGAGCCGGTGTTCATACCAACAGGTGTAGTTACAACCTGTGGTGGCTCAAGGAATGCCGCCAACAACATTGGAATGCGCTGAGGACACTGCAGAACATGGGCCATTATCAGGTCCAGTAGAGCATTCACATCCGGTTGCGCACATGATGGGAGTGTCAAACAAAGGTCTAACACGCATTCTTCTCCACAAAACAGGCATCGGAGGACAGGTAAGATGCAGTCCATCCAGACTGGTCGAATGACAGGAACCAAGACGCACTTAGTTCTCTCAGGCGAGGCATGCCTAGGTGTTGTACCATTCGGTCACGGTATTTCCGCTCCAGGAGTGCTCTTTCCATCTCTTTGGTGACTGGGACGTCCATTGCGTAGCAGAAAAATAACAATCAGGATACCTGCTATTAGAAACAGGATCATCGGAAGTCCTCCAAAGATCCTTCCGAATACGGAGTGTATGAAGTTTGGTATAACTCCAAGTACCATCTGAAAGGTGCTTAGAAGTCCAGAACCTATGGTCTTAAATAGGTGGACAATGCCAGTCGTATCAGACATGTTAAAGATACGATTCACCATTTCTATGAAAAAGAAAGGGCAGTTTGTATTAATAAGCGCCTGTATCTCAGCTGAAGACCTTGCGATCTGGAGATCAAAAGTCTCTCTAGCGGAGGTTAAGGGTACAGACTTCTGTAAAAGCATGGCTTTCATTCTGCTTAGAGTATCAAACCGTATTAAGGAAACATTCAGTGAAGGCCATAACGGCGCCTCCCTGACTATATGTGTCGGTGGAAACAATACTTGCATACAACAAGTAACCCTGGAGCTCACAGTTATCAGATATGCGATGCCCGGGAGCTTGCCACAGCAGCCTTGACTGTTCAGCATCAAGTAACTCCCATTTGAAAGTAGCCTGAATGCTGGAGTAATCACTGCAGCTGGGGCACCCTTCAAATGACAGGACAAGTTTGCTACAGAACCATTACAAGCTCCGTGCAACATTATATCCTGGCATATGAGAGATCCACTTAAAGCGTTCTCACAGTTTGTACCACTGAGAAACACTTCTCGATCCCCACTCCGGCATCAAAATCTGTATGGTAATTCCCAAGATTCCTTAATGTACTCCTTACCCATATTTTCATATTTGCCTGCCTGCTTTTGTTCAAGGCAATATTGAAACTGAAAAGTAGTGACCGGTAGAGTTATGTGGCCATGGATTAGCCATTCTGTAGACGGCGATACCGCCACTGTGAATGGTAATCTATCCAGTTTTTCGATACGCAGCATTGTATATTTTGCTCCCTTTTGTGACATTTTTATCTGTTTATCTGTTAGATTGTATTCAGAAAACAGAGACGTACTGTTGATAAAACGCCAAGGCACATAGCCTGCACGCAAAGATTGCAGCGTCCAGCTCAATAACATTATAGAACGTAACTGAGATTGCCCGTGTTGTAATATGGCCAAATCTTGTTTTAGAATGTCAATCGCAGAAGATACAATGTTGCCTAAGGAATATATCCTGGAGGTCAATGTTGTTAACCCATTGTCAACCACTGCTAGAGATTTCTCTAAATTAATACGGTCTATTTCCCGTATTCTTTCTGAGGCCTCTTGTTGGGATATTTTCCAATTTTCATTGTAGGCAGCATAAATGCCGGCATATATGAAGCGTTTTTGGCGTGGTTTCCTGGGACCTAGTAAAAAATCCCTAAGATCCATGTCTTGTGTGAGTAAGGATAAGTGTTGTTTCACCTCTGTGAGTGTTGAAGTTTCTAGCCAATTAAGGCACAACTTCTCAACACTGTATGACGTCACTACCCCTGGATGTTGTCTCTGTACATAGCGCGGATCTGGCTTATGGATTGTGAACCCTTCGGTTTTACCCATGAATCTTTCCTGACAACCATTTGTGTCTGTGGGCCAAATCAACCATTTCTTCCAATCGGGGTCTGATCTATTGTATTGTATGATGTCATCTAATGTAATCCCTGTTTGTGATGTTTCGTTTCCCTCTGTGTTTGATGGAGTCAGCACTCGAGGTGAGGGATGAGACATGCTCTAAACAAAGCTTCTAACCCCTGCACCTGCCATTCTCTAGTACCCCAGACTGATTTTAGGTCTATGGTGTCTTTCCATAAGTCGTAACCTTGTTCGGACAACTGGCAATAAAGGATGCAGAGTAAATCTGTTTGGCGTTTGTGAACATATTATTCTGTGCTGATGTTGGTGCAACCGTATAATAATATGAGGCTGGGTCAGACATATTAAACCCAGAAAAATATGGAAACTTCTGCGCAAATGTTTTTGAACTGCCTTTTGGCGGTGTTGGACAATGTTCCCACTGGTGGTATGTGAACACATTTCTAGGATTTGCAGATTTATGCAGAAAATGATGACCATAATGCTGATAACAATACATTGATTCATAGTCTGATGTGTCTTCCAATGTCTCACTATTGGAAAACGCAGCAGATTTTTCCAAATCAAACAACATGTTATTAACAGTTTCAAAATCCCAATCATCGGAAAATGTACTTGAGGTAATGATATCACTTAATGATATTTTAAATAAATGTGGAATTTTCAAAATTTCAGTCGGACCAAATATATCGAAATCAACCTTGTCCCACACTATACCTTCAGGTATAGGAACTGCTGTAATGTTCACTGATGACAAGTCTCTTTGTTCTCGATGAGATGATTGGTGTGGTTTTAAAAGTAAGTTCACTTCTTGGGCAGCAGAGCTTTGCCGAATGTATTTCCCATTAATAAGCATACTAAAACTAGTACCAAGCCTACCCAGAAAAGAAAGAAAAGTATCCCGGTGCTTATCCATAGTTCTACCCAGGGTGACACCAGGTAAGTCTTTTTAAGAAAGTTCATAAAGTCTTTTATTTGCTGTTTGCGTGCTTTTTGGGCTGGCGTCGTTTCAGGTTCACTTGGATCCAAAGAAAACGTATCAAAGTTCATGAAGTAGCCAGAAGCAGTTCGATCAATTGTTGAAATTGCATCAGGATTTGTAGAAATCGTGGTTTGTTCTTGTCGAGGCATGTTGATGTAGACCTCTGTATTTGGTCGAATAGCAACTTGTGCGTTATTTTGAGTTTGATTATGAATTTGAACTTCAGGTTCAAGAGGAACGAGTTCCATAGCATTGTTGCTTAGTCCTTCATTCCGTGTTGGAGGCTCTTCGAACGTAATGAGTCTTTCCGTTTGAACTTCTTGTATTGTAGCGAGAGGAGGGCGTTTGCTACTTTGGAGTCCACGTGGCCTACTGCTTAGTATCGGCCTCATAGTGTGGTTTGATTAGGTCAATTGAGACAAATAATTTCTCCTTTTTTCCGGCAAGAGGCGGTAGAAGTACAGTTCTTGTTCCTTCAATTGCTAGGACCAATACAGGCTTCTGTAGGATGGCCCAAATTCTTTCTTGTCCGCGATTTTCTCTCTGACCAGATCCCTGACTTTTGGGATCCAGACAGGTCTTGCCGTGACTGATTTGACTTCCCCAGTGGCGGTCTGTTTCAGGTGGACGTTACTTTGTTGTGTCCTGGATTCATTTAGATCCTGTAAAACAGCCAAACGATCATGGATGTCAAAAGGTTTTTCATCCGCCACTGCGCTTTCACAATCAAGATCAGGTACCCACATTCTTGTCCCAAATAGGACCTCATATGGAGTGACACCCCCTAGAGAAATTCTTGGCATGTTGTTAAGTGCACACTGAACTCCATACAGATGTTTTATCCAACTTTCACCCGTGCCGAATACTCTAGCTGTTAAAGATTGCTTTAAGTCTCGTTTTTTTCTCTCCACTACCGAATTTCCCTCGGGATGGTACGGAGATGAGTACCGCAATGCTACATCCAAACTTCCCATTGCCTCCTTGTAAGCCCGAGAGCTAAACGCAGGGCCCTGGCCAGAATGTAGTGTGCCAATTGCGTATGTCCCTATAAATACTCGCAAATCTTTTATAACAGTTCGAGCGTCAGCCGAGCGCTGGGGCCACACCCATATGAATCTCGAGCAGGAGTCCACTGCTACCATTATATATTTTTTAGCCCCATCTCTTTTTAAGGGGCTGCAGTGGTCCAGGTAGACACACGCTAGTGGTTTGTCAGCTATTAACAATGGTGTCTGCGCAGGACGTGTTACGGTGGAACCCTTCATCTGCCGACAGATGTTGCATTTCAAGACGTAGTCTTTTGTTTGCTTTGTTAAATCAGGCCACCAGTAGCGTTGTTTCAATAAGGAAACAGTCGCCGTAACTCCTGCATGAGCAGAACCTATCCCTTCGTGTGCTGCTAGTATTAAACTTAACCTACGATTTATATTTGGAATTACTCTATCCCCCACTCCAGGAATCTGAGCAAATGGAATGTTATTGGCATCTAACTTGTAGGAGTACTAGAGTGGAAACCTTTTTGGTACTGCTCCGCTGTTTTTGTGGGTTGCATTAATAGCCACCATAATCTCACCGTCTATTCTCATTTTAGAACGAGTGATTGCAGCTACGGAAGCCGTGCGTACAGCCCCCTTTCTGGCTTCATCAGCCAATGAATTCCCTTCAACGTGAACGCCATCACGCTGATGACTCAGTGTATGCATCACGTGAGCCCTCTGTAGTTCGGATTCAACTCCACTACCTGTTCCGATAGCATTTTATGCTTAATTGTGCCACATTTTGCATCTTTGAACCCGTTTTGAACCCAGTATTGCAAGTATTCATTATATGACTGTACACAGTAAAAGGAATCGCACACGATTAGTGTGGGGAATTCTTGATCCGCATTCACTAGTGCCAGTATCAGTGCTTTTAATTCTGCCAAATGTGCCGTGCAGTCTCCTAGAGATTGCGTTTTTGTGCAACTCGGATGGAACTTTCCATCCCGCATGCGACCTTTAACGATAGCACATGCTGCGCTATATTGTTGCTTACTTCCTATGGCCGGTTGAGCAGATCCGTCAGTATAAATAATATATTCATACTGATCGAGAGGCATTATTTCGTTTGGCAGAGGATATTCTTGTTCGTATTGCAGGAATGCTTGTGTCTTTAAATTTGGGTCGTACCTGTATTCTACAACTGTTGCAGTGAGAGAATTAGCCCATTGTATCCATCTTGGATGTAAGGCTTTAGCATTAGGAACGCTTGCCTTTGTCGCAGCCTCTAAGGCTGGAACTGGAGTAACTACTATTATTCGCTTCCCCTGAGCCAGTGCTCTTTCTCTCACTACAGCGGTCTGTACTGCTGTTAGAATCTTTTCTGTAGATGCGAAGTGCATCTCAGCATTTGTGTACAAATGTGATTTGTATGCAATCGGTACTGTCTCACCTCCATTATATGTTAGATAGGTGTACCCTGATTGCCCCACGATTATACGGATCACCAGGTTGCGTACGTTTACGCCTGTCTGTAAGTGTTTGGAAGCTATCATGTCAGCTTGTAAGGAACGCAGTGTTTCTGTGTGTTCCTGTGTCCAATTTCTGGCTGAGTAATCAGGTTTAATTAAGTCGTAGAAAGGTTTTACTCTTTCTGCGTAATCCAAAATGTATGTTCGACCAAAATTTAGGAATCCCAGTTTTGATTGTAAATTTTTCAATGATTTCGGAGGTTGGAGCAGCGCACATTTTTCTAAAAACTTGGCTGCCAGGCTCTTTCCTTTACTTGAAAGCTCGTATCCTAAAAACAGGACACTGAGGTGGTCAATTTTTGATTTTTTAAAGTTAAATTTGTAGCCCTCAGATGCAAATCCCAAAATTATGGTATTTACTCTGTTCAAGTGTTCCTCCAGGTCATCGTCCGTGAGATAAATATCATCCACATAGGACAATGCCTCTTCATCCAATTTTTGAAGTAATTCAGTTACTCTGGCAGAAAACAACCCCGGGCTGTTCTTATACCCTTGGGGGAGTCGCCGAAATTGACGCTGAGTCCCTAGCGCTGAGAAGGCTGTTAGATACCTGCTTTCAGGTGCTATATTTTGGCAGAAAAATCCATTTGAGATATCAAGTGTTGTTTTATATTTTTTCAGCACAATGTTATTCATTAATGCGGCACAGTGTGCATTTTGGACTGCAAATGTCTTAGTGCAAGTGTTTAAGTGTCTGTAATCTAAAACTAGACGATATGTATTGTCAGGTTTCATGACAGGAAACAAAGGATTGTTCAATGGTGAGGTGCAATTTTCGATCACCCCTTGGCATTCAAGTTGATCTAAGATCTCCCTGACCTGTTTTTTAGCTTCTTGCTTTATTGGATACTGCCTATGTGCAGTTGGAGTATTTTTTATAGGAATTATGTGGTGGGTTGAACCCTCATCCCATCCAACATGGTTTTTGTATACTGCCGGAGCCTGGGTTACTGCCCACTCCTGCGCATATGTGTGTTGCAAATGCCTGAGAATATCGACTGAGAATGCCGGCATAATTACCGTTTCTCCTTTAGGACAGTCCATGACGAATGCTGGCGGCCAATCTTGTTCAGCTAACAAAATGTCATAGCCAAATGTTAGGTTCTCCCAAAAGAGACCTCTCACTTTCCTACTCTTGTCCCCCTCCATCTGGAGCGTTATTTCATATACTTTATGTGAGACACTTACTCTAGTATCAGGTGTTTCTACCGTGATATAATCATTCAAGTCCGCTGTCACCAGAAATTCCTTCAGGTTCTGGCGAGCTATTGTTACTTCTGCCGCACTGTCTAGCATGGTCAGAGCCCATTCCCCGTTCAGTAGTCTAGTCCTCAGAATTCTGGGCATGTCTGATCTTTAGACCTGCAACTTTCTTCTTTTTGAACTGTGGCTTTTGCTTTGGTTTTTCTTCTTTCTTAGAAGTGTAATCTTGAATGTGCTGCTTGTCTCTGGACTTTGTACGCTCTTCTTGTCTTTCTGACCGTCCTTCCCTCTCAGAGTTTTTCGATGAACCCTGAAAGGAACGAGAGGAACGTGTATCAATATCCTGATACCTGTCATGTTTCCTAATGTTATCCCTATTCCTGAGATTATACCTCTTTTCGGAGGGCTCCTGTGGAGGAGATCTACCTCGGGATTGAGATCTGTTTTCTTTAAAATTTTGTTGTTTTTTATTATCCCACTTCTTTTTTGAAGAAGCAGGTGTCTGCTTGGAAGTGTCCTTTTCAGAACTGCCCATCAGTTGTGGTTTTAAAGCTTTCACACCCAAACTATCTCTGCCTAATTCTGCATACGCAGTTTCAATTATTTTGGGTAGTTCGTGTTCCTGTTCTAAAGGATCGAACTCCCTCAGGCGTTGGCGGATGGCCACTGAAGCTGCTTCCCCCTTAATGTTAGCTAGTATTACTATAGCTGATACCTGGGCATAGTTACCTAGTTACCTAGTAACTTCATCCCTAAGTTTAGGGCAGGTTCTGCTCCGTACTCGTTTTGTATCTGTCTCAATACGTCTGGTACCACCGCTAACGCAGGAATACCATGAGTCCTGGTATAAATGGCAGCAAAGACTGTACCCCAAGTGGTACAATCTTCTACTTGTGGTGTTATCCCCATGGGCAAGCAGATTGTTAGCATTCTGTGTTTTTCATACGGGGTAGTATTCGGGAATACTGCCTCATGCTGTGTGATTTTCTGAGCTACCCAGAATGGCATTTGTTCACGTTTAGAGGGCATTTTACCCATCACTGCGTGTAATGTTTGTGGTGTGATTTTAGTTGCTGTACCCTGTACTTGAGTTCCATTAGTTGAAACTATTGCTAGTTGTCCTCATGACGAATTGCATCATGTTCCTATAGATTTTAATTAAATCTTTATGTTGTATGAGTAAGTCTCCTGGTGGCATTGTGTCAATGTCAGGATGTGGTGTGATGGCCGCTAATATCGGCCATGTTGCACCTTCTCCTCCGAGCAGGCCTAATCTTACTCTTCTTCTTATGTGGGGTAGGGCGCCTTTAAACCAGTATAAGTGTTCCTGGTACGTGAGTGGAACCTCTATGTCCTCGAACGGACAATATTCCACTGGTGCATCTCCTTCTGTGTAAGAGTGAAATGTGTGTGTTCTTGCATTTGCTGCTGGGAATGTAACCCACGAATAAAATACCTCTGTTTTATTTTATTTGTGTGCCTCAATCACGAAAACTACTAAGCCACCCCTAGCTGATAAACCATTTTCTAACAGTTTTAGGGTGATTGTATGTCTGAATTTTTCTGCAATCAGATTTACGTCTGCATCTTCTTCTCCTGAGAGGTGTAGTTCTACTACTACGTTATCTCTTGTCTCAGTCATTTTGTAAAGAAGAAGTTTGTTCAAGGGAACTAAGATAAGGTTTTTATGCACAATTTTAGGAACACTGTGTCCTTCAAGCTTGATTAACCAACAGCCAATAAATAGGATTTCTCGCCTAATCCGCTGTGGCGGAGTTTTTGCCCACCCACTCCAGACGTCTCTGGTGTTTTGTGAGTAGGGGTCTCTGAGAATAGCACGACTGAACTACTCAGATTCTACTGTTAAATAAGTACCCAACCAACGTTGGCGGCGCCATGTCGTGTAGTTCCTATATTACCTATACAGGATCTGCGTGTTTGGATAACATAAACTGTGGGATTGGTGGCGGACGGATTCCGTGCACCCCCACCGGATACGTTAGCCTGTTTGTATTAGCTAGCTCACAGTGCCACTAGAGTCTCCTCTTATCGGGGAGAGAATAGTTCTTGGCAACCTCAGAACATGACAACCCTGATCCCCCAGGATCGTGGAAACAATATACTACCTTTCGCTCAGTCACTCGTGCTCACTTAGTTTGTCTCAGAGATACACAGAATAAACATACTGGGCGTTTGTCAATAAAGGTTTATTGAACAGTTGTTATTCTAGTGTAGAATAGATGAGCTGCAACAACCATTAGACAGTAGCAGAGATATATGATTAGCAATACTACAAAAGTAAAGGGATGGTATAGTTCTACCATCTTGCAGAAATCATGAATATATACATGTACATAAAACACATGATAAAAATGCGTACTCCTACGATGCCTCCCTAACTAGATGTACCTAAATGTACCTAGCATCTATGTAGGTGTTATGCCAAGAATCCCTCTAGGATCTAGTCCACCCCATTACCTGAGAGTTTAGAGAATGTGGGACCCCGTCCTAGTCTCGAGTTGGACACCCCGCGAGGGATGTTAGACCACTGCTAGATGGAGCGTCTGCATGCAGGAACCTCAGCGTCTCTGGTCAGTGTGTCAGCCGGGAAGTCACGGTCTCCTCTGTCTGTCTAAGCAAGACATGATGTATATATACCCATAGGTCTCCCCAGGGGTCCTACCTTGCTGCGTTACTGTGTCGGTTTAAAGGATGACGTCAGGCCTGAACTTTAACATAGATATTATACAGGAGATGTTCGTCCTGCTGTGAGTCCTGCTGTGCTTCCAAGAAGTCTTATGCATAATGTATGAGTATCGAACCAGGGAAAAACCCGCGTTCTGAATGCAGTGTTGTATCTAGGTAAAAGGTCAGTCCCTATGAACCGTTATGTATGAAATGTAGGGAAGGATATAGGTGAAAGGTTGCAGTGTCACCTGCGCCTATATAGGGTACCTATATGGAATATAACAGTATCACTAATTTATACTGCTCGGCATCTCCGCTGATGAGGCAAAATGCATCTTTGTTGCAGGAAAGTTTTACCTTAAGATCAACCCCATTGATAAGTAGTTTATCTTGAAAAATGAGATCAGAAAGTATACGGCCGAGGAGGTCAAACTGTTTTACTTCCAGATGCGAAGCTTGCACTCTTTATGAAACCCTCCTTGTCACCATCTAGATCTATAGTTTCAAGGTGAGAAAACGTGTCCTTGTAAAAGAGCCCTGCAGAAAGTTGGGTATCCAGGGCGCCATTGCTGTAATTGAGAATACTCTCCTTATAGGTTCTATAAGCATACATATTATCACTTTGGGTTATGAGATGGTCACCCAGGCCAACCTTCTTGGGTAAAAATAGTAGCAATGGGGTAAGAAACGGTTGGAACTTTGGCATCAGCTTCTATATTGGCCCCATCAGCTTTTGTGATTTTACATATCAGGTGTAAAAGAGTATTGTTGAGATCCATATATATGTCTGAAGATCCAGATACAAAGAACTCTATTGGGGCCAGAGGTGTTAAAGCTGCTAAAGGTGAGATTTCCATGACAAAACTGTTTTCAATGCTGATCTGTGTGGGCTTGAGGGAGAACAGGTCTGACTCCGACTTGGCACATTCTCAGGGGGCACAGTGTACAAAGGCCATTGTTATTGCTTTTTGAGTTTAAAAATATTCACATATGCAGTGGTTTTCCTGTTCTTGGAAGACCTCTTCTGACATGCAGATCTTCTTCTTTTGTGAGATTCTTTTGAAGTGTGCTTCCTTTTTCTATGGGGCAGCAGTGGACCCCTTCAGCTTGATATTTTTCACTTCCTTTTGGTACCAATTTTAGGCCTATAGAGAAGTCCAGCTCCTTCTTGGTGCTGTTTGTTCATAGGCTCAGCAACAGCTGATGTTGCTGAGCCCACCACATCATGAGCGATGATTGTAGCTGCCGCTTTAACATGGGGTTTGGCTATTTCAATACATTTTCTTTAGAAAGGCACAGCTCTTCTAAGCAAGCTTCGAAAAAAGCCTCCCAGTTTGGCACCATACATAACAGGCGCACCTTGAAAGAAACAGGGACCTCCATATCCGGCCTGATTACGGTGATATTCCCTACAAAGGGAAGGGTCTCCATATGTTTTCACAAACACCATGTTTATTTCTTTTCAATATTCACTGTTGCGGTCTTAAATGAAGCTTTTAATCACTTCCCTGTGTTTAAAGGCCACTTCCTGCGACTGATCATCAAATATCAAAACTGACAAAGTGTTAAAGTGATTCTTAGAAACTGCTACATAGTCAGGCTTGACCTACTGAATATTAACAAATGTGTTATTGTCACCCTTGACCTGTACACACCTTAGCAAAGGTACGTAGCTATCACCGACCCTCTGCAGCTCTATAATATCACTGCATACATAGAGTGTAGAAACCCCCATTAATATCGGAACATGATGGATCTAACGGGTCAGTACTTTTCACATGTACTGTTCCTAAAACACTACTCAACTTGCCGGTGCAAATAAATTCTGTATCAAGGCAGGTGCTTCTTAAAAAAACTTTTCTTCTGACGCGATCTAAAAACAGCTGAATATCTGAATACATGTCAATACTAGCTAGAGCTTTGTTGATGGCATCGACCACCGCTGTGACGCTTGGGTAATATCTGTAAGGAAATCCGGCATGAAGTAGCTCTACTGCGGATGCCACTTAATAGTAAACTTAGCTTTGGATTTAGTAAAAGTATTCCAGGTTCGGGGTACTGGAATTCTGTGAGGGCGATTGCCCAATCCCCTTTTAAATCCACAGGTTTAGCCAGTTTCACAGTAAAGTAGAAATCTGATTATTCGGAAACATGTCTGGTGAAGTGTTTGAGGGTAAGGTGATATAAAATGACGAGGTCTCCATATTTTTATTTCTTCAAGAGCCTTTACTTCTTATGTCCTTTAGGGAGCTAACCTCCATCCAACTGTTACATTTCTCGGGCCCCCCTGTCATTTGACAAAAGCTTGCTTCTTTGCACCCTTACCTTTCCATTTTAACACCTTTTCAACCCTGTAGATCCTACACGGGTTCTCCATGACTTTTGTAACTCCTGACTGTAAAAGGCCCCTGAAATAGATTCGCCGTTATAATCTCGTAAGTGATAAATATAAACGTCTTCTTTAAGCTCAACCTTCTCCACTATAAATATTTCATTGCTGAAAGTCTGTTGATAACCTTTTGTAAATACATCTTTCAGCTTAGACACTCTAACATGGTCCCCTTCTTTTGGAAAGGGGTTCTTTACCCGCACCATGAATCGATCGCTGTACACAGTCCTCCAAACTGCTAAAGCATTCTGGGGTGTTACAGAATCAGGTGTAGTCTTGATAGTCTGATGGTAACTAGCATTATAAACATGTACAAATGACTGCAATACATCCACATAGCAGAAGGTGTTGTATGCTGTGAAATACCTCCATAATTTACATTTTAAAGTTTAATTAAACACGTTCTATTACTACCGCTTTCACTTCTGTGACCTTAATAAAATTATGATTTGCGTGCTGTTTTACCAATCTCTGAAAAGGGTTGTTCAAAAATTATTTCCAAGCATCTGTTTGTAGTTTTTGAGGTGTTCGGCCTTTGCTAGATATGGCCTTAAAAGAGGTACTAACACTTGGACCAGTCTTGTCTTTTAGTGCCTCTGCAAAGGCATACTTAGATAGTACAACTATGACAGTCAACATGTAATGTGCACCATTATCATGTTTAGCAGATTTCTGAAGGCAAATTACATCTGCCTGCCATTGATAGTCTATAGTCTCCACAGCTGTTAGTTTTCTCCTAAATAGCTTTCGAACTAGTTTATGTAGAGAATATGTATCTTTCCCAGATAACCGCTCCTTCACTAAAGTTCTAGCAACAGGCTCTTTTTCATCCCAGACCCTTCTGATCAAAGCTTCAGCACTTCTGGAACTTCCAATCCCTTTTTCATCATAATAAATATTCTTCAGCAGAGCATCAGTCATGTTACTCACAGGTGCAATCCATAAAATGAAAGACACTTGTTTAATGTAAGGTCATTTTACTAAAAACATTATATTTAGAAACACATGGTTTACATTTTGAATATTTATAGCAAGCTTGCAGATAATAGAGCTGCTTCAGTAAACTAACTACCTGTCACCATACCTATTAGTTTGTATGCAGAAAAGGACATCTTCTGCATTTATCATTGTACTGTTCGTAGACACGCTGACGTAAAGTCACCATCTTTGCTATTTTTCAGGTTATAATATTAACGGCATAAAATAGGCTGTACCTCTCTCTTCGCCTATAGCTTTGTATATATAATACACTTACGGCATTCACTAGTTCATACATTTCTCAATTATGTCAAAAAGTTCATAACTCTTATTATTGAAATAATCCACAATTAAATGTTCTAAGCCATCTAGCACTCTATTCATATGGTACTTGTAAGAATGCCAATATAGATCCATTGTGGGTAGCCATGTGTTTACGCATACGTTGGCAATGCACCTGAGGCTATTACACTGTGGAGTATCAGATTGAACACTCAACTTAAAATATTTCAAAGTAGCAGGTTGTACTTCTGCTAGTCTTTCTTTAAGAAGCAAGTATAGAAATGTTGCTGCGCATATGTATCCAGGTCTTATATGACAGTCAGATTGTGGATGGTCGTTCTGAAATTTGCCCTAAAAGGTAAGTATATAAACATTAATAAAAAGGATATGTAGCCATAGCAAACATCACACATGAATGTTTCTATAGCTCTTTCAACCAATCTTTTAACAAAAACTGAGCATTGGCCTTGTATCCACTCAAGTTTTCTGTCAGGGTTACATGTAGCTTGAATCTCTTTGAATATTTTTGACAAGATATGTAACATGTCAGCATGCACATTTTTCCCTATCAAATTATACAACAGCCTTAACAATATGTAAACTTTGTGAGGATCTAACAAAAAACATATACGGGGAATAGTTTTTGACATGTATAGGCTTGTAGACAATTGTGTGCATCCTGTTGAGGATCTTTGATTTTATGTCTATAACAGCAAGTATAAAAATATCGCTTTAAACAGGAATTTATGACAGCAGCTGCAAAACCCTTAACCTCCCGAATGTCTTTGCGGGGTACGCCCGAGCTGCCTTTTCAAAATCACCAATATAATTATAATATACACAGTTCTTACACATCTCTCTGCTTTGGGCAGTTACACGTTCATTCTGTTTTGAACAGCATAAGCAGTAAAAACTTAATGGTTGTAACTGCCGGCTGTGGACCCTCATCACCGTTGATTTTCGTAGATGCTTTCTACAGTTCAAAAAGAAAGAAAGACAATCTATTAGTTCCTATTAAATATGTATATGCATACAGTTTAACAACACAAAGGGAACATATTTTACTCACTTCAGAGCATTCTGCTTGTTCAAAGACCCCTCCCTCTTCCCTCCGGAGAGTCATGTACTTCCATAGATGTATAGCCTTCTTCAGGGTTGGGCATTGGCTCTGGGAACCAGCAGCATCAAGAGTAATATCATCCAAAAATCCCATATCTTCATACACTGGTAAGTCAGGAACATTTATAGATTCTTCCACAATTTCCATATCAGCAGAGCTGTTTTCAGATTAATTTTTGATGTCTGAGGCAGCACTGCATCAGTCCTCCTTAATAAGAGATATTAGCTGTGGCATGTCATGCAATCTGAGGTTTAATAACCGCTGGTAGGGCTCTTTTTCAAACCCTGTGACATCACGGCTTTGATCTTTAAATACAGGGTGCTGTGATTCCTCCATCGGTGATGGCGGAGTCAATCGACTGTAATAGGCATCAATAGTATTCAGACCTCTAGCAGAAGGCATATATGGTTGTCACAATAATGATATCTCTTCATGGTGCATGTCGCTCTTGTGTGCAGCGTAGCACAGGCTTTAGCCAGGACTGTCTCAGGACCTCCTTATATATCTATCCTTTGCTAAAAAATATAAAATCACGTTCTACAATATCACTTCCTGGTCACATGGGCCATGGGGGAATGCCACTTCAAGGGTATGCCTTCCGGGTTAAGCCTCATAGAAAGTATAATTTCCTAGGCGGGACTTTAAAGTCAGGACTCATGAGTTCTTCCAGGGCAAGGGGTCATGGGCAGCATCACTTCCTGTTCAGAAGGACTTCCGAGTCAGAGGTCACATGAGCCAGGAAGTGACACCTCGATTACTTCTTTTCCGGAGGAGGGTTAGGGGTAGGGGTCACAGGTACCACCACTACCTGGTCAAATGAGCCGGAAGTGATGTCTCAATGACTTAATTTCCAGAGGGGAATTTTGGGCTCCCCGGTGACATCACTAGCGGGTCACATGGCCCGGAAGGGACATCACTTCTGGAGGAGGGGCTTCTGGGGCAAAATCACCTGTCACCTTATGCAAACAGTGCCCATTTTAGAGGTTGATGGAAGGTATCTCTCTATACTACTAAGGTAACAGTATGCAGATCTCTAATTTGGGACTTTTTCTAGATGGTTAAAAGAGGCCACTTCACAGAATGGGGATTGAGGGCTCAGTAAGGAAAATGCAGATAGGTGGAGTATCCACCAAAAAGAAAGGTAATTAACTTGTTCTTCTGATGGATATTTCTAATGGTAGAATCCTCTTCTTTGGAATAGATATCTTAGCAATACCTTCCAAGGTAGACAGTCTGTGGTTTGGGCTCAGACCAAAAAGTGCTGCAGGACTGAACAGCCAAAAAGGTCTATCTGTCTGACCTGGCTGTCAAAACCGTAGTGCTTCATTAACGTATGCACTGCCGCCAACGTCTTGTCTTAACAGATGTAAAGGACAGGCACTCCTTGTGCCAATGCAGTAGAAGCAGCCTTGGCCCTGCTGGAATGAGCCCTCAGTCCATCCAGAGGCCGCTCCTTGCCAGTGTGGAGCAGATCTTAATGCAAAGGACTACTCACCTTCACAAAGTCCGTTTCTGAATCGCCTTATCTTTCTTCACCTCAGAGAACCCCACAGAAAGCTAATCCTCTACCTGATGTCTTTAGTGGAATCGATGTAAAAGCTTATGGCTCTTTTGGGATCCAGTCTCTCCTCCTCTTTCGAGTGGTGAGGCAAAGAATGTTGGGAGGCTGATGGATTGTCCAACATAAAAAGGAATCATCATTTTTGGCAAAAAGGCCACCCTGGACAATTACCAATTTGTCCAGGAAAAAGCTGGTGTAGGGCAGCTGCACTGAGAGAGCCTGGAGCTCACTCACTCACGCGACGAGCTGAAGTGATCACAGTGAGAAGACAGTTTTGAGAGTCAGCAGACACAGCAAGCAGCAATGTATTGGCTCAAAGAGGGTACTTGTGAGGAACGTCAGAACCAAATTGAGATCTCACTGTGCCATCACAAATATTTTGGGAGGGAACATGTGCCAAACATTTAAGGAACCGTATCACAACAGGTGACTTAAGCAAGGAGGGCTGGTCTAACAAAATCAAAAATGCTGAAAGGGCTGACAAATAACATTTAATGGTGCCCACTGCAAGACTTTGCTGAGCCATAGACAAAACAAATGATAAAACATCCAACAGTTTGGCTTGCAAAGGGTCTGTTTTGTAAACCCCACACCAGGCCAAAAACGTATCCCAGTGCCCGCATAATCGGACTCCGCAGAGAGGCACCTGGCAGCCAGGATGGCATCCAAAGAGACCTAGAGGAATCAGGCACTCGCTGGGGCACTACCACTCCAGATACCCTGGCTTGAGTAAGTGTGCAGTTCCAAAGTGGGGATAAAGAAAGTCTACATCTCCTGCAGCCCAGGATGAAGCAAGGTCTCCTTTCGAAGGAGTCACAGAGACTTGGAGGAATCCGGCATTTACCAGGAGATTACCTCTCCCACATTCCCTGGCTTAAGTCAGCCAACCCTACTACAGTAGGGATGAAAGAAGTCTACCACTCCCACAGCATCGGACGCTGCAAGGGCTGCTTGCAAGGGAGCCACAGAGAAAAGAAGAATTCGGCAGTTGCTAAGGGTCTACCACTCCAACAGTACTCAACTTGAGTCAGCCTGTCCCTCCACAGTGGGGGTAAAGGAAGTCTAACTCTTTTGCAGCATGGGACACTGCAAGGGCTTCTTTTGAGGAAGCCACAGAGACCTAGACAAATCAGGCGCTTATCCAGGGACAAGTTTACTGGCTGAAGTAAAATCCCTGCTATGTGATACATCACCATAAATAAGCCCATCGTAGTGGTTCTGACTTGGTTGGTAAACCCTCGTTCACTACTAATCAAAACACAGGCTTAGGCAATTAAGTCATAAAGCATGGCAATGAAACCTTGGACGCTATACTGAAGCAAACGTGAAAAAAAAGACTTCATCTGAGTCTGGTTGCAAACAGACCACATTATCATTAGATAATGGCCAAATAAACTAAGGGTAGTCAACAAGCAACCTGTTTCCTATCTAGCTCTCTTTGAAACATGTACTATGCGAGGCACAACCTGGATGCATAGAAATTACTGTAAATGTGAAAACTAGACCCCTAATGTTGGTCCAAGAGAGTAATATCACCATCCCTTGTATAAACCCATTGAGTCCACTAATGAATGAGAAATGTGATGAGATTCATTTAGAGGGTTGGGATTAATGACAAAAAAAAGGATGAAGAAAGTAAGTAGACAACAAGGTTTGTCCCCCGTAATTTCAACAGAGCACATGTAATACTTCCCAAATGTGAGACATAAACTCTTGCAGTTGCGCTATGGCTGCAGCCATTGTGTATAACTGCAAAAAAGAAGACATTTTTGATGTTCATGTTCAAGTTTGATTGGTTTGAACAAAACGGTTAATACATTGTTGGATAGAGTAAAAACATTGGAAAACATGTTGGGTAGAATCCATAACATGATGAAATCACAACGGAATAAACCACATGGGTCAGCTGCTGGGGAAAACAGAGTCTTGAGTGTGCCTGATGTCATGAGTTCTAATTCGAATGTTTATGTTGATTGTTTGAGAATTATTGAAGTAATCAATTCTCATAGCAAGATTTACAATGAACACCTGTGCTCAATATATGATGAAGCATGATTTGTTAAAGCACTGTTTAAAGACATGAAGTAAATTCATAGCCAGGGACACAGTCTAACCGATGCAAATGAAACATTGTTATATACATATTCCCAAATACTGTAGCAAGGACACCACCCTTCTTACAATCCTGCTGAGGTTTACATGGTGGAAATGCCTAAGTTTCCTAGGGATAATAGATTTGAAACAGAGGGCTCATTGATCAATAAAGCTATCCTTTGGATCAGGTTGGTTAGGCACTGTTACTCTGTGATTCACAGTGATATTCAAAAGGCATGGAGAAATGGGGATGTAGATGGCCTCCATGATTACATTAAGCTCCAATTAATGAATAAAGAACTTGCTGATGGTGTAATTGACATTGAGTGTTCTTTTTCTAGTGCACAATCAGACATGATCAAAAACAAGATTTGCATTAATCCGGGATAAACAAGAGCAGCTAACTTGAATACGCCCATAAATGGTGATAAACTATTTCCTAGCGTACCAGTATCACATGTTGTAGGAAAGCCACCTTTTCTGTGTGGTCACCCCTGGATTTTTCACCTTTTCCTGGGCTCTTGTTTTTAGCTGGCTTTGGAATTCTGTGCACTTTACCCCTGGTAACTAGTAGTAAAGTGTCTGTTCTCCCCCCTTTATATATGATTGAATTGGCATACTCCTAACTGGTATATTTAACTAGCCTCTATGTTCTTAGTATGTGGTATAAAGTGTTTCCAGGGCCTGGAAGTTAAATGCCACTAGTGGACTGCAGCACCTATTGTGCCATCCACTATAGTGGAAGTCCAAACATGGCTTCAGGCCTACTAATGTAGCCTGACTGTAACTAATGTAGCCTGACTGTAACAGTGCAAAGCATGCACAGTGACCTCTCAAAATATACCCTTTCTGACGGCTAAAAAATGATTTTGTTTAATTAATAAGTCACTCTTATGTAGGCCTTGTGGCTTAGACAGCAGGGTGCATGTATTTAAAATTAGGATAGGTAGATATTTTATATTAACATGTCCTTATAGTGACTAGAATCCAAAACCTATTTTCACTGTGGCAGGCCTATCTGTCCTCTGTAGAAAACCATAGACAGATTAAAAGACTGTATCTCAGGATTGGGACCAGCTACACAAATAATTATAAACAACTATTTTTAACAGTTGTTAAAAATCCAATTTAATGGTGAAGTCAGAATTTCAATAAATATTAAGTAAAAGTAACTTTTAGAAAGGTACCTTTCCCGTGCCTGCAGTTTCTAGAGGCTGATCTGTATTGGCTCTCCAGCTTCTCCCAGCCAGTGATCAGCTGCAAATAGACGTGAAGAATGTGTGAAATGCCTCCCAGACACAAACAATAGGCTGATTTGATTGAGCAGAGATGACTCTTCTGAACTCTACAAAACATTCAGGGTGACGGCTGTGGTCATACTTTTTGACACTACAGTGCTCAATCATGCGTGACAGGTCTGTTGACCCACATTTGACACTCGGACCATACTTGAAAGGGAGAGAACAGGATGCCAAGACAATTGTACGTTGTTGCTGGAGGACCCTACTTTTGGTCCTAACAGTCATGTGTCTCTGGTTTTGTTGTGGGTACACTGCCTGCCATAAACTGGATTTTAGAGTTAAATCTGGAAGGACACTACAATCTTCATAGTACACTCCCCACACACACCTCCAGCCCTCAGAGCCAAAGTTGAGTGTGACTGAACACTTTTGCCATTTTGGATTTACCCTGAGACATTGCCTTTTGAGCCTCTTTGCAGTAAGGCAAACAGGAACTAATGCAAAAGTAGGAAGGTTAGAACCTGGGAACTTTTAACCCATTGGTTAGGGAGGAGACATAAGTCAACCTCCCCTACTAGCTCGTGCCATGCATACATTTCTGCAATGGTGGAAGATGATGGGAGGACTGGACCTGCTTGTCACCTGAAAGGAGCCATGAAAGACTGGACCTGCTCCTTCTTGTACCCAGGAAAACGAGGTGGACTCCAAGGGCCAGTTGGCTGACATCCTGTGGGACAACAAGCTGTAAAAGGGCCCTTTCCTAGAAGTACCCAGCTGATCAGTGCTACTGGATCTGGACTGGGTCCTGCTGTTGGCCTCTGCCTGACACCCTGTGAGTCTCTAAATGCCTCTCCTGGAGGGCTACAGAAGCACACTCCTGTGGTGGATTGGAACTTAAAAGACTAAGTCGAAAGGGTGTATCAGACCAGCTTTACATTGTGCCTCAAACTGCGCCTAGATCTTGGTCTACTACGGACATTGACTATCATAGGCCTATTTCTACTTAAACATGTTTTAAAATCATAACCCCGGTTCCCCGGATTGGATTTTTAGAATTTTGGTGTGTTAAGAGACCCAAGAAGAAGAAGAAGAAACAGAGGATTTACCCAAACTGCCCTGTTGGTCTGCTCCCAAAGCGAACCCTGTAAAACAAAGCAAAGGACAGGAGACTGAAATAGGTGGCAAACCAGAATCAAGGAGAGTGTCAGAAACAAAGGAAGGACAATTGTTGTTAAAGGGCAGAGTAAACAGAGAAAGCAACGAAAGATCAGTGGAAGAAGCAGTAAAAGAGAATGAGCTTGAGGACGGTGAGGACAGAAGAAAGACGCTGACAAGGGACCTGGTGTGGAGAGCGTGGGCACTGAAGCGATCTGAGCAGCTGAGTGGGACGGGACTCGCAACACCGGAGGAGTGTGACCTTCAGAGCCAACCCAAAGGAGGAGACACTGCTTCCAGACTCCCTCAATAGAAGCCAGCAAGCCCGCCATGCTCCAGGAGGAGCATGGCTACCCCAGGAGCATAGAAGAGTCACCGGGTGGAAAGAAGAGAAGGGGAGGAGAAAATGGAAAAAACAAAGTAATTGACGTAAGTTCATGATCTAATTAAAAGATATAGGCAGCATTAGGAGTTCAAATTAATTTAGTTTTTACTTTCCCAAAAAAGTACATTTAGGTATCTTTAAAGCTGATAGAAGCAGATATAAGTTGATATGCAGAAAAAGTAAAGACAAGGTAATTAAACTGAAGCTAAAAGTGAGGGAACTCTTATACCTTATTAATTTTGTTGGTATTGTTGGTTTGTTTTCCCAAATTAGATAAGAGATAACAATTGGTCCAACAGTCTCCTAAAAGCATATGGAGAGCAAGAGAAGACGGTAGGTAAGGCAACAATAACCATACCCAGACTCTCAAGGTCAAATCCTCAAACAGACTTCGAAGGGAGTGCCGGTAATCAGAGGAAAGAGATACGCATAGACGAATAGGGAGGAAAGGACAGAGCTAAGTGTTTTATCTTTCAATAAAAGAACACTTACCTGCAGTTTCTCTTATTTTCTGCTGAGGCCTCCGGATGGAATGGTATCTGAGAAAGGAAGAGAGAAGAAGACAAACATTTCAAATTATACTTATGCTACTATCATAGAGAAGACATTTTGTAATTGTCCGTAGCACTGCACTGATTAATAAGGAACCACAATATTCACCATATAACAAGTTGTCCTCCTCAGTCAAGGGGACATCTAACACGGTGTCAGTTTCTTTATTACATTTTATTCTATTTTTCTAATTTGCTTTGGGATTTTAATTGTTTTGCATTTTGACTTTATTGCGATTTTGGCACTGCATAAATACTTTGTATATTGCCCTAAGTTAAGCCTGGCTACTTTGTGTCATAGCTATCAGGGGGTTGTGCTCGGATGAATTCAGAACCTTTCAAGATTCACCGTGACAAGGTCTGTAATTATTTCTTGAGGTGGGTAGTTATCCACTGGAAATACTAATCCAATTTCTGTCACAAGTTAATCATGATGAAAGACCTATTAGATCTCAGGCTCAGAGAAATATGCTTATTGTCACACCAGTAAGTCAACTCCAGTCAATACAATTGTGCTTTCTCTGCAGGGTTTGCATCACAGAAGTGATGAACTCCAGTGCATAGTGCTGTATTGGGATTTACTTTCCAGTGCAAAACCTGTTTCGCATTGGAAAGTAAACTTAAAGTAACACAAAGTAGTGCTCTGTGCTACTTTGCCTCAACGGAGCGTTCGATTGGTGGTACATTGGAATTCCTATGCAACTACACTGGTTTTAACACAAATCCCTATCTACTAATATTAGTAGATGGGGATTGTATAAAAAAAATACGCCTCCTCGAGAAAGGTGTAATGTTGGAACAGTTTTTTTTCTTTTCAACTTTGCATGAATGCTATACTGTATGGCTAACATCAGTGCTTAATTTGTAAAATATTAGGTGCAGGTACTCAATTTTTTTTAGGAGGCCCCACCCACGTTGCCGGCTCTGCCCACTTCCTCCAGAGGCTCCACCCACTTCCTTTATTGGTTCCACCCACATCCACAAGCCTCAATACATCATAGCCACCTCCTCACATCTTGAGTTCCGCAAGAAGCTAAAGACCTGGCTCTTCACATAAGCACCTCCGGGACCTCACGCCTACACAGCTGCTTAAGTGCCTGGATACCCTCTCGGGTGATTAGTGTGATACATAAATCAATTTATCATAACATAATGTAACATATGGGAAGGCACTTTCATACTTGTAGAATCACTTTTACAAATTCTGAAAGCATTTGTGTGATTTGTCATTCCCAGAAGATGACGCAAGGGCACAATCCACCTAGCTCTAGAATATTTTGGGCAAAAGAATAGCAACTGTTCCTCGGTCTTATAGAAAAACATGCATGACAGACACAATGTAGACCCTGACTGTGCAGGATCCCATGTTGATGTAAACACAACAATCGGCAAAGTCCTGTACCTCTGCAAAAATGTGAGTGTGTACACACCAGTCGGATACAATTTAGGAATTTCTCTGCCTTAGGCACAGTCTTATTCAATAGAAAAAGCCTTGTTCAGCTGCTGATGGAACTAGGCAATTCATTCTGAGCAGCAACTCTCTACTAGTATTTTGATTTGACAACTGTAACCACAGTAGGCGTGACAGAGGAGGGCTCTTTCCAAAAATTACCTAGGCCCAGGTCATACAATTATTTTTTGACATAGGCCAACCACTTGATCTTCTTTGAGCTGTTTATACTGAGAATATCAACAAAGCCCTCTCTAAAGGAACCCAATAAAGTACCGGCGTAAGGGTGGCAAACACAGATATAGGCTTAAGTTCAAGGTCCAATGTAAAGGGAACTAAGGGGGTGCCTCTCTCCATTACTGTTAGAGCTCTTAGGAAGTTGTTCTCACTAGTTCCCAGTTGACCTGCGTGACAGTGGACCCATAGTTCTGTGCCATATAATACAGCACCCCTTGGTTGGGCATTCTCTATCTCCACTGCTGGAAGAATCCGATACCAGGGTGCCTTTTTAGCAAATCTAAGAATAGCCCCAGCTCTATGGGTTAACAAAAGTGAGCTTTCAGAAATCTGTGGGGCCCATGATCAGGAAACAGGCAGATGAATCCCTAAATAGTTAATTCCTTGACCCTTTCCAAAACGTCCCTTCCCAAGCTTACGGTACCCCTCGACCCCCTGAAATAAGTTATATACTTGGTTTTGGATGCATTAATTTTAAGACCATATAACGTACAAAACAGATTCAAATCTGTCAACAAGTGTTTGTAAGCCAGCCCTGATTTTAGCTAGCAGAAATGTGTCATAAGCAAAGAAATGGGCCAGGACTTTATGGCCTGCAAGCATGGGGGAATCATTGGCACAGTTATCCATTGATCCTTTCGGTGTGAGATCTGGACTTCTGGTTAACACTGAAGGCTAGTTACCATTTTGTTCTCAGAATATATAGTGATAAAGAACCATATTCATGTTTGTATATGGCCTCACTAATTCACTACATCTCTTTAATACCTGCCAAATTGCTCTTTTAAAATTTTCAAAACTCAAAGGCCCTCGTTCTGGGGGCTAGGTGATATCCATTTCTGCTGGTAACAAATATAGCAGTCGAATAGGGAATGACAAGTAATGCAGCAAGTACTGAATTCCCAATGCCTTCTACTCTGGTATCTCACCGGTTTAAATCTGGTGAAATGTTCAATTGGGAAGCAGCTGAAAAATAAGGAATTAGCCTGGCAATTGGTTGTGGTTACTGATTCCTGCAGTAAGCCCCTCAATTTCTAAGGACACTGTCGGGATCCCAGTGCGGGACATTGTGATATTCCTGCATCCAGGAAATACTGATACCAATGGTATCCAGCTCAAACCCCATTCATTACTATGAGCAACAAAAGTGCTGTTTCCTATGAAAGGAAAAAATATGGTGGGAAGATCTACATAAATGTATGGAGTAGTGCACATTTGTACTAATACATTGCATTTGCAGAACGCCTAATATCCACAATGCTTATCTGTCTTTGCAAACCTCTGCTTCCCCTGCCACTAGAGTCACAGAAATGTATGAATTCTAGCTTTGCACATACGATTTACCTACAATTCCATATTTTTGGAGTTACAAAATTACAGACAAACCTTTCTGGCAAGTTTACTCATTATGCATAACAAGAGTAACCTTAAGGCAATAACAAGCGAAAGTCTGGCAGAAGTCTGCATCTTTTGCAAATTTCACTCGTTTCTGCTTTTTCTTCTTATGCAAAATAATCTCCCATGTAGATTAAAGGCTTCTTCTATACATTCTGAAAATAGGAAGGGATTGATTCTTTCACAAACCCAATTTGCAAACTGTCAGCATTCTTTTATATCAGTAAATACATAAATTAGAAATCATCGCAGATAATGGAAAACATTTTGGCTTTGCCGTTATTTACCCCATTCCAAAATGACAGTCCAGTTGCCTTATTGTGAAATCACTCTTTTTTCCACTCCAATGCAAAGCAACAGAGGAAAATCCACCCATATGGTGGATTTTTTCCAGGTCCTTCGTAGGATTAGGGTGTGAACAAACTTAAAATTCAGCTTCTGTAAATAAGGATGTTGAAAAATGATTCTGTAATACAACGTTTTGCAGCCGCAATTTTTGGGGGGATTTAGTACCCAAGTGACTGGGCTGTGTCCAGCATCAGTCTCTGACCAGGAACACTGCTTAGTACAATATTCCAGTAGTGATAAGTATGCGGTCAGTACGGGTGACTTTTCTAAAAATGGTTTCAGGCTTGCTTGGTTTTCTAAATCTTTACATAAAAAATCCCTTTGTTAGAGTTCCGCTATATATCTCTTACCAGGTTCTTGATAGTAATTTAATGTTTGTGATGTTTCCTAATCACAGTTTCTCTGCAGGTTTTGCATTGATGTTTCCCCCTTATCTCAAATTTAAGATTATTATCTACTTATGATGTCTTTTAAATTCCAAGGGTCATACAATTTATTCCGAACAAGTGAAGCAATAACCTGCACACTCTACCTACGCAAGTGGAGCAGGAAATTTGCAAAGATGCTAAAGTTAAAAAAAAGCAAATGGGAAATCCTGCAGAGTATTTACGTGAGAATTCTAGTTTTTTGCCCCTTAAAAAAAATTACTACCTCCTCCGAACTCTTCAGTTTGTCACTACATTATTACAGAACCATGCCAGACAGAATTATCATTTCGTGTAGACAAAGATTTTGGCAGGCTTAGTGCGCGCAGGATGCAATCTGCTTTAACATGTTATTTCTCTAAAAACAAACTGACCTAGACTGAGTGCAGAGCAGCACATGCACTATGAGACTCCGGCGCAGCCTGCCCTCTTGCAACCATCGTCCGATTTTACAAGGCAATACATCAGAAGCGCAGGCCCGGCCTTCAGCACAGGAGATTAAAAGAACGTGCCTAAATGCCGGAAAGTTATTTATTTTTGGTGCGTGCAGCTCTTGTTGCTTTTATGAAGCAAGTACATTCAATATACAAAAATGATACCTGTATTGATTGCGGGCGCCGGCGCTCATATGTATTCAGCATTTCACTCATGCTAGACAGGACGTATTATATTTTAAAACGTTTATTGGCACTTTGGCAGTCCTGCACACTTCCAGCCTGACGTGCCCCAGCTCAACCAAAAGCCCGCCCTCAGCCATTCTTCAAAGCAAATGAAACAACATTCTGTGAAAGCAGGCGCAATCTGCTCACGACGTGACATCACTAACGTGATGACGACGCTCTTCAAGTATGCCTGGACAAGGGTGGGACTTCCCCTGAGACATACCAGGCAGCAGTCACTGAAGAAGAGCTGCGCAGGAAATTATTTTAATAATTACCGGGCCATAGATCTGCCGGAGGAGAAAAATCGGAAAGACCCGGCCCGGTAAAATAAGTGCCGGTGCTGAGCACCGGAAAGCTCCGGCACAAATTAAGCACTGGCTAACATACAAACGTATACAATTATTAAACTATGTCTTGGCATAGTATTTTTTTTACTGGAATGGTACCCTTCCAGTACAAAAACTATGCTAGACATCAATATGGTGCAAGGTGGGGTGCTTGCTGCATGGCAGCCAAATGTGCGCAGCATAGGGAGAGAGAGAAAGAGTGCTTTATCTTAATAGATATGACGCATTTGTGCTCTCTCCCTTTAATGCAACGCAACAACTCCGGTTACCACTTCTTTGAAAATTTTGCCCCTGATGCTTACAACCAATACATATGCAGGGATGGAAAAGCATAAGAATTCTTGCCGCTCCCTCACAGACAGTATGGGGCATATGTACAAGAACTTAACGCCGCCATAGCGTCCATTTTTTGACGTTACGGCGTCTTTTTTATTATCGCCATATTTACAAGTTCCCGCTAAGTGCAGTTAGCGCCACTTTGCCAGCGTAAACGTGAATTTTTAAGATCGCCACTTCTGTTAGCGGGAGTTAACGAAAATGAGATGCAAGGTGGGCGTTCCTGTGCAAAAACTGCCGCTAACCCCACTTCGCAATATTAACAAGGAATTCCTTGTATGGTGCAAAACCCAAAAAACTGCCTCTAACTCCAGTTAGAGGCAGTTTTTTAAGACCAGAAAATAGCTGGTCTTAAAATTGGTGCAAACATTTGGGGTCTCATTTCAGAAGGTTTTGGTGCTGGACAGCGCTCCAAGGAATGTTGCTGCGCTGTCCTGCGACAAAACAAAAATGCAGGAATGCGCACTATCAATAAGATAGGGCGCATTCCATGGCCTCATCCATGAGAAGTGTTGCAGCGCTGCGACAAAACAGCGTTGCAACACTTTTCACTGCGCTCCTCTTGCGACACCATAGATGCTCTGTATTCACTGTACGGCCCTCCATGTCGCAATTAATGGCATATACGTCTGTAATCCTGATGTATCTGTCAGCGCTAAAGTCACGCATTGCTGCAGTTGTGTCACAAGCATGACGCAATTCCAGCAATGCCTGGGGCCAGACTATCCCTGTGGTACTGCGTCACCCTAACACCTGCCTTGAGGCAGGCGTAAGGTTCTGACGCAGTGGCGTCCTAGAATTGTCACAGTGAAATCTGATGGATTACACCGAGCCACTCCTATGAGGCTTGTTTGCTTGGGAACACCCACCCTGCATACATGATGCCTGACGCAGGCATAATGTGGCACAGGGCTTCACAAGGTCACACATATGCCTAGATGCATCACTTTGTAAATATGGCGCAACGTGGTGCAAAATGAATGCTGCAAGTACATCAAGAAAATGACGCACCAGCGGCTTCAAACTGTCGGAAGGGGCTCATGAATGAGCCCCCCTGTATTTTTCCCCTACATTGGCGCACAATGGCTGCCATGCGCCAACGCAGGCACCCTTGCGCCATGGTGTTTTGCGGAGTTGATTGATGTTGTGCAGAAAGGTACACCTACTTGCACAAAACCTATCAATCCAGGGGATTTCCTCTTCCTCTGTGTGGTATGCGTTGATGGTGAATTTGAAGGCTGTGTGAGTTTTAGGGATATTGTTGTGGCTCCATCTCTTCTCAAGACGTCTGCAGGTGCGTCTGGACTAGTGGAGGGCGGGAGTTAACCAGTTGGCCTTCTTGGAGTGTTGTTTGCCTGCTCTTTACTTGAGGGGTCCAGGGTGTCGGCGCAGTTGCAGATCCATTGGTGGATGTTGCGCGCTGCGGAGTTGTCATCTGTAAGCGTTGGCGGAGTGGTGGTGCTGAGTGAGTTGATGAGAAGTTCTTCAGTGGCCTTGATCCAGCTGCAACGGGGGTGGTGATGATGGCAGTGGTGTACGGTGGCCATGATGAAGGCTTGATGTATACAATTATGTTCAGTCCAGGAGAGTTCGGTGGTGTGGCTCTAGTTGAAGTTCCCGCTGGCGGAAAAGACGGGTTCGAGTGTGTGTCCGGCTATGTGGGTTGGTGCGGTGAATAGCTGCTTGTGTCCGATGTTGGTGAGGTTCCCCAGGAGGGGGGTGGTGTTGTGGTCACTGGGGTTGTCCAGGTGGAACTTGAGGTCTCCGAGTAGGATGTAGTCGGTGGATGGAAGAGCCTGTGGTGCAATGAGGTCTACAATGGCATCGTTGAATGTGGGTTCATGGCCTGGGGGGCCTGTAGACAAGGGTGCCTCCAAGGGTGGTGTTGGGGTTGATCCGGATCTGGAAGTGGAGTTGTTCCATGGTCACCGTTGGGTCATTAGAGTGCGTGTTCAGTCGGAGTGAACTTTTGTAGAGGATGGCAATGCCTCCTCCTGGAATGGTTGGGGTGGTCCTTGTGGCTGAATTTGTAGCCGTCAGGGATGGCGATGGGGATGTCCGGGCCGGAGCAGAGGTTGCTCCAGGTTTCCGTGAAGAAGGCGATGTCTGAAGAGGTGGCGCCGAGGAGATTCCAGATGTCTGTGGCGTATTTGTGGAGGGACCGCACGTTGAGGAGAATGCAGTTGAGCCAGTCGGGTGTGCTGTTGGTCGGCTGGGCGGCAAGAGGCGCTGGTATGCTGATGTGGCAGGAGGTGCGTTTGCAGTCTCGGCAGGCGCTGGGTGCAAGGGTATTCTTCGGTGATGCTAGATGGCAGGCGGCCTGGCATCCAGGGTTGAGGGCGAGGAGGCTGCTGGCGTCGTAGTGGTGTAGTGTCCGAGAGGCAGGGTCCCTGGTGCTGGACACGGTACAGGGTCGGACGGACACAGACGGCTTGCCTTTGGCTTCCCTTTGGCGCACCAGTGGAACGCACGCTGCGCATGGCTGCACAGCGTCTGCCATTAAGTAGTGCTGCAGGGAGCCTGGACAGCTGGGAGGCGGGAAATGCAGGAAAGGACACTGGAGGGGGCGGGGACGTGGGGGATCGCAGGGGCAACGAGGGAGAGGATAGAGTAAAAGGAACTGCAAAAAAGCACAGGAAAAACAAAGCCAAACACAGCAAAGATTAAAAAAAAAGTAGAAGGTAGGAAAGCAATGGAGAAGAGCAGAAAGATGAACAGGAACAGCAGAAGAGAGGGACAGGAGGGCAGTCAAGCTGCAGAACAGTGACCCTCTACCACTGGACCACCAGGGAGGAGGCGCAGGCACGAGCCTGCGGGTGGAGGAGGGACTTGAACACCTGACCTCTGTGTCAGTGGAACCAGCAAATGGGGAAAGCGCTGTGGGAAGAGGAAGTCCACTAAGGGTTAGTCCCCCGTACACCCAAAAGCAAACTAACAGGGGGCAAGGAAAGGCAGCACCACCCGGTTGCCTCTTCCGATCTGACAGTGGCAACCAGATTCCGTGTTCCCCAGTTCCCCAGCGAGTAACGGCGGATCAAGCTGCATACCAAAGGGCCTGGGCCAGAACAGACCCCGTGCCCCTGGCACCCACTGCCACCAATGGCCGATCTCAGCGACTTGAACGAGTTAGTGGAGTCCCCCACAAGTCTTGTGTGGTGCTCAGGGCACGGTGTGTGTCACCTACAGGCGCTAGGCATGGGCCTGACTTGCCCCCGGGCCTCCTCCGCTACGCATCCCACCTTCTCTTCACCTTGACATTGACACTGGGGCTCAATGAGTTGCACTCTCTCCAAATCTGTGACTGAGACAGCAGAAGCCTAAGCCGGGTGGGATTTCACAAGCCTGGGTACAGCAGTCGCCGTCAAGTCCGCTGGGGAATCTCCCGATGCAGGTGATGTAACAGGGCCTCCTTAGGCGTGAAGTTGCAGCGCACCCGCCGCACAAGTTCGGCGCAGCTCAGGGGCGTCACCCTCCACAGCATCCGGGCAGCGCCACATCCTCCGGCCTGTGATGCAGGGATGCGCGGCCCACCATTGGTAATCTCCTCCATGCACCCCGGTGTAGTGGTGGCGAGTGGTATGCGATGCAACCTCCCTATGTTGGTGCGCAGGAGCACCTCTACCCTTCACAGCTCCAAGGGGCACCAGGCGGTCTTCTCACACAGGTCAGCAACGTGTCTCCATGTGACCTGCCAGACTTCACCACCAGGTAAGGATGATCGCCGATGCCTCAGTGTCTACCGCCATGGCCCAGCAACTCTACAGCACCTTTGCCTCCCACTCTGGGTCCCAGACGGAGGCCCAGCGAGGCCTCCGGGACCCGGGGGACTGTCCACGCTTTCAAGGTTTTGGATGCCATGGAGTTGCAAGGAGTGCGCAATGAAAAGTGATGCTTCACTGGTTTTGCCCAGCGATGCGCCTCTTTTCATAAATGTAGCCCTGATTTTCCTCTTTCCCTGGGACTCAGGCTGGTTATCCTGGCTATTGGGAGGCTTGGGGGGGTTGTTTACCTGTACTGTACTTGGCCCTGGCTGCTCCATTCTGCATTACATTGGTTTTATTTCCTATTTTTCATTGGAGGTGGATTTATAGGCTATTTTTGCCTCTAGAGGCAAAAAAAAGTTACGTTGGGCTGACTAACGTGAGTTTTTTGCCCGCAAATTGGCCTTTCGTCAGTTTTCGACCGCTAACGTCAGAATTTGTATAGCCTTCACCCTAGTGTTAGCTGCAGTTTTCACTGAGGCTACCTGAAACTACTGCCACGTAGCGACGTATTGTAAATACATTGCTAACAGGGCGATAGATTTCGGCGATGGGCTGCGTTAAGATTATTGCCGCTAACTACCGCTATCCCTAGTTAGTGGCAGTTCTTCAACATATGCCCCAATGTTTCTCTGGTGGCTTGGTAATTTGGGAAGATGTTAGGATGAATTGTCAAGCTAATTTATTTCTATACATTCTAGTGATTTCCAATAAAATAAATTTTTCCGTTGAGACATCTATTATCATTATTTAATGTATTCAATCAACCTCAAATCTCTCGGGGCACTTATGGTAAATCTAGATAACATATTGACAAAGCGAGAGATTACCAATTGTTCATTCTCTTCCTCCACCATAATAATAGTTTGCGATTTCAACATACGTTTTAAACACATAGTTGTTCTTACTGACACCCACTGTTAAACGTCCTACTGAAGCCGCACAGCAATCAGCTTAGATGCCTTAGACATTGTCTGACAGCTACGATAGGAACAACAGAATCTGATTGCCCACTAAATTTACTTTAATTCAGTGTTGGCATCAAAGTTTCAATGACTGTATATTTTTAATCAGTCCGCTTGGTATCATTTGATCAATATGTGAGTGATGATTAGAGAGTGAACATAATTGTCAGATTAAAATTTTAAACATAGATATTGTCCATGCACATAAGGGGAATCAGGAGGCTAGGGTGATGATGCCAGTCTTCAGGTTTCCAATAACAGGAGAAGTATAACAAGCATTTGCAATGCAATAGGTCTCGCATTGATGCGAGTTTGAGCTATTGACATTGCAAATAACAATGCCTTTTATTTTTTTTTAAAAACATACATAAAAGGCATTGTTATTTATAATGCCAATACCTTAAACTCGCGTAACTGCGAGACCTATTGCATTGCAAATGCTTGTTAAATCAAATATCACGGCTTTGTTTTGAATTCATTGTACATTACATGAGGTTAGAGGGTGGCAGGCGCAATCCACATGAAAGCTCAGCTCGTTTTGGACTCGAAGGTCCCAGAGGACCTAGAGCTGAGCCAGAGCAGACATCTGACTCGTCACTCGAACCTAGCTCGAACTTTTAGTGGCTCACACATCTCTAGGTATGACGCACCATTTGTAGGACATCCCAAAACACACTGGAGGCAACACACAGAATCTGCAGTGTATTCCTTTGCAAACGATTACATGTTAGAGAGGATGTGAGGTGAATATGTTTTTTTTAACTCCGAGGGAATAACGTGATATGGATAAACCCTCCTGACCCCCTACCCCTCACCCCGACTAACCCAAAGTTTCCTGTGCAACACATATTCATAAAAGATAACCTTTATTCACATCATTGAACAAAACCAGCTGCTACCTGGGTCTAATTAAACTCTTACCCCCTTGTTTCCTGTTACCTACAGCCACGTTGGACTTTCAGAAGACAGGAGCCGATGAATCTAGTGTAATCCCGACTGCTGGCCTTAAATAGTCTTACAGAACTTTAACTTTGTACAGATCCGTCTCTAAAGGTCAGGTTGCATGATGTCACTCGTGCTGGCCGGGTCTGATGTTTAAACTCATCACTTTGCATTCTGGTACTTGTAGTTTCTCCCTTCACATTACAAGTCTCCAAGTACCGGAATACAAAAAACATAAAAGCCATCCCAACCATTTCAACTGGACATTACACCCTACACTCCTATCCTGACTGAAGGATTACAATAGCCGCCGTCCCCGGATCCGAAGGTGGAATGGGCCAGAGGTGCACATGACCCACGCGGTGCAGGACAAAGGAGTCCAGAAAGGGGGCTCCGCTCCCTGAATTCACAACCGGCTAATAGAGGACATGTTGCACTTAGAAAGCTTGAAGCTTTCTCGCAGTTGGGGGATGAATACCGCGGCAGTGAAATGCGAGTGGCGAACTCTATTGCTGCACTGAGGGCTCACGGCAACTAAGGTCCGGACTTCTCTCATTGACACTGGAGTCCACGAACATGCCTCGCAGAGCAGCGCATGTCTCAACCTAAAAAAAAACGATTTGGGCGACTCGCGCACAACAAGACGCGTGACCGCCATGATTAAATTAAATAAAAAACAAGTTGGGTAGCGTTCGTTCCTTTTAACATGCATCAATCAGCCTGCTCTTCCCCCTTAATGGTGACTCGGCCTCTTCAGGGAGCTGCCGTGTAACTCAAGCCTGCCTGCCTCCCCGGCCCCTCCCCCTCTGCCTCCAGCAGTGCTGCGCTGCGTGTTCACTCGTGCCTGTAAAGGCTGCCAGTATTAAGGGTCCGGTGCGTTTTTTTTTTTTTAGCACAATAACTGTCTCCTGCCTGCAGCGAGTGCAAACGCCAGACGGAGCATGGGTGGATTCTGGCCCCCTAGCCCCAACCGAAGAGCAGGGAGAGCAAGCAGGCTGCATGCTACAGAAACGAGGGTTCACACGCCCCTTGCCTGCTGCTACCACTGTTTGGGACACCAATGTCGAATGAAAAAAAACCGAGGCAAAAATAAACACGCGCATGCGATTGCAAAAGGCGAGTGACAAAGGCAGCCGCTTGTTTATATTGGAGTTTATATTATATTTAAGTTATATTTAAGTGAAAGCGCAACGCAAAAATGAACACGCGGCTGCCATTGCCAAACACGAGTGAAAGAAAATAGTGCTGAGCCACAACATAAAGGCACCGTGTAATTTCCGCGAGTAAACGATCCAATCCGGATGGGCGGAGCTAAAAGGAGACAGGGCGGTAACAAAAAAGCCTGAGTCTCAATTAGAAGCCAGCGTTTAACATAAATGATGATGCTCCCCAATAAGAAACATGGGCGGGGCTTCGAGTCCATTTCTAAAATCCACTCTACCACAATGTCTCGCAGAGCGAGGAGCGCATGCGCGCTCCAGCGCTAGGTCTGCGAGACCTAAAAAGGGCCGAAATAGTCATAAGACACTATCTCACTGAATTATATTCAACTATTTTACCCCTATTTAAACTATTATCAACTGTAAAGAAGGAATATCTATCAATGTCCCAGCTCCGATAACAGATGGTAGAGAAATTAAGACTTTTAAGAAAAATAGCTATTTATTTTAAAAGCAGACCACAGTGAATCCTCAACTAGTATGATGCTGTAAGTATACAGGGAAACGCTGATGCTATAACCAGGTGTGCCAAGAAACTGGGAAGTAGAGCCATTTCTCCAGTTTTTTTGTTTATAAGTCTCAAGCATTATCAGCAATCTTTACTGTGGGGAGCTCTTGGGATATTTTTAAAGTCTTGTTCAAGTCTTATGAGGAACCCAACATACTTTTTAAAAGCAATATTGTGTTTACTTCTGAGTTCACAGTCTGAGCCTATTCATTTTGAACTTGGGTTATTTCCAACTGAATTTTCGTTAAGCCTAAATTCATTTCTGTAAAGGGTATGTTTGTGGAATAATAGTGACACAGCGGTTTTACAAAATGTTCTTTCAATCAAAGACAGCAATGATTTATGGTGGATGAAATCAGCTTCAAGCATTGGGTTTAGAGACTCTCTGGAGTAAATTAGAGGAGATTAAATCTAATACAGCAGTTAGTAAAAATTAACTATAACAAATCACTCAATCATTTTCACGTCTGAGTTGGCTGACCGAGCAGTATCTCAAACAGAAGGATGAACTTAGCTGTGAAGAATTTTTCGATTTTGCTGAACCACAATACGTGAGGAAACTATTCTTGCAATTTCACATAGGTACCGTGCCAGTAACACATCTAACACAGTTAACAGTTGCAGAAAGCTACTTTTATTGGGTGATCACTTCTTTTGAAACCTCATACCCGAAACTAAAGACCATTTTTTATTCCTATGCCCTTTATAGAAAAACACAGGAAACACTATTTAATATCTTCGTTAAAGAATGTGGGCGTGAGTCATTATTGGGTTGCTTTAAGGTGATCCAAGTCAGCCAGTATTTTCAAGTATCTGTACTTCGCATGGAATCTATGAAAAGAATTGTGATTTTATGCTAAATGTGTGGGGGGAAAGCTAGAAGATTTTGCCATAGACATAAACAGTTCTTAAATGTATAGTTCTTATTTATTGTTTTCTAATGAGACATGATGCTGTTGTTTAACATTTTAAATGTATACATGTAATTCATTGTAAATGTTTTACACGTGACCTATGAAATGCGATTTTCCAAACTAAACACTGATTAATTGAGGACTAAAACAAATGTTCTAATAAAAATACAACATAAACAATGCTAACATTCAAATGCTATGGTTTGTGTTGCATACTATAGCTGGCAGATTTCAGAGGCGGTTCAGATTTACAGTCGCTGAACCATATCCAACGTGTTTTTTCTGTGAGTACAAGTGTGTTATATATATATATATATATATATATATATATATATATCTACTGGCGGTCGCCAGTAGATAGTTATAGTTACAACCTATTATCCATAGGAAATCCGCGACATTCTATTTGAAATAACTCTCTTGCCGGTTGACGTATCTTCGCAAAATTTTCAAACTTTGTGGCCCGCTCCGGTCCGCTCCTACCCTGAAAGTCTCGGGGATTCGTCAAGCGGGGCCGAGAAAAAGGGGGTCCCAAAACGCATTTTCCCCATGCAATTTTCCATAGGAAACTTTAGACACGGCTACAGCCTGAACTGCTGAACGGAATTACACCAAATTTGGCAAAGAGGTAGTTCTTGGTTCAGAAAGAACCCTTTTGTTAAATGGTGTAAATCCGTTCAGTAGTTGCTGAGAAAATCAAAAGTAAAAAGATAGTGATATCTATGGCCGCGTCGGATTCGCGCACCCTCCCGATCACGAGCTGCATGCTAATTGGCTGTCAACACTCCAAATCAGGAAGTGTTGGCAGCCATTTTGTCCTCGGTAGAACCGAGGGACAGAAACAAGTGCGCAAAGCGCACAAAGGAGCAGGGTAGAAACACCCTGACCCCCTAGGTCTGCTCAGGGGTCCCACAAGGACCCCTGGGCAAAATTATTATTTTTTTTTAAATCGGCAGGATGCGCTCAGGGTGCCCGAATCCTGCCGAAAAAAAATTGAAGCGCGGTCTCCGCGCTTCGATGTTAATTGGCCCCGGGTGGGCCAAGTCCCGGGGGCATGCTGGGGGGTTAATTTTATGTGTGGGGGCCTCTAAGGGCTCCCAAGCCCGAGGACCACCACCTCCCGGGGCACTAAGAAAAATTACAATGGGGGTCCGTTTTGGACCCCCAAGCCCGGGGACCACCACCTCCCGGGGCTTTCAAAATGTAAGGAGGGGGCCTCGCGGCCCCCTCCTGGAGCCTGTGGTGGCCCTGGGGACCGCCACCCCCAGGGCCGGCTCCTGCAGTGTCCCGGGGTGCCTACCCCGGGACACTGCTGTTTGCAATGACAGGACGGGAGCCTCGCGGCTCCGTCCTGTCATTGCAAACTGCTTTGGATATTGGAAGAGAGAGCAGGGAAACCTGCTCTCTTCCAATATCCAAGCTGATTGCTTTCCACATGGGGAGCAGCATGTTAGCTGCTCCCCATGTGTAAAGCAATGCCGGCTCCCGTAGGACACGGGGAGCCGGCGGGACTGTGGGGGATTGGGGACCCCCACAGTCTCCAACGTGAGGCCAGGCCCGGGGGATGGGGTCCCCGGGGCCATAAGTGGCCCGGGAGGGGCCACGCAGCCCCCCTCCCAAAGTTAAAAAATGAAAAAAAAAAAAAGGAAAGGCCGGCCCGGGGATGGGGTCCCGGGGCCTTAAATGGCCTGAGGAGGGGGCCACGCAGCCCCCTCCATTGAAAAAAAATCGAGGCCATGCCCGGGGATGGGGTCCCGGGGCAAATACAGGCCCAGGGAAGGGGGGCCACGCGGCCCCTTCCTGTTTTTTTTTAAATTTGTAATTAAAAAAGGGGTAAGGCCCTGGGGGATGGGGTCCCCAGGGCCCAAAAACAGAAAAAGGAAGGGGGCCACACAGCCCCCTTCAGGGGACAAAAAATAAAAAAATAAAAAACGATCAGCCCGCAGGCCCCGCCCCTTCCTTCACCACTCTGCAAACGCGCCCTGGCGCGTTTGCAGAGGAGGAACAATTCCCCTTGAATACTGGGGGTCCCTGGGGCCAACTAGCCCACCAGGAACCTCCAGTATGCGCCAGGGGCTGCCTTGCAGAGAGGTGTACAGAGGCCACGCCCCTTTACACCTCTCTGCAACGCAGCTCTGTGGCGCTTTTGGAGGTATATGGTGGGCTAGTTGCACCCCAGGGACCCTCAGGATTCAAGGGAGTTAATCCCTGACTTAAAACGCGCCACGGGCGCGTTTGCACAGTGGTGAAGGGAGGGGCGGGGCTTCAGGTGACATGTGTGCAAACAGGCCCCGTGGCGCGTTTTAAGATGGGGAATTAAATCCCCTTCAATCCTGAGGGACCCTGAGGGCCAACTAGCCCAACAGGTACGTCCAGAAAGCGCCACAGAGCTGCGTTGCAGAGAGGTGTAAAAGGGGTGTGGCCTCTGTACATGTCTCTGCAACGCAGCCCCTGGCGCATACTGGAGGTTCCTGGTGGGCTAGTTGGCCCGTAGGGACCCTCATGATTCAAGGGGACTTAATCCCCCTACTTAAAACGCGCCACGGGGCGCGTTTGCACAGATGTCACCTCAGGCCCCGCCCCTCCCTTCACCATTGTGCAAATATTCCTCTAAAATCAGCCGAAATACGAATTCTGATTTACTCACCTGTTATCAGGAGAGACCTCAGTGCTGCATCTTTCAGCCCAGTACTAATCCTGAAAAGTAATTTTAACCGTACTTACCAGTAACTTGAATTTCCTTCCATAGGCTAACATTGACTGGTTTCACTTGGAAATTCTTCTAAGTGTGGAGTTTTGGAACTTTAAAATATTCCTCTAAAATCAGCCGAAATACGAATTCCGATTTACTCACCTGTTATCAGGAGAGACCTCAGTGCTGTATCTTTCAGCCCAGTACTGGTCCTGAAAAGTAATTTTAACCGTACTTACCAGTAACTTGAATTTCCTTCCATAGGATATAATTGCCTGCTTTTTGCTGAAAAAGTTTCTAAGTGTTGATTTTTGAAACATACAAATATTCCTCTAAAATCAGCCGAAATACGAATTCCGATTTACTCACCTGTTATACGGAGAGACCTCAGTGCTGTATCTTTCAGCCCAGTACTGGTCCTGAAAAGTAATTTTAACCGTACTTACCAGTAACTTGAATTTCCTTCCATAGGCTAACATTGACTGGTTTCACTTGGAAATTCTTCTAAGTGTGGAGTTTTGGAACTTTAAAATATTCCTCTAAAATCAGCCGAAATACGAATTCCGATTTACTCACCTGTTATCAGGAGAGACCTCAGTGCTGCATCTTTCAGCCCAGTACTGATCCTCAAAAGTAATTTTAACCGTACTTACCAGTAACTTGAATTTCCTTCCATAGGATATCATTGCCTGCTTTTTGCTGAAAAAGTTTCTAAGTGTTGATTTTTGAAACATACAAATATTCCTCTAAAATCAGCCGAAATACGAATTCCGATTTACTCACCTGTTATCAGGAGAGAACCCAGTGCTGCATCTTTTAGCCCAGCACTGACCCTGAAAAGTAATTTTAACCGTACTTACCAGTAACTTATCTTTTCTTCCATAGGAATCCATTGTCTGGTTTTCAGCAGAAAAGTTTCAAAGTGTCGATTTTCACAAACTACAAATATTCCTTAAAAATCGCCTGTATGACTTAAACGCATTTTTCAACTGTTTACAGGAGATGCACCAGTGCTGGATCCAGGATCCAAAACTGAGTAAGAAAAAGTAACAATAACAGTTTTTACCTGCTAAGTGAATTTCCTTCCATAGGATAACATTGGTGATTCTATGAGGAAAAGTTTCTAAGTGTCAACTTTTAAAATACAATAATATTCCTTAAAAATCACGACTGTAACCAAAACGCTTTTACTCAACTGTTTACAGGAGATGTCCCAGGACTGAATCTAGGATCCAGTCCTGTGGTTAGAAAAGTAATCCATAAAGTAACTAATTGCATTTAACTAGAAATTCACATTGAGCTGAATGTTGCATTGTGTTTGAAAATGTGTTGCCCATTGCAACAACTGTAACTACTGTACTTAAAAGTCTATTGCCTATGTGCTAAGTATTTAAACTAAAGTAATTCATTCTGAGAAAGTATTTTTTGTAATGTAATGTATAATGTAATTACAATGTAATTTAAAAATAAAATATGTAAAAGAAATTGTTTCTAAAAATGTAGTAAATCAGTATGAAAAAAAATAATATAAAAATTAATACATTTAAAAAACCTTTGAAATTCACTGAAAAAACGTAGGTTTCAGGCACGTTATAGTTACAAATTAGCATTTAAAAACCTTTGAAATTCACTGAAAAAACCATAGGTTTCAGACACGTTATAGTTAGAAATTAGCATTTAAAAAACCTTTGAAATTCACTGAAAAAACCATAGGTTTTAGGGACAGTTATAGTTACAAATTAGCATTTAAAAAACCTTTGAAATTCACTGAAAAAACCATAGGTTTCAGATATGTTATAGTTACAAATTAGCATTTAAAAAACCTTTGAAATTCACTGAAAAAACCATAGGTTTTAGGGACAGTTATAGTTAGTTGGACATTTCACTCGTACAAAACCCGTGAAATTCCCCGTTATAGTTAGTTCAGCTAACTATAACTCGCGCCCCGCAATGCACTGCTGATGACGTCACATATTACATCACTCATGACATGGTCAGTGACATCACTGATGACATCACTGATGACATCTCAAATGACATCACTGATGACATCATCCACGTGATAATCTGATGCAGCTCCTCACACCCTAATATAACCTTTGATACACCCAATCTAAATTACAGACTGCCATTCGCAAAACTATAGACACTCCAACACCAATAACTACATACCCACTCACTGATTCTTAGGTCTACACACACACATCCACTCACTCACCCGTACAGTCACTCATACTTAGGGTCACTCAGTACAGGACTATCATATGCACTCTTACTCCTATATAGACACTCAAACACCGCCACTCATCCAAAGAGGTACTCACACACCTAGTCAGTCATGCAAATAATTAAACACACTGCCATTTACTCACCTATACAGTTATACACACACCAGCTCACTTAATCATACAAATACTAGCACATTGTTACGCTCTTATACAATCACTGATACAAGCACACACTCATCCATACAGCCACTATCACAATCACTCACTCTCGCTTATAGCTATTTATATACTCCAACACACATATATACTGGCTTTCACATATGTAGTTACTCACACATGTACCACTGGGACATACATTCACTCACTAACACACTCTTACACACACTTACCCACCCATACAGTCTATCACAGATGCACTCTTGAAACCATCCACCCAGTGAATCACCCACTCACACATCTATGCACAGAGTCGCACACACCCCACCCACACAAACACTCAGGCACCCATACAGATACTCAGACAACCAATCAATAACTCATATAGACACTCATGTAGCTATTCACAAACCCATGCAGCCACTTACACAGCAACAGACAGACGGATACAGACATTCACCCAGTTTAGTCACTAACCCATGCATTCAGTAAGATACGTTAAATCACTCACTTATAGAGTCAGTCACGCACCTACTAAATCATCCATACAGACACTTACACACCCACTCATTCTTCAATACGTCTTTTCCTATATATATTAAAAATATTTAAACTTTACAGAAACACACAGTCACTGGATGATGTCATCAGTGATGTCATTTGAGATGTCATCAGTGATGTCATCAGTGATGTCACTGACCATGTCATGAGTGATGTAATATGTGACGTCATCAGCAGTGCATTGCGGGGGCGCGAGTTATAGTTAGCTGAACTAACTATAACGGGGGAATTTCACGGGTTTTGTACGAGTGAAATGTCCAACTAACTATAACTGTCCCTAAAACCTATGGTTTTTTCAGTGAATTTCAAAGGTTTTTTAAATGCTAATTTGTAACTATAACATATCTGAAACCTATGGTTTTTTCAGTGAATATATATATATATACACATATATATATATATATCCAACACAACCCCTACTCCACATGGAAGAGAGCACGCACACGAGGGCTACTGGATTAAGGCTTTTTTATTTCATTGGGCCTCCTCCGACCCAGAAAAGAAGAGAGACGCATTTCGGCTGACACAGCAGCCTTTCTCAATCTGGTGAGCGCCATTTTTCTTTTACATATATACCATGTCCCAGTCATAGACATAGAAGAATTCTTTGTCACAAGTTGTAAAGCATCGAATTGCATAAAAAGACATACACGTGCAATACATTTCATATACTTAGTGGAAATTGCTGTAACTAAAAATAGATATTAGAACGCATAGTGCATCAAAATGTACCCATTGAGTGCATAATGCATAAACACTCCACTAAACAATATATACAATATATAAAATTTACTTTAGCACAATAAATGTATCACCATCTCATTTATTATGTTGGAACATGTACTATTATTATGCCATATCCTTAAAAATAGCGTAGACCCCTTCAGGTAGCACTTTAAAACTAGAGCATGCTGCATAAATACATGACAAATGGGAGACTTAGTTAGACTCATCAGTTCCCTTAATTACATAAAGACACCTCAGGGCGGTGACCGTGAAGTCTCAGAAGTTTCAGTGTGAAGAAATAATGCTCGATACCGAATAGAGCTCAAACAAATATACGCAACTTACGTTTCAGATTATTGAAACATTGAAACTAACAATGCATATGTTGGACTAAATACACATAGTGCGTATTTTGAAACTGTTTAGCCAGCCTGAAAACTGCATATTCAAAACCAGCGGGGACTACTAGTCCCATAATGCCCCATCTGAGTAACATGCAAATTGCTAGAAGGCACCGATAGTTCGTAGGCACCGATAGTTTGTATGGCATGCAAACTGGCAACAAAGGCGTTGCTTGAAAGATTATACTTACGCTCAGAAGAATCCGATATCGTGCGAGATAATAGCCCTTGATAGATGCACAACACCACTTAACTCCGGAATTAGGCTCCGTGTGAGCTCTGTGTAAGCTGAACTCGCACGTTAGAGGCAAACCAAAATAGGCTTAAATGTCAGGAAGTCTCCACAGTTGAAGCAGCACAAAATATACAAGTAAACAGGGTCGGGGGAGATCATTGTATAAAAATTGATAAGCCAAACAGTCCTCACCGCTGCAGTCATAACTTACACGGTGCCCAGTCACCAGAAGTCCGTCGGCCTGCTGAGTGAGGCATATCAAAACGGGGAGAAACACAGACCCTGCGCTGAAAGTCGGCAGACTTCCTCGCGTCAAGATCACCGCCTCCCACACTGCTTTCGTCCTCTATTCCTCTTCTCGGCGGATACTCTAGGGGCTTGTCAGTATAGCACTTGCCATGCTCCATCCAAATTGAGGTTGAATCTGACATCCCAGAACGACTGGTGGTGCGTGAACAGCATCAACCACCGACGCTGAATAGTATCCAAAAAATCCCTACTCCACATGGAAGAGAGCACGCACACGAGGGCTACTAGATTAAGGCTTTTTTATTTCATTGGGCCTCCTCCGACCCAGCAAAGAAAAGAGACGCGTTTCGGCTGACACAGCAGCCTTTCTCAATCTGGTGAGCACCATTTTTCTTTTACATATATACCATGTCCCAGTCATAGACATAGAAGAATTCTTTGTCACAAGTTGTAAAGCATCGAATTGCATAAAAATACATAAAAATACATACACGTGCAATACATTTCATATACTTAGTGGATATTGTTGTAACTAAAAATAGATATTAGAACGCATAGTGCATCAAAATGTACCCATATATATATGTATACATATATTGCATAGAACAGGTACAAATCTCATCAATTACATCCAACATTAAATAATTATTTGAAGTCACTTTGAAGTTTGATGACTTGCAGCACCCCGATTCTAAATGACAATAAAACTCCTCTGTGTCTTGAACTGTCCTGATTACAGACAGGCAGGGTCCTACTGGCCAACACGGCAATCAGGCAGTGCCTGGCAGGCTAGTCAGACAGGTCAGTGTGTTGGCCAGTTTTTTTCTGTTTGTGGGTTTGTTTTATGGTCTACTGGGTCGGTTTTTACTGTTAGTCTCCTTGATATTAAACAAACATTGCCTACAGTAAGCTCAAATCCATTCAGTGCTCTTTACCTTGCAAAACCTTTATAAAGCTTGTTGTTACAAGTTCAAAAATACCCCAGTTTGTTAACATGGACCGCTTGCTTTCTAGCTATCTATGTCACTAATGGGGCCACTTTTATTTTGGTGCCTGGGCCTATTTTCTGTCCCAATTCGAACCTGAATACTGGTGGGGGTATGTTATCCAAATATTAAATGTACATTACACTCCCAGGATTACTTCAACTGCAACTAGGGTTTTAACTCCACTTCCTGAGTTAGTGTGAGATGGCACATGTGGAAACAGGAACTATTGGGCCAAGACAAAAGTTTGACAAAGTCAAAACATGGAGCCTGCTCCAAATGATTAGGCAGTTTGTTCCACGATTTCAGAATTCACCCCGAAAAGTATTTAGCATTGTTGAAAAACCAGTCACATTTTGAAACAAAGACCCTTCATTCCAATAGACCAACCAGAAGGTTGGTAAATTGAAGCTGATTTCAAACTCATGGTTCTGATGAAGCCTCACTAAACTAAGGGCCTGATTTAGAGTTTGGCACAGTTGCGCTGGCTCACCGCTGGCACAGCTGTGCCAAACCCGCACAAGGACCGCCGACTGTATCACAAGTTGAACTCGTGTTACACGAGTTCAACTCATGATACAGTCGGCGGTCCTTTGCCTTTCCCATGGGGGTGCCTGGAAAAAAGGCACTGCCAAGTGAACAGCAAAAAAGTTCCAGCATGGCATGGACGGTGACGTCCATGCCGTGCTAGGGCTTTGTAGGAATACAGACAGGGGCACAACATGTGCCCCCCAGAATGTATCCCCATGGTGGGAGGGACATGGGGGCCCCGCAGGGCCCCATTTGTTTCTGCACCGCCAGACTTTTCATGGTGGGTTCTCTGCCATGAAAAGGCAGGCTGTCCAGGAACTCGTAATATGCTGAGCGGGACAGCACCAGTCCCTGCTCAGCATATTGCGTTGTGGCTCTCCTGCGCCACCGCCAGGGAATGACTGTTCCCTGGCACAGTCGCTGGTCCTCCGCCCGTATGACTTTGACAGTCGTAATATGGCAGAAGGTTAACCGCATGCGCGAGTCTGGCAGTCGCAAGACAGCCAGACTCGTAATCCGGCCCTAAAACACAAGGAGCAGAAATGTCAACCTTTAAAATTACTATGGAAGCAAAGATTATCTGTGCAATTAATGTATGCCGTGGGCATCATATTTCAACTCTATATGCTATTTACTAATACTAGAGCCTTCTAGCAGCCAAGGGATGCAGTAATTCTCATTTTGTAATATAGTACTACCCCAGTGAAGCGTGCACATTAGAACCAGTCGAACATTAATACTAGCTGTGCACCAATAAAACCAGACTCGCAGCAATACCTTTTCTGCAAGTTATTGCTCAAGTAAAGCTAAATTTGCAATAATGCTGTGCGTATTGGTTGCAGACTTACCAAGCAAATCACAGTATAATTTGAAATTTGGGTTTCTCTTTAAGTATATAAGATGGAATTCACAATAATCACTGGGACTTCCTTTTTTGTGTCCTTCCTTTACAAATACATTCCTTTAAGATGGTCCTGATAGCGCAATATGATGGACCATCTAGAGCGAATGAACAGGCTGTTTTAACTCTTTTCCATATTTTGCCTATAAATTTGAAGTATGAAACATATTGGTGAGACAGTACAGTCATATACAAGACGTATGCATTAATAGGATATATATTAAACTACCTAAACAATTTGAACAAAAAACAAACATCTGTGGAAATGTGTAATATTTTACGTTAGCATAAGCTACAGCCATTTTGGCTGTGGTGTCCATTTGTTAGATTTGTAATTCTTTCGTCCTCTGCTCCTCGTCTTTTCACTTTGCCTGTGTCATCTATTTTAGTTGATCTCCTGACTCGGCTAAAGCAATGTACGTGCTGGGGGGTTTGTAAGCTGCCAGTGCACCTGGTCTTGAATGTAACGGTCGACCATTTACTGCTGCTGTAAACATTTCTGCTCCTCCCTCCCCATTTGCTGACTAAGTGGTCATTCATCTGCCCTTGTTTGCCGATAGCTATTCCTTATGTTTAAACTTGTTCCTTTTTCTGTCAGGTGCTTACATTGCAACAAAGTCTGTATAAAAGGACACTGGTTTGTGAAGCCAGTGTACCACCTCCTGCAACACGAGAGTGTTGTATGGACGTGGTCCCGCTCATGAGTGATTAATAAACTTGTTATTTATTCCAACTCTAGTGCTTATCTCTATTTTGTTGGTCTTTGAACCCGTGGACAAGAGGGTGACCCTGCACCAGTGTACCCCTAAAAGGTACATTTCCACAGTTGGCGCCTAGCACATGGGGCCCCATCGGAGACGCGGCCGTCCGAAGGAGTGGTCTCGACGGAGGGTCAAAATATTACTGAGGAGGTACCCTGCATGAGGAGAACCTTGTCTTTGCAGACCGAAGTGGTTTTTCCGGTTTTCCTGATTTGACCCTCCAGGTGGTGGCCGGTCTCGACTGGGGTTCTCTTTGCCGCATATTTTGCAGTGACCATTAGGTCAACCAGAGATCGGCAGCTGGGAGTTCGAGACTTTTGTCTGGTAAGGTCGCTGAAGCGGCACTCTTGATTTGCAAGGCCAAGATTTTGAATTTGTTTGTTATTCGTGCTTTGCAAAGTTCGAAGGCAGGTAATGTGGAGATTTTTCTCCCTTTTCTTCGGAAATATTTTGGAGTAGTAATATTTTACACACATTTGGTAAGCATGCCTGTTTTTAGCACACTCCGTAGGTGGTGTTGCTGTTCTGGTGGTACCAAAAATAGTTTAGAGCAAAGTCAGCCGGCTCCTCCGGAAGGGACCCCTAACAGAGAGATGTACGTCAAATATGGTATTTCTCCCATAATGTATGGTACATTATGGAACAAATACACAAAGAAAGAGTCTGATTTACAATGGCCAGTAAATGGGTCATTTGATTCTAAAAAGGTTCAATATGTAGAGCAGTGTTTATTTAAAAGAAAAAGTCAACAATATATGTTTGATTGTGTACGTATGTGGGATAAAAAAGTGCAAGAGAGAGTGAAGAGAGCGGAAGCTATAGCAGAAAAAGAACAGAGGAAAACGATATATCAAAAAGCGTTAGAATAAAAAAATAAAGAAATAACGGATTTAAAAGAAAAAGAAGATAGGGAACGTCGATTAGAGGTAAAAGGCCAGTACCCTATTAGGCGCCCTATTTATCCCATACTTAATAAACCCCAGGATGACTGCATCCTATTAGAACGCCCTCCACCCCCGTATAAATTCCCCACTGCCCCTGAGGATGAGGCTTCTGACGAGGAGCATTTTTCTTCAGACGATAAAGATACAGACAAGCAAGTTGGGCGGCAGACTCGCTCTACTTTGACTAGAGCAGAAAAAGATACATTAAAATCTGCTGCTAGAGAAGAAGCTCGTCGGACTACCACTGCATCGATCCTTGTAGCTATGGTTCAACAGTGGAAAGATATAGACCAATTTTATTTTGTAGAGAAATTCTCTTGGGAGGTAATATATGGTTGGCGGCATATTTCTAATGAAACAGAGCCAGATGATATAAGTATTTATTATAAACAATTAGTAGATTTTTTCAAACTTACCTGATATGATTAGACGAGTGGTCAAATTACGAGATGAAACATTACGTTTACGTAAAGAGCAAGAATTAGCTAGAAAATCTAATGTTGTAGAAAAAGTTCAATTGCAGACAAAGAAAGTAGATGCTTTGGTAGATGTGAACAAACCCAGTAGTAATGAGACTGCTATGAAACCAATGCGTGAAGCTGCACCTTTGTATGTTCCCCCAAAGGGTGCGGGAACTAGTGATGATAAAACTTCGGATGATGCAACAGGATATTTTATATATAATTGGGTTTACACTCCTTGGAGTAGAGCAGATGTTATGGCTCTTAAAGCTGCTTTGCCTGACCCCCGGAAAAATCCCGCCACCTTCTATGAGGAGGTGGAAGGAGCCATCAGCACCTGCACTATGACCCTGCCAGATATTGATGTTTTTTGGACTTATTTTGCCCCCTGATATGTGGAGAACAATACGTAAAATAGATGATAATGTAGCATATGGTGATACCTGGGAACATTTAGAAGAAATAGATGCGGAAAGGGAGCCTGCGCAGAAACCCCAGAAGGAGATATTAGATCTTCCTAAAGCTATTGTAACTAAGTTGAAAACTCTCATACATCCAAAGAAAATAGATTGGACTACATTAGCGTCCTGCAAACAGAAAAAGGATGAGTTAGTTTCTGATTTCTTTTCAAGATTTGAAGAGACATTTCATGATTTTAGTGGCCAGTCATTGGCCGATGATACTGGTAAGCATTTGTTTGTCGACAAATTTTTCGCTAATATGTTACCGGAAATAGCCAGTCGCTTAAAGGCTAGCGAGAGTTCGTGGACCACATCTTCCCCAGTTTCCCTTTTGACTATGGCCTAATATTACGAGCGACAAGAACAGGAAGCAAAAGGCAGGGAGGATAAGAAGGTTAAAGATTTAAAGACAAAAGTTATGATGGCTCAAGTATATGGTCCACCATTTAGGCTAGGTGGAAGAGGCGGACGTGCAGTGTATACACCTGGAGTGCCCCCTCTCCCTCGTGCAAATTTGTCCCCTGATCAGTGTGCTTATTGTAAAGAGACTGGGCATTGGTGTTCTGAGTGCCCTCTTTTGCGAGGTCAGCAGTACCAACGGGGAAGGGGAAGTATGAGAGGACGCCCAGGGAATTCAGGAAACAGGGGAGGTACAGGAACTCGTCCCAGGTTTGAAGCAGTTGAACAAGGACCAAATTATCCTAACACTTTTGATAGACAAAATCAATATCAAGTGTCTGATTATTCTGCTGATGCTCTAGCAGATTCCGATTATGCATAGGGATGCCTAGGATGGGGTAAGGAATTGATTGAGGTGCCAGTAGATCAAATGGGTCCTTATGTTGCCGCAAAAGTCTTAGGATCTACTGATCGATTTCTGGTTGACACAGGGGCTACCCGTAGTGCTCTGTCTAAAAAATTGGTTCCTAGGGCTCCCCTGTCCGGCACAATGATAACATCGATAGGATTCGATGGAACACCTACACCTAGCCCGCTTTCTCAGCCAGTTGAATTCGGACTTGACATACAAGTTACTTACCTTCGGTAACGATGTATCTGGTAGAGACGATTCTAGCCGCAGATTCCTTAACGTAGAATTATCCCCAGGCGTGAGACTGGATCCGGAAAATTTTGCCACAGCATCCCTGCGCGCCGGGTGGGGGGGCGTGGCACCACACGACTCTGCCCTGACGCTGTCCGCGGACGTGACGTCAGCGAGGTCACATAAGTCCCACCCCGGCGCGCTGACATCAGTTTTCCTTGGAGAACTTTTCCGCGCCACAACGCGGATCCATCACAAACAAAACTGGGAAAGCATGGGAACAGTGTGCGAAAAGCAGTGAAACAGAAAGGGAAGAGGCGAATGGTGAAGGACAGCACCATGAGGGACAGTGCCAGGCACTGTGTCACTGAAAGGCACGTAAGGGAAAGAGCAGAGTACCGCCTCTGAGAAGCAACCCTGCAAAGCCAAAGCAATATCCACCCTGGAGACAGAAAAAACAAATGAAAATGCCACAACAGACGACAGAAAGTCTGCAACCACAAGCTATAACAGTGAAGGGCAACAAGCCGGAACAGAGGAGGAACGACAAAGGACCCCAAGACAACAACACCAAGGGGCGTCGCATCCCCTGTAAAGAACCAAGGGCTGAGGCACAGCCAAGAGACTTTAACCCAGAGGAATGCAGAGAACCCCAAGCAATGAGAAAGGGAGAAGAGCATGAGTAGACCCCACACTGGAACAACCAGGGTGGAGGGACGCAGAAAGACATATAAACCCACCATCCAAGTACCAGAAAGGAAGGGGTGGAACAAGAAACAGAACGAAGCATCCCACCAGGGAGGAAGCGAAAGAGGAGACCCGCAAAAGACAAGCCACCCTGAGGGTGGCGATTGCAGAAGACCAAACCAAAGGTCCTTGCAGAACGGGGAGGAAGGGCGGGCCGTGAAGGAATCTGTGGCTAGAATCGTCTCTACCAGATACATCGTTACCGAAGGTAAGTAACTTGTACATCTGATAGAGACTACTAGCCACAGATTCCTTAACGTAGAATAGATACCCTAGCCATACCCAGAGGGGAGGAGGGCCTGCGAGAGAATCTCACCAGCTTGGAAGAACACAGGACCCCAACAGGGGAGGTGTCACGGGGACAGGAAGGACGGCCCAGCCCCCACCAAGCAGCGGAAGAACAAGGAGAAGGGAAGGCCAGGATACCACAAGCCTCCCCGAAGGCCCAAGGGAGTCCGCCAGAGAACCCGGAGGGACAGGCGGCACCAAGGGAGTATCTAGAAGAAAGAACCACCCGCGAATCCAAGGAGAAGAGGTGGGAACGGGGGCGGAGCCCGCTTCAGGAGCAGGAGCGGCCCCCCACTTCCGAGAAGCGCAGACGTGAGAAGGAAGACACAGTTACGCAAGCCCCAGCAGAGCAACGGACAGGAGCACACGGGACACGCCGAGGCCCACAGGGGTGGACCATAACGTCCCGGCGCGCACAGCCGGCAGCTGGTACAGACCATGAAGAAGCGCCCAGAACAGGCCGAGCGCAAGACCAGGACCGAGGCAAGGGAGCCCCCCGCACAAGCCCCAAGAAGGACCGTCCCAGTGGTACAATCCGGCTCACGAAGAGAAGTGGGAAACATGTAGCACAGACCCAAAGCCGTCAACCAGAACACAGGAGAACACCAGGGAGAACCCGGCCCCCCTGGAACTCAAGGTAGAGGAAACACCAAGACACGATGCCGTAGACGGCATGACAAAAAGTCGGTCTGGTGATCCAGCGGCTGAGGAGGGAAGGCAAAACGCACCAGCAGATACTGAGCAGGACGGAACCTAGAGCAGCAGACGGCACGCGAAGGCTGAGGAAAAAAAGAAGGGAGAGAGAGACCGCACCAAGTGGAATACAGTGACGCCAGGAAACACGAGGAACCCAAGGAGGGATCCGCGCCCGCCCAGCTGAGGACAGGGCTATACAATAGCCAACAAGTACCCCACCTAGGGTATGGCCAAAACAAAACAGGGGAACAACTCTCAGGGAAAAACCCACAGCAGAGGTCCAGAACAGAAAAACCTGTGGTTATCACCACAGATGGCTTACCAATAAGCCAAAAAAGGGGACACAAATGGCCCAACCTGAGGACCCATACGGCGTCATTAACCGCCAAAAACACACACACACAGCAAGCGAAAAGACCATACCCGCAGCCAAAAGGACAGAGGGACCAACCGAAGGACCCGAAAGGCAGTCCTAGCCCCACACAGCACACAGAGGGGCCAACCGAAACACCAGGCCCAAGGAGAAAGGCGGGACAACCGCCTCCCAGAAGACACCTGAGGACCGACAACCCGAAGGTTACGGAGGGGGAGGAGGACGGAGCCTCGCAAGGAGTCGTTGAATAGCGGAGTCCGCGTGGGAGTTAAATAACAGAATCCCATCAAAGGGCAGGTCAACAAGACGCTCTCGAATATTCTCGGGAAAGACGTTATCCCGCAACCAAGCATGGCGGCGGAGGGCCACGGAACTCACCATAGCGCGGGCGAGGGAATCAGAGACATCCAAGGCCGAACGGAGAATAAAAGCAGCTAACTCCCGACCATCCAACACATGGTGCCGCAGATCAGCATGGACATCGTCGTGGGAGGGCGAGACAGGAGGGACTCCGCGGAATCCCATAGGTCAGAGGTAGCCCTGGCCAACACACAAAGGGTGTTGAGCGCGCGCAGAGCAGCACTAGTGGAAGCGAAAATGTTAAGCCCCCAGGAGTCCAACCACCGGGCCTCCCGTGACGGAGGGAGCAACACCGAAGGCAAGGAGGGGAAAGCAGTCTGCAGGACAGGGCCCTGGGCAGAGGGGTGGGAAAAAAGGCAGACCGGATCATGCGGGGCAGGACGGTGGCGGTGGAGGAGCGGGTGAGGCACCGGATCCCCCGTAGCAGGATGCCCCCAGAAGAGAGTTATGGAGCAAAGCTTCAAACGGAAGAAGAGGATCCCCTCCACCAGAGCCCTGGTGGAGAATCCCCAACAAGTGATCCGTTGGGAGCGGAGCAACCGGATTGCCCATCTGCAAAATGCCAGCGGCCGTGGAGATGGCCCAGACAAAGGCTACACTCGCCTCCGTAGGGCGACGTGGGGGAGAGAGCAACTCTTCCGTGGGCGAAGGCTGTAAACTAAGCCGCCCGTCCCCATGCCCTGCCGGAGGAAGAAAAGGCCAGCCCCTGTAGGATGAAGGACCCACGGACGAGTGGGGAGCCTGAGGGGTCTCCGAAGAAGGCGGAGAAGCCTGCGGGGCCGCCAACTGCAAGGTGCGGGAGAGCGGGTCCGGGGACCGGGGACGCGGAGACGGCATAGAGCCCGCCCCGGAAGCCGCCGGGGAAAAAGCAACAATGCGGCGTCCAGTCTCCGGGGAAGAGGAGACAAGGAGATGACAACCCTCCGGAGAGGAGGAGTCGACGCTCCGGCACCGGAGAGTCCGCCAGCGGCACCGGTGCGTCCTCGCAAGGCGCCGAAGTGTCCACCAGGGGCGCTGAGTCGACCTCCACCACCACACGCAGTCTAGGAGAAAGGGGCGGGGTTGGAGCCGAAGCAGCCAATGAACAGCGCCGAAAAGGCGCTGGCTCGACCCCCGACGAGGCAGCCGCCGGTGCAGGGGTCCGAGAGGGAACCGGGGAGGCACCCCGGGTCCCGGCCTCCACCCGCGGCGCCGCCAGGGCCGGGGAGGAAAGCCGTCGGTGCCGGAAAGGCGCCGGCTCGGCCTCCGGGAAGACAGCCGCCTGCCCAGAGGACCGAGGGGGACTCAGGGACGAGCCGCGAGTCCCGGTGACCACCCGCGACACCACAGGGAGCCCCGAGGGGCTTTGCGGTGATGCAGGGATGCCGTGGGCCGAAGAGGGGAACCCCAGAGGGCCGCACCTCGACGACACCACACCTCCAGAACCTGAAGCCAAACACGTTGGCGCCGGGGACGAATCCGCAGGCGAGTCCGCGGAAGGCCCCGCGCATGGCAAGGGATCCGCAGACGTCTCAGGAAGAGGAGGAGGGCCCAAAGAAGCCCGCAGAGCTGAAGCGTAGGCCTTCATTTGGGCCCTTGTCGCCCCAATGCCAGGAAACGGCGGATAGGTTGGCGACGGGTGAGGGCGCACGTCCCGAGAGGAACCCGCGCCCTCATCAGAACGAGGACAGGGCCTCTGCGACAAACTGCAAGACTTACCGGCGGGCGAGCGTAGCCCATGGGGCCTCGGCGAAGGACGATGCCGTAACCGGAATCGGCGGCCCTTGGACCTTTCCGAGGCAGGGGACGGACGCGAGGACGAGACCGATCTGGACAAGCGGGCCGAAAGCAACTTCATCCGGCGCACCCGCCGGGACTTCGGCTTGAGATGCTGACAGGCGTCGCAGTCCGTAGAGTCATGGTGCTCGCCCAAACACCACATACAAATAGGGTGAGGGTCCGTCGCTGACATCTGACGCGCACAAGAAGCACACGTTTTGAAACCCGAAGGCATTGCACACTGTTCCCAACGCAAAGCGTTAAAAGAGGCCTGAAAACAGCCCAAGGGAACACACTCCGGATCCGCGTTGCACGCGGAAAAGAAGAAAACTGATGTCAGCACGCCGGGGTGGGACTTATGTGACCTCGCTGACGTCACGTCCGTGGACAGCGTCAGGGCGGAGTCGTGTGGTGCCACACCCCCTCCCCCCCCCCCCGGCGCGCAGGGATGCTGTGGCAAAATTTTCCGGATCCAGTCTCACGGCTGGGGATAATTCTACATTAAGGAATCTGCGGCTAGTAGTCTCTATCAGATAAATTCACTGCAGCTTGTCCATTTTTGCTTTCCCCTAACAAGCCGGACAACATTGTGGGTATCGATATGCTTAAATATTTTCGTGCTACAATACGTTGTTCCCCAGAAGGTGTGCGTGTTATTTTGAATGATAATTATCCAATGGTTGAAAGATCCGGTCTTATTAATGAAGATACCACTCTGGTGTCCCTACCTTGTACTTTGTGGGCTACATCAGATACCGACGTGGGTCAAATGGTTATTCCACCTGTGCACATGCAAGTAAAAGAAGGGGTCTCACTGCCTCGTTTGCCGCAGTATAAGATATCCAGAGAAGGTGAAGAAGCATTGACACACATTGTTCAGGACTTGATTAAGGTGGGGGTAGTGGAAGAAGTCCCCTGTAATACCTGCAATAGCCGTATTCTTCCTATTTTGAAAAAAGACACTGACACTAAAATTTACAGATTCATTATTGATTTGCGAGAGGTTAATAAAATTGTAGTGCCTCAATATCCGGTAGACTCTGATATCACAACCCTTCTCACTATGGTCCCTCCTACTGCCACTACCTTTTCATTAATAGATTTTAAAAATGCATTCTTCTCAATACCCATTCACCCAGATAGTCGTTATCTTTTCGGATTTACGTTAAAAAATAGATCCTTCCGGTTCTGCAGGGCTCCACAGGGGTATACAGAGAGTCCTAGTATTTACAGTCGGGCACTAAAAAAGACAGCTTGATTCCTTTTCTGTACCAAAAGGGGTGGCCCTTATCCAGTATGTTGACGAAATCTTGTTAGCTGCAGATACCCGTGAGCAATGTGAAGAAGGAACATTGTCATTGTTATCATTTCTTGCCTCCCATAATCACAAAGTCTCCCGGAAGAAATTGCAATATTGTAGACAGCAGGTTACCTATTTAGGTCACCTCCTGTCTAAGGAGGGACGTGCACTCACACCAGACCGCATTCAGACCATTTTAGATACTCCTGTGCCCCATACTCAGAAGGATGTTCGTGCACTGATTGGCCTCACTTCTTTTTGTAGGCAGTGGATCCCCAGTTTTTCACACATTATTAAACCTTTGTTGGCCCTTTTGACTAAAGACACCCAGATGCCCCTCCCATGGACTACTGAATGCCAGAATGCCTTCCAACAGTTACGCCAAGCTCTTTGTTCTGCACCAGTATTAGGGACTCCAGACTACACTAAGCCTTTCACACTCTATGTACATGAGAGGGAAGGTTGTGCCCTCTCAGCCTTAACACAGACACACAGTGATAAACAACGTCCTTGTGCATATTTTTCAGCTGTCCTTGACCCAGTCGCTCGCGCGCTGCCTGGATGTTTCCGAGCGGTGGTAGCAACGGCTGTATCAATACGTCAGAGTGAAGGAATAGTTTTGTCACATAAGTTGCTTGTGTTAGTACCCCATTCTGTTGTTGCTTTGCTAAATCAAACAAAAACACAGCATTTGACTAGTGCCCGCTTGACAGGATATGAATTGACACTTTTGGCCCCTCATATTACACTGAAAAGATGTCTGACCCTAAACCCTGCTACACTATTGCCATTTCCAGCTACTCAGTCTCAGTCGCAAGAGTTACATGATTGTATATTCCTTACTGCAGAACAAAGGGTCGTGTTGACCTACAAGATACTCCTCTTTCCATTACTGATGGGGAGTTATGGGTTGATGGGTCATGTTTGAAATTGCCTGATGGCACTACATCTGCTGCCTATGTGATTACGACACTTCAGACAGTAGTTGAGACAGCTCGCATCCCACAGAAGTCAGCCCAAGCGGCCGAATTGATTGCACCAACGAGAGCGTGTGAGCTTAGTACAGATTTGCTTGTTAATATTTTTACTGACAGCCAGTACGCTTTCGGAGTGGCACACAATTTTGGCCGCTTATGGAAAGAAAGGGGTTTCCTCACCTCACATGGGACACAGATAGTGCATGGAGAATTAGTACATAATCTTCTTACTGCTCTAACCTATCCTAAGAAAGTGGCAATTGTTAAGTGTAGTGCACACAAGAAAGTGACTGATAAAATAGGAGCAGGTAATGCCTTCGCAGATTACACAGCCCGTGAAACCGCAATACAGCGAAGTACCACATCTATGTATGTAGTGAAGTCACAAGCTAAAAGTTGGCATGATGCCAGGCAAGAGGTACTGGACATGCAACAATCTGCCTCCACTGATGAACTAGACCAATGGTCTAAGGAGGGAACACTGGATGATGAGGGCTGCTGGAGGAATAAAGATATGACCAAATGGAAGTTACCCACAGCATACTTATACCCTTTGATTCACATGGGCCGGCACATGTTGGAGCATCCTCAATGGCAAAGCAACTTATGCAAGTTTGGGATCATCCTGATATTGCCGGCACTGCTAGGAAGATGGTTCAGTCTTGTCTGATCTGTCTCCAGTATAATCCTGGAAAAGGAACGCCAACTCCAATAGGAGGGTTTGCGACACCAACTGCACCTTTTGAGGTCCTGCAAATGGACTACATTCAGCTTGAGCGTTGCAACAATTTGAAGTATGTCCTAGTAGTGGTTTGTGCCTTCAGTAAATGGGTGGAGGCGTATGCTACGAAGGATAATACAGCTCTCACGACAGCGAACGTTCTCCTAAAGGAGTATTTCCTCGATTCGACATTTGTCGGGTCCTAAGGAGTGACAACGGACCTCATTTCATTGGGCAAGTTGTGGAATATGTCATGAAAGGATTGGGGATTAAGCAGAAATTTCATGCCGCTTTTCACCCACAGTCAGCAGGCCTGGTGGAGCGTTACAATTTCACCCTGAAACTGAAATTGGCTAAAATACAGGCTTCCACGTCTTTGAAATGGCCTGATGCGCTGCCCCTGGCCTTGCTTTCTATCAGATCGATACCACATACACGATCTGGCCTTACGCCACATGAGGTAGTTTTGGGCGGCCCATGAATATTTGGGGGATCCCTAAGCCTCGCTCCTATACATGATGTACCCCATGTGTTGATGAGTGACTATTTGTCTCAGTTAACTGACAGTTTGTCTTCTATTTATCAGCAGGTACGGGAAGCTCTTCCAGACAGGTCACAGGGAGAAGGCCATGATCTGCGGCCTGGCGATTTCGTTCTAACGAAATCGTTCCAACGAGTGAACTCCCTGGCACCTCGGTGGCGTGGACCGGAGCAAGTTCTCCTTGCTACCAGAACTGCAGTTTCAGTGACCAACCGGAAAAACTGGGTGCATGCTACGCATTGCCGAAAGGTTTCGCATGCCCTTGTGAGCCCAGCTGCACCGACAGATCACCGCGACATCCTGGTCACCGAGAGAGGACGAGCTGCGTCACCTGAAGGACCTGAGGACGTTTTCCCAGACCACACGATCCCTGGCGCATCTAGGTATCTACTTCGATCCAGGAAGAAAGACACTTCATCGCAGAAAGAGACTGTTTGAGCCACTGTCCTGGGTGGTTAAAGACTGACTACAAAGGGGGGTAGCCTTTTAGTGACTACTCGTCTCAACATTAGTGAAGAAACCAATGCCTGCCCAGGACCTTAGGGCACAATCTGTTTTGTTGTTTGCCAACAAGAAGAACATGCCTGAGGAGAAGAAATCGAATGCTGCAAGAGTCTGTAGCAAACGTTTAATGTTTGTTACTGGACTAACTTTGACTGCTGTCATCATTGCTGTGATAATGTGGGTTGTGGAGGAAGTAACTCCGGCTCGAAACTCACTGACTGCTACTACTCCTGTCCCACAGAACATTATTACTTTACTCTTCCCGATCATGAGAGAAAACACCGGATGTCATATCTCAATAACACTTTCATACAAATGTTGCATCATACTCATAATGCTACGAACACTACCAACTGCTGGGTATGTGGAATGATGCCAGCTCATCAGAAGGGAGGAACGCCTTTCATTCCCTTTCATTCCCTTGCCATTCTCCTGTAGAGCCTGGTTCGCACTGTTGTGGGCCTCTGAAATTGCTAATATTACTCTAGCTGATGTAGGAGGACTTAATGCAAAACTTAATAAAGTTTGTTACCCCGATGATGGCCTTCCACAAGCCAAAGGAACCGTATGGGAAATGGAGGAGTATCGCAAAGGAAATTCCTCCACAAGCTATGTTTTCCCCAACACTCGAACAGCCAAGGAGTAACGGGCCTCCTGTTATTGCTGTTACTAGAGCCCGAGCAAGTCTGTGTGTGAGCAGTTTTGGCAGTATCCCAGTGGGGAAAAGTGACTGTACTACAGTATTGAACATTACTGGAACGAACAAGCGCAGTTTTTTATCATCGCATAATACTTATTTTGTTTGTGGAAGTAAAGGTTACTATGATCTACCCGTCGGACGGTCTGGAATCTGTTATATATCCTTCTTGCTCCCTCCTGTGTTCTTAGCACCTGCATCTTATCATAAAGATCAGAAACTGTTTAATGACATTTCTTTAAACCGATTCAAAGAACTATAAACAATGATGAAGTGGATCAAACTGACACTGCATTACAACAATATGTTGATTTTAATTTGGGACTCTTTTTCTTTTTGGTGCGGCTTTAAACAGCAGGAAAATTAGACGGTTAACACGTGTAGTAGAGGCTGCAGTGCTTAATTTGTAAAATATTAGGTGCAGGTGCTCAAATTTTTTTAGGAGGCCCCACCCACGTTGCCGGCTCCGCCCACTTCCTCCAGAGGCTCCACCCACTTCCTTTATTGGTTCCACCACATCCACAAGCCTCAATACATCATAGCCACCTCCTCACATCTTGAGTTCCGCAAGAAGCTAAAGACCTGGCTCTTCACATAAGCACCTCCGGGACCTCACGCCTACACAGCTGCTTAAGTGCCTGGATACCCTCTCGGGTGATTAGTGTGATACATAAATCAATTTACCATAACATAATGTAACATATGGGAAGGCACTTTCATACTTGTAGAATCACTTTTACAAATTCTGAAAGCATTTGTGTGATTTGTCATTCCCAGAAGATGACGCAAGGGCACAATCCACCTAGCTCTAGAATATTTTGGGCAAAAGAATAGCAACTGTTCCTCGGTCTTATAGAAAAACATGCATGACAGACACAATGTAGACCCTGACTGTGCAGGATCCCATGTTGATGTAAACACAACAATCGGCAAAGTCCTGTACCTCTGCAAAAAATGTGAGTGTGTACACACCAGTCGGATACAATTTAGGAATTTCTCTGCCTTAGGCACAGTCTTATTCAATAGAAAAAGCCTTGTTCAGCTGCTGATGGAACTAGGCAATTCATTCTGAGCAGCAACTCTCTACTAGTATTTTGATTTGACAACAGTAACCACAGTAGGCGTGACAGAGGAGGGCTCTTTCCAAAATTACCTAGGCCCAGGTCATACAATTATTTTTTGACATAGGCCAACCACTTGATCTTCTTTGAGCTGTTTATACTGAGAATATCAACAAAGCCCTCTCTAAAGGAACCCAATAAAGTACCGGCGTAAGGGTGGCAAACACAGATATAGGCTTAAGTTCAAGGTCCAATGTAAAGGGAACTAAGGGGGTGCCTCTCTCCATTACTGTTAGAGCTCTTAGGAAGTTGTTCTCACTAGTTCCCAGTTGACCTGCGTGACAGTGGACCCATAGTTCTGTGCCATATAATACAGCACCCCTTGTTGGGCATTCTCTATCTCCACTGCTGGAAGAATCCGATACCAGGGTGCCTTTTTAGCAAATCTAAGAATAGCCCCAGCTCTGTGGGTTAACAAAAGTGAGCTTTCAGAAATCTGTGGGGCCCATGATCAGGAAACAGGCAGATGAATCCCTAAATAGTTAATTCCTTGACCCTTTCCAAAACGTCCCTTCCCAGGCTTACGGTACCCCTCGACCCCCTGAAATAAGTTATATACTTGGTTTTGGATGCATTAATTTTAAGACCATATAACGTACAAAACAGATTCAAATCTGTCAACAATTGTTTGTAAGCCAGCCCTGATTTTAGCTAGCAGAAATGTGTCATAAGCAAAGAAATGGGCCAGGACTTTATGGCCTGCAAGCATGGGGGAATCATTGGCACAGTTATCCATTGATCCTTTCGGTGTGAGATCTGGACTTCTGGTTAACACTGAAGGCTAGTTACCATTTTGTTCTCAGAATATATAGTGATAAAGAACCATATTCATGTTTGTATATGGCCTCACTAATTCACTACATCTCTTTAATACCTGCCAAATTGCTCTTTTAAAATTTTCAAAACTCAAAGGCCCTCGTTCTGGGGGCTAGGTGATATCCATTTCTGCGGGTAACAAATATAGCAGTCGAATAGGGAATGACAAGTAATGCAGCAAGTACTGAATTCCCAATGCCTTCTACTCTGGTATCTCACCGGTTTAAATCTGGTGAAATGTTCAATTGGGAAGCAGCTGAAAAATAAGTAATTAGCCTGGCAATTGGTTGTGGTTACTGATTCCTGCAGTAAGCCCCTCAATTTCTAAGGACACTGTCGGGATCCCAGTGCGGGACATTGTGATATTCCTGCATCCAGGAAATACTGATACCAATGGTATCCAGCTCAAACCCCATTCATTACTATGAGCAACAAAAGTGCTGTTTCCTATGAAAGGAAAAAATATGGTGGGAAGATCTACATAAATGTATGGAGTAGTGCACATTTGTACTAATACATTGCATTTGCAGAACGCCTAATATCCACAATGCTTATCTGTCTTTGCAAACCTCTGCTTCCCCTGCCACTAGAGTCACAGAAATGTATGAATTCTAGCTTTGCACATACGATTTACCTACAATTCCATATTTTTGGAGTTACAAAATTACAGACAAACCTTTCTGGCAAGTTTACTCATTATGCATTACAAGAGTAACCTTAAGGCAATAACAAGCGAAAGTCTGGCAGAAGTCTGCATCTTTTGCAAATTTCACTCGTTTCTGCTTTTTCTTCTTATGCAAAATAATCTCCCATGTAGATTAAAGGCTTCTTCTATACATTCTGAAAATAGGAAGGGGATTGATTCTTTCACAAACCCAATTTGCAAACTGTCAGCATTCTTTTTATATCAGTAAATACATAAATTAGAAATCATCGCAGATAATGGAAAACATTTTGGCTTTGCCGTTATTTACCCCATTCCAAAATGACAGTCCAGTTGCCTTATTGTGAAATCACTCTTTTTTCCACTCCAATGCAAAGCAACAGAGGAAAATCCACCCATATGGTGGATTTTTTCCAGGTCCTTCGTAGGATTAGGGTGTGAACAATCTTAAAATTCAGCTTCTGTAAATAAGGATGTTGAAAAATGATTCTGTAATCCAACGTTTTGCAGCCGCAATTTTTGGGGGGATTTAGTACCCAAGTGACTGGGCTGTGTCCAGCATCAGTCTCTGACCAGGAACACTGCTTAGTACAATATTCCAGTAGTGATAAGTATGCGGTCAGTACGGGTGACTTTTCTAAAAATGGTTTCAGGCTTGCTTGGTTTTCTAAATCTTTACATTAAAAAATCCCTTTGTTAGAGTTCCGCTATATATCTCTTACCAGGTTCTTGATAGTAATTTAATGTTTGTGATGTTTCCTAATCACAGTTTCTCTGCAGGTTTTGCATTGATGTTTCCCCCTTATCTCAAATTTAAGATTATTATCTACTTATGATGTCTTTTAAATTCCAAGGGTCATACAATTTATTCCGAACAAGTGAAGCAATAACCTGCACACTCTACCTCACGCAAGTGGAGCAGGAAATTTGCAAAGATGCTAAAGTTAAAAAAAGCAAATGGGAAATCCTGCAGAGTATTTACGTGAGAATTCTAGTTTTTTGCCCCTTAAAAAAATTACTACCTCCTCAGAACTCTTCAGTTTGTCACTACAGTATTACAGAACCATGCCAGACAGAATTATCATTTCGTGTAGACAAAGATTTTGGCAGAGCTTAGTGCGCACAGGATGCAATCTGCTTTAACAGGTTATTTCTCTAAAAAACAAACTGACCTAGACTGAGTGCAGAGCAGCACATGCACTATGAGACTCCAGCGCAGCCTGCCCTCTTGCAACCATCGTCCGATTTTACAAGGCAATACATCAGAAGCGCAGGCCCGGCCTTCAGCACAGGAGATTAAAAGAACGTGCCTAAATGCCGGAAAGTTATTTATTTTTGGTGCGTGCAGCTCTTGTTGCTTTTATGAAGCAAGTACATTCAATATACAAAAATGATACCTGTATTGATTGCGGGCGCCAGCGCTCATATGTATTCAGCATTTCACTCATGCTAGACAGGACGTATTATATTTTAAAACGTTTATTGGCACTTTGGCAGTCCTGCACACTTCCAGCCTGGCGTGCCCAGCTCAACCAAAGCCCGCCCTCAGCCATTCTTCAAAGCAAATGAAACAACATTCTGTGAAAGCAGGCGCAATCTGCTCACGACGTGACATCACTAACGTGATGACGACGCTCTTCCAGTATGCCTGGACAAGGGTGGGACTTCCCCTGAGACATACCAGGCAGCAGTCACTGAAGAAGAGCTGCGCAGGAAATTATTTTAATAATTACCGGGCCATAGATCTGCCGGAGGAGAAAAATCGGAAAGACCCGGCCCGGTAAAATAAGTGCTGGTGCTGAGCACCGGAAAGCTCCGGCACAAATTAAGCACTGAGAGGCTGTGACTAATCAAACAGCAATGGCTCTTGGAAATATTACAGAAGAACTCCAAATCACGAGAATCGTAACTTTGCAAAACAGAATGGTGCTGGACGTCATTCTGGCCGATCGTGGTGGACCATGTCGCATTATTGGGAGTAGTTGCTGTGTGTTTATCCCGGACCACGCCCCTTCTGTTTATGATGCCATTACCAAAATGCATAAAATAGCCACTGAGATACATCAAGACCAAGGAACATGGACTTGGACTGGATGGTTCTGGAACATATTTTCTGTATGGGGTTTGAAAATATTGTCGGCCTTATTTAGAATTATTGCGATTCTCTTTTCTTGCTGTTTGTGTATTCAATGTGGGCCAATGTTCTGTTCCCTCTGTATTTCTACTTGTACTACTTGTTTACCATCAAAAAAGAATGTCCAAAATGTAAATACCCGTTCAGCAATGGAACAAGAAATTTGTGATATAATGTCAATTGACATCCATGATATTTATTGTACCCCTTTTAAAGCATAAGAAAATGTCTTCAGCTTATGCTAAAAGGGTCGTCTGTGGAAATGTGTAATATTTTACGTTAGCATAAGCTACAGCCATTTTGGCTGTGGTGTCCATTTGTTAGCTTTGTAATTCTTTCGTCCTGTGCTCCTCGTCTTTTCACTTTGCCTCTGTCATCTATTTTAGTTAATCTCTGACTCGGCTAAAGCAATGTACGTGCTGGGGGTTTGTAAGCTGCCAGTGCACCTGGTCTTAGAATGTAACTCGACCATTTACTGCTGCTGTAAACATTTCTGCTCCTCCCTCCCCATTTGCTGACTAAGTGGTCATTCATCTGCCCTTGTTTGCCGATAGCTATTCCTATGTTTAAACTTGTTCCTTTTTCTGTCATGTGCTTACATTGCAACAAAGTCTGTATAAAAGGACACTGGTTTGTGAAGCCACCGCCTGCAACACTTGAGAGTGTTGTATGGACGTGGTCCAGCTCATGAGTGATTAATAAACTTGTTATTTATTCCAACTCCAGTGCTGATCTCTATTTTGTTGGTCTTTGAACCCGTGGACAAGAGGGTGACCCTGCACCAGTGTACCCCTAAAAGGTACATTTCCACACATCTACAAAATAATTTAAGGAAGAAAGACGGAACAAACACACAGAAGAACAGCACACTGCAGGGTCCAAGTCAAGGTGGTCCAAGTCAAGGTCCACCTAAACACCTTACCAACTAGACCATATGACACAAAATCGATACGGCTGTTATAACTGCTTGCATTCAGACTTAACGCGCAACTAGTAAAACGATGCTAGGAAGTCGCAATGCGCTAACTGGAAAATATTTTAAGTATTGGGTAGTGAAGGCAATTACAGTTTAAATGCTTTGGGATATTATGACTGCTTCAGGGATTGGTAACTTGTTTGTGAAGCACTGGGTTCTGCAGCTAGTAATAGTTTATTTTCTGGGTCAAGAGTTTATCCTGTTATCGTAATGGCTCCAAGTAACCAGATAACCTACCTATCAATGTGTTTCTTTGTTAAGCTACCAGGATACTCACTAATAGCATTCTGTAAAATAATGCATATAAATGAGGGGGTGTAGTGAGGTTCGTTGGGAGGGCTGTAGGAAAGTGGGTTTCTGTTGCAGTAACCCCCCCCTTTTTGCCAGACCACTGATGCACTTTTACTTGATGTGCCCTGTGTCCCTGCCAATCAGGTTTCCAGGGCCTGTGTTCCTTCCCCAAAACTAACCCAATTGGCATCTCTGGCCACAGGTCAGCCCCTGGAAAATGGTACTACAGGTACCCAGGGCACTGTGACCAGGGAAGACCTCGAAGGGCTGCAGCACTTATTGTGCCACCCTTAGAGGCCCTGTACCTTTACACACACACACACACACTGCCTTTGCAGGCTGCGTGTTTTGGTGCAGAACAAAGTGAAGAGTCGACATGGCACACATCCCTGTGTGCCATGCCCACAACCCACTGCCCTGGCATAGGTCAGTCACCCCTCTAGCTGGGTGCACTATACCAGTGGTGAGGGTACAGGTGCATTAGCCCTGTACCCCCACAGTGTCTAAGTCCATTCTTAGACATTGTAAGTGCAGTGCTGCCATTGAGTATATGGTGCTGGGAGTTTGTCATTACGAACTCCACAACACCATAATGGCTGCACTGAAATCTGAGGAGTTTGGTATCAAACTTCTCAGCACATTAAACCCACACTGATGCCAGTGTGGAATTTAATGTAAAATGCATGACAGAGGGCATCTTAGAGATGCCCCCTGAAACTCGACCAACCTCTCGTTTCCTGACTGAGTGGCTGCTTAGTCTGCCACCACCAGACATGTTTCTGGACCCCTGGGTCGAGAGCTGCTGCTCTCGGGGGCCTGAAACAATGCACATCCTGGGTCGAGGTGCCAAGCCTCCTCCCCCAGGATGGGCAGGGTTCACGAAGGAGAAGCTTCAAAGGCCTGCCGCCTTTGTGAGCTTCTCCAGACCACTTGCTGTACTCAGCAACCGGTCCCCACTGGTTCTACCCCCACTTTGGGCGGGAGAACCGGCGGGAAAAACAAAGTGAGGAAGGGTGGTGTGCCCACCTCTGAGTCCCCGCCATCTTGAGGATGGGGGGACCCAACCAACCAGGGACCGGATCCTGCCCCCCTCCCACTGGAGGGTGGCACAATAGGGGGTGTACCCACCCCAGGGAAGGGACCCATTGGTCCCTGCCCTTACCTACCTGTAGCGCCCCTAAATTTAGTATTTAGGGGGCACCCTGAACCTTGCTTCCTTAGATACCCGCAACCTAAGAAGAAAAAGGATGAAAGAAGACGCCCAGCAGAGGAGACTGCAGAGAACAACTGACTTGGCCCCAGCCCTACCGGCCCGTCTGCAGTTTCCAGAGATCCTTCGCCAAAAATAGTCTTGTCCTGCAGCCAGCGACCTCCAGAACCCCAGGGAGGACTGACTGCCTTCAACAAAGACCAGATCTCCTGTAAACAGCAGCTCTGTTCAAAAGAAACACCAAACAAAGACTCCAGCCTGCTGAGGAAAAAAAGAAACCCGACGCCTGGAACCACCACTGCACCCGTCGCCTACAGCCCGAGTTCAAGTGACCCACTGGTCCCAGCGAGGTCCCCCAGCGCTCCAGAGTCCGAGTCCACCGTGGGTTGACCTCTCCAGGACTCCCAGACGTCGCCTTCAGCCTCTGCACGGAGACCCCCCCCAACCGCGAGTGGCCCGGTAAGGTGAAATCCGACCTCAAAAGACAACCCTTCATCCAGCCGCCCTGCAGAAAGGAACCCGAGGTGCACCTACGTCCCCGAGCCCTCCAACTTACCTGCCCAGCTGTTGTTTCCTCCCTGAAGTCTTCCTGGACAGAGCCTGCAGCTAAAAACCAAAAACGAAAATCCCCATTGAAAACAACAGGGCACCCGACGCCAAAACAGCACACTGCACCCAGCCGCCGCTGCGGGTGCACTTTTTGTGCTAAACAGGATCCCCCTTTGCCCTGAGCCTAACACCAGGAGCTTGGCTCCCAAAACCCAGTGGCCTGCTCGCCAGCCGCCACTAACCGAAGGCCCCCTATCCTCCATAGGATAACATTGGGCCTCAACACTCTGCACCCGGCCGCCCTAGTGCCGCTGAGGGTGTAACAAGAGTGCATCACTGACCCTGGGGGACACCTGAGTCTACCCCAGAACCTTAACTCCCACAGTCGAGAACTTACCTTTGAACCGATAACTTGTTTTTCCTCCATAGGATAACATTGACCCTTTTCCTGAAAAAACGACTAAGTGTGGAGTTTTGAAAACTAAAAATATTGCTTAAAAATTGTGCAAATAACCAAAACGTATTTACTCACCTGTTTACAAGAAATGTCCCAGTGCTGAATCTAGGCATCCAGCACTGAGGTTAGAAAAGTAACGTAAAAGGTAACTTACCTGCGATTTACTCAAAAAGCCTATTCATTTCAATGCACTGTTTTTCTTCTGAAAAAACGACTAAGTGTGGAGTTTTGAAATCTAGAAATATTCTTTAAAAACCGTCCGAACTACAAAAACGTATTTACTCACCTGTGTGCAGGACATGACCCAGTGCTGAATCTAGGTATCCAGCACTGGATTCGTAAAAGTAACGTAAAAGTAACTTACCTGCAATTTACTGACAAAGCCTGTTCATTTCAATGTACTGCTCCAAAAAGTTTCTAAGTGTGGAGTTTTGAAATGTTAAAATATTCTTTCAAAATCGCACGAATAACAAAAACGCATTTACTCACCTGTTTTCAGGAAATGTCCCAATGCTGAATCCAGGCATCCAGCACGGAGGTAGAAAAAGTAACGTAAAAGTAACTTACCTGCAATTTATTGAAAAAGCCTAGTCATTCCAATGTACTGTATTTGCTAAGTGTTGCATTCTACTGCTCCCCTGTAAATCAAACAAAGTACAATCTCTATTGCATTTACAAACTGTTCGACATTCAATAACATATCACTGTGAAGTATTTTATGCTTACCTGTGCAAAGGCTTGCTTGGTTCTAAAATAAAATAACAATATATTTTTATACAAAAACAATTGGCCTAGAGTTCAGTTCTTGAGTGTGTGAATTCATTTGCTGACTGAGTGTGTACATCAAATGCTTAACACTGTCCTCTGATACTGCCTTACTGCTCGACCAAGCTACCACAAGTAGAGAGTAAGGTTCTATCTAACTTTAACCTCTGCCTACCTTTGGAGTCACCTGGACCCTATACACACTATACCTCATTTTGGTGTAGTATATATAGAGCCAGTTTCTTACAAGGGCTAGCAGACAAGTGAAGCACAACATGAGATGTACTGTCTGCTCTGCACTACGCACTTTGCTACGCTAACAGGCTTCTGAATAATTATTGGCGAAAAGACATGTCACAGTCTAAAGGTTTACCACTGTAACTGGCATGTCTAAGTCTGCTTAACATCTAAAGACATATCATGGAACTTAGAAAACATTAGAAAAAACACGAACATGAAGTAATGAAAATTAGTGTTACTAAGCTTCCATCAATAAGTGCTTATCACAACATGACAAACACTATACTTCTCATCATGCGAACACAGCTCATAGATTCTATATAGTAGGGTATGAACAAGCTCATAACAGCACACATTACAATTGTTGCAAATGGGTTCTACCCAGCTTTTTAATCACTCGGTTTTCTACCTTTCATTGTGAGTGTCCCCAAGTCTCACTCCCAATAATTCCACAGTAAATTGGAATTCACGTGTTTACTGCCACTGTCCACTACTTAACATAAGGCTGCTGCAACACAGCTAGGGTAAGCGGCGCTGGGCTGGTTATATGTGTGCCCACGGGTGCAGGCTGCACATGAACAGAAGACTGCTGTACACAGCCTGGTAGCTGCACACAGGTAAACTGCTTGTGGTAGTGTTAAACTGCATATTTTCAATGTCAAAATACCCCTTTTAACAGGCCAAAACCTTCCTTTTAAATATTATTTTGCCCCCCATGTAGGCCTTATTGCCCACAAAGGCAGAGTGCATATATTTAAAACTAGGACATGTAGGAATTAATGTTAAACATTATGTACAGTGAAATTATACCCAAAAACTACTTTCACTGTAGCAAGGCTGGCTGCTGCCATACGGAAGCATTGGGCTACATTGTTACATTTGCTAAATGTTAAATTCTTATTTGTAGCAGCTAAATTAATATTTAAGAAATGCCACTTTTAGAAAGTTGGTATTTTCCTACCTAAATTTTCTTGGAGTTTCCAGCTGGGTTTTCTTCCGATGGCTCTCCCACTGGGAAATGCGTATTGTGGCCTGGGTGTAGAGGGCAGTGGGTCTTCCTGGCAGGATGGCTGGGGAGAGTTGTGCCCTGTCCTGCTTACACTTCAAAGGGACTTTTCCCAGCACACACACAGAGACCTGACAACAACCTTTTGTTTCCCTAGCCAGGCCGGAGCTAAACCCAGGGAAGAGGGAAGAACTGACCAGAACCAGTTTTTGGGTTAAACAAAGGGGTGCCGCCCACCCACAAGCTGGACTGAGCATAAAACAAGGCATACCAAAACCTGAAGGACAGTAAGACTTTGGACCTGGACTATGACAGCTGGAAGGGCAAGCTCCCCAATGCCCTTATGGACTCAGGACTGTCTGAAGCTGACCCCAGGACTAATATGTCTCTCCAGGGCCAGTGATGCTGGTCCCTTTACTTCCCCTGAGGACCACCTGGGAGAAGACCTGGACTTCTGTGCCCCAGCAAGAAAAAGGGGGGCATCAGGAGCCAAGCACAAGAGAAAAATGGTGCAGGAAGTCAGTGAAATCAGTTCCCTGCAAAGTACACTCTTTGGTAGGACAGGAAGCCTGATGAAAATGTGCCTGATTAGAGCTCGAAACCAGGAGTGAAATGATCCCAAGATCTTCTAAATCAGCCCATCGGGCTCGAGTTATGGCCTTTTAAAGATCCTGACTTTTGGCAACTTTTACGGAAACAAAGTTTGTGGGGCTCCGCAGCTCTTGAAAGTAATTACCTCCAGGGTGGGCCAGTGCCCGACGCAAGATTTATTTCACTACTGCTTCCATGGAGGGAGCATTCGTGGGCCCTTCTCCCCAGACTCTAACTCGGCCAAGGGATACCAGCATCAACTTAAAGGGGTCCCGAAGACAGATACCAGGTTCCGGGACATAGAAGGAGGCAGCTACTCACTGTGGGAGCACAAGGGAAGAGCTCCCCCATGGCGAGAGCAGGAAAGATGTTACAGAATACCCCTCACCTGTGCGTGGGGAGCCAGCCCGGGTCGCAGGGGCTTTGGGCTACCCCCACAAAACCTGCCTTGGGGGGTGTCCCAGGAACCCCGGTTTTAAAAAAACAAAAGAATAAGGATTGTGAATCTCGCAAACACAACGGGAGAACCTCTGCTATAATATTCACTGCTTAACAGAGTGAGCGCCTCATAATGCCACGCGGGGCTTGATTTGCATGTTTTTCTCTGCTCTGCTTGTGGTGGCCCCAGGAGGGTAGGGGAACCACTAACCTGAATGTTAAGTTCTTTGGGGGTGCCAGGGAATGCAGCAGTCTCCCTCAGTGTAAATATGAAAACCGACACCAAGTGTCTGGGGTCATAAAATGCATGACCTCCGGGCTGTTTCGTAGAGATTTTAACCCTCCCTTGGCAGGAGCTTTTGCTCTACAGTTGGGAATACAGGGTCTTCTAGTGGTCATTCCTATGGTTGCATTTAATGAGGCCTAAATATGTTAATGATTCAGACACACATTATGTTGCTTTTAAAAGCTTTATTGACAATATATTGCCGACAGCGGTTTGAGATAAACATTGCAATGTTTTTTGATAATAATGATCACATTTAAACATGGTTATTGATCTCACTGGTATGATGGTGATGTGTGACCTCTGACAGTCAAAAGGCTTGCCTTCTATTCAGAGCCACTGGAGTTATGACTCAGTGGCTGTTTTTGGCACATTTAAGGATTCGCCGCATTTGCCACATAATCCATCTGCTGCATAATCTGCAGATTTTAACAAAAGAAATTGGTTTTAGCTCAAACAGATCATAAATTACAAAAAGTATGGCAATATCGTTTCACGTGCTTTGGAAGATTCTTCACAAAGGTTTACTGGTCATCTTTCAGTGGCTTATTTATGCATTTGGTTGTTAAACTGTTACCAAAGAAGTGACAATTTTGCCCAGACAGTATTCCCATGTGTGGAAATTAAAAAATAATCATAAAAAGGGCTGCATTATGCCGCATAATTTGCCTTTTTTTAATATGCATAATCTAGTCAACCCCGACACATAATTTCACTGTTGTGATGACTGTGACAAAGCCAATAGGCCTGCTTTATTTAAAGTGATAACCCCTTTTGTGATGTTCTTTCCGGCATTGTCAGGGGTACCGCGATTTTGGGTGTCCAGACCTATTAGGGGTCAAATGTGAATTCAGAATGTCATTAAACGTATTTCAATCTGCCTAATGTATACATTTGTAAATTAATGCATAATAAAAAGTAGTGGGTGTGAAATAAATTTACTTTTCCTTTTTCAAGGAAAAGGCACTGATTGGACACTCATTTGTTGAGTCATTGCGTGCCCGCAAATGGGGATTACTAGCCCACACTACCTCCCGAGTAGGCCTAGGACTGTTCTGCTATCCTGAAAAGTGCACAGTGGGTGTGCTTGGTTCCCAGGAAGAAGAAATTGTGGACCTCTTACTTGTACAGGCCTAACATCCTGCCACACTAATAATCCAATTTCTTACAATAATGAACAACATACTCATTTCTGCACACTTCCCAGAGCTGCACTAAGGTGTGTGGAGCTGCAGAAATGCTACTTAAGTCACTGTGCAAACATCAGTTCCAGTACATACGACAACAAATAGAACACATTAGACAGAACACTATACAAACATATAACATTGTTTATTCCATACTGTTTGTTCTCATCAAGCTCACACCTGCACTAATTGTAATAGTAAACAATTAAAACCAAAGTCAGTTACCTCATTCACATACCTCAAGACTGCAACGTTCATATCAATCCCTTAGATGAAACGCACCCAAATTGGGAGAGGCTTCTGCCTTCACACACCAAACATATCCTGTGAATATCATCCATTCGTACTCTGCTGAGAATACTACACAGGCAGGAAAAAGATCCTATTCTCTAGGAGAATCCTTAAGACTTGGGTATGAATGTACCCCAACCCAACAGCACTGGAAGACCATATTAAAGACAAGTCAGTGCTATACAAATCACTGTTAACGTAATATATCATGTTGTCATTTGTTAGACTGAACAAAAAAGTCAATTTCTCATGTCCGTTGAATAATCAAATAGAGACTGAAGGAGAAGTTTCCAGACTCCTATCTACTCTGGGAGTTTTTATAACCATAATTATCATGGAGTTAATTAGTAAAATTGTTTTTACTATTAAATGTCTGGGATGCCTTTGGCTTTTTAAGAACAGCTTCCTCTGTTCCAATCCTAGAAAAGCCAAAATAATTCTGGATCCATATAGCCCAAATTTCTTTTTTAAACACGAACCTGGTGCTCTTTATTGTCAAATCTTAATAATACTCATTGCCCAGGTTTCTTTAAATATGATGTTTGATACATTTGTCCATATTATTGCATATGCCCTCTTAGTTTCCGTTTTGTGAACAAATGTAAGACCAACGTCTGGATTATTTTCCAAACATTCATTTTCGTTTGCAAGTCGCTGCAATTCCTTATCAGTCTTAATGCTTGGTCAACTAAATTTACCAGTATATTCAGAATCTTGAAGATTCTGGGTTACACCATTCTGGCTCATGAGCCGAATCCTTAATTGCTGATGAATAGCTTCAATAAAGCTAGATGTGTTGTTAGCAGTTTGACTTAAGAGTTGATTAGGATTTTATGTTTGCTTTTAAAATGTATTTTTATTACCTTCTTTCAGATCATGTTGATATGCACAACTTTTCTTTTTGTCATTTAAGAATGAGATCTCAAACGATGGCTCACTTAAATAATCTACCGTAAATGATATATTTACCCTTTATAGATCACACACAAAGACTCATTAAAAGTTCCCACAATAAATCCAGGTAATCAGTGGTGGTAGTGTTTTTTTTGTTTTTTTGTTTCTGAATTTGTGAATATGGATTAGGTGTCACATCTACCATGTACAATTTTAGAACGGGTTTAAATAACCTGTATTTGCTTTTTTCCCCTCTACTGCTTTTCTTTACACTCAGGGTTTCCTCCTTCTCCAGCCCAGCCTTTGCAGTCTCAATTGCTGTAGCATCCTGATAATAGTGGATGAGTTTTTCTCAAACATGCTTGTCCTCGTTCTTAGGACTGCTTTTTAAAAAAACTAAATTCTACTGATTCAGCATAGCAAGATTTACATTTTACCTTAGTCTCTTTGCTTCACAGCATATAAATGGATAATTTGATTTCTTCATTAATGACATCATCTGCAGGGGAAAAAAATAGTGGCTGCCTGCAATATGCGGGCAGTTTTCCATCTCTGCTTTCTCTTCAAAAGCTGTACTCCTTGCTGGTCTTTCAGTAGATACAATGAATGTGGACACAACATTCGCAACATTACTGGAAATAATTTAGATTGACCATCACCACTTTTCTCAGCCGAGCCAGATCCTGCAACTCTTGATTCTGGACATCATTTCCTGCTTGCTAAAGGTATGTCGTGCTTAAGATGAACACTGAGGGGCCGATTCCGATTCGGGCCGGAAATCTCTCCGACCGAGCCGGACCCGGAGAGATTTCCGACCGAATCGGACTCGGGCAGTCCGACCGATCGAGTACGATGCGCACGCATGCCATCGGACTCGAGTCGGTCGGACTCCCATTGAAGTCAATGGGAGCCTGTCGTACAACGCGTACGCGGGCTCCCATTGACTCAATGGGTGCGAGGCGGACAAGGGCGCCTCCTACAGCGTGTACACGGCAAAGCGATTCGCGCCGTACACGCACAGGTAGGGGGACCCATGGGTCCCCCCTGTGTGCGACTCCGCGAGCCTACGCGGACAGGGGGTCCGACGCGGACCCCAAAGTCCGGCTCCGACAGCTTTTTCGAGCCGGACGGCGCGAGTCGATCGGACTGCTCGCGTGCACGCATCGTACTCTACCCGGCCGGGAAACGTCTCCATAGCGCGGTGCGAGTCGTGTCCATGCGAGTCGGTCGGAGCGTGTTGAAGCCGCGTTCGAGTCGGTCGGAGTTTTAGCGGGTGCCTGCATCGTACTCGCTCGGCCGGACTCAGCGTACGATTCGGTCGGGAAACAGGGCTCCGAATCGGATCCGGTAAATCCGAATCCGATTCGGAGCCCCTACGGCCGAGATAGGAATCGGCCCCAAAGTTGTAATCTATGCTACTGCCGATTCATTAATACAAGGGGGTCCAGGGCCAGATATACTCGAGATTCAGCCCAGCTAATAGCCCCTTACATCGCATGCGTTGTAAACGCATGCGATTACAACGCGGTCGTTACAACGACTGCGTTGTTACATCGCAGTAGCATTACAACGCAAGTCGTTACATCGACTTGCTGTAGGGAGCACGCTGGACTTAGGAATAGTATAATTTACTATTCCAACTCCAGTGTGCGTAACAGTAGGGAAGCTGTTGGAATAGTAAATTATACTATTCCTTAGGTAAGCGCGCCCCCTACAGCAAGTCGATGTAACGACTTGCGTTGTAACGATCGCGTTGTAATCGCATGTGTTGAAACGCATGCGATGTAATGGTTGTTTCCCATATAAAATGTTAATTGCCTCTCACAATTTTTGCATGGGACCCCATCATTTTGCTTTGTGAAGCTGTGTAGATGCTGTAGAGTGCTCATTCAAGATATAGATCATATAAATAGTTTAGCTTATGGGAATACTCTGTACTTGTACATAAAAGGATGACTTTCAATAGTACACGTTGTTTCTCTATTGATGGAGTTCCCATAAATCTTAAAAACATTTGCAGGTTCTGTGATCTGCTTTATTCTAGCACTTGCTCTGCTGCCGATCAAACCATATGCTCTGCCATTATAATAATTTTTTTTTAAAAGTTAAGACGGTTACGTGAAATTGTTCCAGCCACTTTGTCTGTGATGCTGTGGTGAATTAACATATGCACTGGAACCTGATTGAGTGGCTGCAACAGAAGATGCAGATGTACAATTTCTTGGATTGTGCTGGATGTTTAAATTATCTGCTTCTGTTTTCTACTATTTACCCAAACTAGTCTAATCATACTTCTTTTTAGTTGACCTCAGAAAATAAACAAGTTACATGTTTTAATTGTCCAAGCACATCAACAGGCTGCAGTTCAAGACACCTGTAGTGTCCAAAACAGCCTTCTCCCAAAGGTAACAAAAATAGATAAAACAAACTATTGCCACATGAAATACAAAAGAGTACTTTCTGCACTTTGTTGCATATGCACAACACAACTGCAAATAATCATCAAGCCAAATCCAAGTTTCCAGAAATAATAATGTAACAGCTGATGTCACAGTTCCTTAGAAGTACACTGAATGTAATGCAAAAACAGATTGTTTCCATGCTCAAAGTGAACTAATCAATAGAAGAAAACATAAGCTTTCACCATACACAGAATAAATCACACTTCGCTCTGTAGTCAGCTGACATTCAAAAAAATGTTACAGAAATCCATGCGTAATTGAGTTTGGAGAATTTAGGTTAACTTGAACTGCACTTAAAGTGATATTAACTTTATTAAAAATCGAGGCGACATTCACACAATATTGGTTTAAAATTCAGAATCCATTCCAAGGTACATTTGTTCATTTTTCATGTTAATTACATTGTGACAAATTTAATCAAAAGAAAAAACAATATTGTAGACAACAATACTACAACTTAGTTTATTTCTTGGCAAATTGTACACATTCCTACTTCAGAAAAAGGGGAAGATGGCCAATTCATATTCAAAATGTGAAGTGGTAACGACATAGTTTGAAACTTTATATCTTGAATTCTACAGATCTAATCTTTTGGGGGCAAGTTTTTCATTGAGACAAGTGCTGCAAAGGACTTTTGAGAATGTGTGCATGCATTTAGATCCTTTGGAACTTTTAAGAACAAATGGAAGTTGTGCAGGCAGCATATTATAAAACAGAAATATTCTGTCAAATCAGAGTGTATGATACATATATAACTAAATCTGAAAATGAAAAAAGGCAAAAAAGTACAAAAAAGCATGCTGTTACAGAATTCATATTTACAAACTGAAGCAGAAATTCAATCCTATAACATTTTCTACTCAAAATAAAAAAATTCTCAGCCGTTATCACAGAAACAATACCAAGTGGGAGTATTTCCTTCCACTTGCTGAGGGAGAATACAGTGTTCTAACATTCTGAAACTGTAGGGTTTTCAGTGGATTGAGGTCTGTCAGTACCACTTGCTATGGTTAGAAATGCAAACCAATTTAAATAAATGATGGTTCAATGCTGTTTCACAGATGGGATTCCCCTCTTCACAATTTTGCAAGGGGACACCACATGCTGTAGACAATCGTTCCTGTAGTTGATTTTTTTTTTTTGGTCGGTTCAGTTTGTTTTCTCTCACTGTAGATTCACACAAGACCTGTAAGATTTTGCCTGGAGTCTTCTAATAGTCCTGAAGAATACAAAAAAACGGTAAAGTGGGTGGTATAATTCTATAAGTATATCCATGGTTCTGTGTTTCATTACTAAAATAAACTACAACTGGACATTTTGGCTTACAAATATTGATGCAGGGTGACAGAGCATTGCCAGAAGTCATAAATTAAAAATATGTAACTGTTGGTTCGAACACAGTCATAACATAATATAGTCTTAACACAAATAACAAGGGGAACATCACTATTTAGGCTTGTTTGAAACTGAAGAAATATCAAGCCTGTTATGGTCAGGATACTATGAAACAAGCTTAACGGGCAATTTCCAAGATGGAAAATGGTTCACAAAAAGGTTAACGCAGAAATTGTATCAATAAGAGTAAGAGTTGGGACAGTACATCAACAATCTACCTGTATCTCAAAGTACTTTCAAACAAGGTAATGGAGAAATCTTCTAAAAACGTGAATATGATGATTTGACAAGGGTATCATCTTAATGTGCAGATCATCAACAGACTAACAATTTTTTTTAAATGTAAATGGCGAACAAGAATATGGCGAACTCTTTCTGGGAACCATACCATGACAATTTCAAAGGGGTATTAACTTAAATGGATGAAGGCAAGTGAACAACTATTTGCAAAGATCATATACGAGTACACATCATTAGAAATTACATTTAAAGATCGTATCCCAAAGATGGTAGTTGGATTGAGTGGCCCACCGGAATCCTGCATCGATACATTTCACTGTTCATATGAATATTTGAGATTGATCACAGGGGTTCCAACTAGGAGATTTGTTTGAAGAAGGAACACTATGTGGATGCTTAAAATATGAAGGCAAATATATATATTTTGACGAGTTTGTGCTTACATTTATGGACTTCTGAAGATGTTTGTATGCGACTGAGTAAAAACATTTTTGATATGTTTTTTAACAGGAGAAATATTTATAAAATAAAAATCTCTTTGGATATAAAATAAAGTGTTTCAGACATGAAAATAAGCTGTGATACGGATATGTATGAAAATTAAGACAGTGCTGGAAAAAAATACTGTTTTTCCTTGCTTGGGATAAAGAGACTCTAAGAATAGCTGAAGCACAATGAAGAAATATTAAAAGGAAAACTGTTTTGTTCTATAGGTTATTTAGGACTAATCTGCCATTGCTATTCTCAAAGTATAACTTCTCTCAATGTCAATCTTTACTATTGCCCAGAGAAAAATGACATGCACTTTAATTATTCCTGCCATTCGATTTAATTCTATGCAATTTTGTTTTTGTAATCTAATAATAATTTCTATTGTTTCTGGCAGTTTTGGAAGGGTGCTTCCAAAATCATGGGGTAGGTGGGGTAATCTGCCAGTTACCTGTTCCCTCGTTAACCACTCCACCAGAATCTTTTTTTCGTTTTATTTTTGTGTAAACTCTATTCCATTCCAGGCAAAAGTACACATTTTTAATTTTCCTTCACCAATTAGTATACTGAAAAAAAGTATTGTACAACGAATTTAAGTAGTTTTCCTTTTTACAAAAAAGTTTCTTCAAAAGTCTCATCTCATTAGCAATTAAAAAGAGAGGACTTAGGTAAACTATCTCTGTGCAAAAAAGATTCCGGTCACATGTGACATCAACATTCTTTCTCCTCCCTCTAAACTAGAGAACAATAACTATACAAGGATAGCTATGGATACATCCTCGTTTCTCTTCAATGCCACTACTAAAAAGGATGTCAAAATTGTAACTAACAAAATCAAACCTTCCCAGTAATGCAGACTATAATCCTCCCTTCCTAGCCACAAAGCATGCTAGAGACTCATCCCCGTTTTACTTGAGAACATTAATGTTTCCTTGGAACAGGGTTCTTTCCTCGATCTGAATGTTGAACACATCCAAACCCTTTCCTTAAAAAAATTTTAAAAAAATAATCTGAGGTGGACAACGATCTCCCTGGAAATTACAGGCCAATTTTAAGGCTACCCCTTCTCTCAGGTCATTGCAAGATTGATCACCACTCAGCTTCCATTTCTATACGTATGTGTTTATACAAGTGTGTCTTAAAAACAACACGTTGGCTTGCAGTACAAATATATAGTTAGTTGACACTTACCGCTCTGGGTTTTTTGTTTAACTTGAGATCAATCCTGTCACCAGAAGGTAAAAAAAAAAGAGCAAAGGAATGCATTAATTTACAACTGTCCAGGAATCGTATAAATGTTGCAAAGATATAAAATGCTCCTTCCCACTTCACAAACAGCAAAATATATATAAAATTATCCCAGAGTGAAAATCTTGGCAAGACAACTATCAAAGAGATGCAGTAGACTAAGAATTAAAATGCAGTGTTTAGACTACAAATTTCAACACAGAACCAGTACAGTTGGTAATGAAGAAAGAAAATACAATATACTACATTTCTCAAGGAATGGGGCTGTCTGGCTTCTGCCTACATGTGTGTGCTTAACAATGTGATAAAATACACTGGCACTCAAACTTGAGACTGAGCCCCAAATTCTGGATGTTAATGTCCCACCTCAATCTGTACAAAACATCATGGACTGGTTAGCTTTATTTAATCTATTTTAAAGTACTCCAAGGTTGCAAATAATTGGGAGTCAGATCAGGTGGAGTTTATCTCTTTCCGTCCTACTACTGTGTATATGTAAACAAATAGGGCAGTGAACAGATAAATATTACGTTCTTTATATTTACTGTGTACACTAAGATGCTCCATTTGCTCTCACAAGCCACATAAAACATGTACATTGCAGACTGAGCTGCCCAAATGAAAAGCTTCTGCCATAAGAAAAGCATTACAGTTGGGAGATTGTGTTTTGACTAAAAACTGTCTTTAATGAAGGAATATACAAATTCAAAAGAAAGTTAACCATTAATGACATTGGAAAAGTCAGTCATTTTGACAGTAGATTTCGCCGCATAGCGCAGCCAGTGTACAGTAGTCTCGTGAAAGGGCACAGTGAATGCTTGATTACCTTGTGAGTAAAGAAAAGGCAACCTAAACGCTTACAAAGTGGATCTGACCTGGTCTGCTCGTGAGAATGAAGAGTAAGTTATTTACTTTTGGTAGCATTCTTACTGCTGGATACTGTATCCAACCACAGATTCATCACCTATTAATCTCTCTCAAGTCCCAGACTGGAAACTTTTCCAGTAGCTTATGTGCACTGGCTAGAGGTGCTTCTATTTGCCTACATCCCGACTGTGCGTAGTCATTATACAGGATGAGGATTACACAAAGCTACATGTTCGTTATTTCTTACTCTCTTTCACACCCTCAAATGTAAAGTGTGGTTGACAAGACGGAGTTTGCACTAATAAGTGTACAAAAACTATCTTGCCACCTTATTACTATTACCAAAAGTCCACTCCACTGATTGCAGAGGTGGATGGTTGGTGAGGAGGCTAAAGTTAGAGCATTCACACACAAAATCAAAATCTTTATAAAAGGTAAACAATTGTACTTCTGATGTATAATTCTAAACGCAGTTTCCTTGCCTTGTAAACAAGTACCACAACAATACCCCTTTAAGGAGGTGGGTCTGAGAAGTGGACTTATACTGGGAAAGTCCTGTAGGACCTGAGAATCAATGCAGTAGTGCCTTGTGAAAGTATGGACAGACGTCCATAAGACTACCTAGCAAATGTCCAAAATCGGAAAATTCCAAACTAGAACACTGGTAACAGCTTTTGCCATGGTGGAATGAGCCTTTAGGTCCCTCAGAAAGAGCCTTCTTAGCCAATAGTTTGATGCAAAAGACAATCCATCATGATCGAACCACATTCCACACTGTACTAACCAATTCTGAAACCAAGGGCACGCCAGGAGTTGCACTAGTGCAGCGTTTCCCCTTCTTTATAATGATGTGGAAGAGAAAAGGAGGCAGGAAGCATTATGAACTGCCCCAAGTGACCCACGTAGAAGGGGAGACATCATTTCCAAGAAGGGATATAAGTGCTAACTACCAGCATATGACAAAAAGAGGTGGTTTGCGAAGGTTGAACTGACAGTCTCCAGCTCATTGATCCTGTCAATGTCAAGAGCCTCAAGAGTACAACTGTGGAGGGGCTCAGAGGGACAACCCACCAAAAACGGTCAATGCTAAGGTAAGGTCACAATATGGCATAAAATGGGTGACTAAATAATGAGGGCTGATCAAGCAAACAATGAAAGGTTGACAGGGATGAAAAGTAGCACTTAACTGTGCCAATAGCAAAGTCTTGCCAGACCAGAGAAAACACAGATGATCAGACTGTTTTGCCAGTAGGGGGTCAACTCACTTCTCTTCACACAAGGTGAAAAACTGAGCCTAAAGGCTTTAATATGCAGGCTTGTTGGAGGGGCATGCGCTACCACCGATGGAAGATTGAAACCTCTTAACTGGATCTGCTCAATCTCCACATGTGGAGGCGTAGATTGTGAAGGTTCAGGTGTAAAACTTCACCCTGCTGCTGGAACAGAAGATCCAAAGAGGCAGCCAAAGTGGAGGCATAAGTTTAGAGCCTGGAGTTTGGAGTATAAGACCCTACGAATCCTTTCTAATCAGAATGAGCTGTGTTGCTCTCGCCCAACTTTCCGCAACACCTACTGGATCAGAGGCAGCAGTGGACAGGCGTACAGGGGGCAGACGTTCCATTTAAAGCAGAACGCGTTTCCTAGAGACTCTTGAGAAGGAAACTCTGGAGAGCAAAATAATGGGCACTGGGAGTTTTCAAAAGTGGCAACAAGGTCTAACAATGACATGCCACACTGTGTGAAGATGCCCTGTGCCACCTCCGAGAGAAGATGCCACTTGTGGTCAACATGGAGGGATGCTGCTAGATAGTTGGCCATCAGAACCTGAAAAGTGACAGCCAGTGCCACAACTGCAATGCCACTAGACAGAGGCTTGTTTCTCTATGCCACCCTGCTTGTTGCCATGCTACATGGTCACTGTGTTGTATGTTGCCACCTGGATCGACCTGCCCATGATGTACAGACGACTTTAAGAGCAAGATTTAGGAGTTGGTGCTGCTCCAGAAGAAACTGGAGACCTCTAATTTCCACATCTTCCAGGTGACCTCCCCAACCATGGGATAATGCATCCAATGGAGAATATGAGGAGAGTGGTCATATTCTACCCTCTACCAGCCCCAGATGCCCACATGAGGGCAAAATAAAAGGGATTTTGGAAGCACTGCCTGGAGATAAGGAGGTAGAGATTTGATGCTGCCGGCCATGACCATTAGCATTGTCTCTTCCTTTAGCGGCAAGAAACGTCCACGGTGGGTAATGGATTGCCTGTGACTCCTGCCCCTGAAAGAAGGTGAGGCTGTTAGAGTTTCTCTGAACTTCCTGTACTGCCAGAGGTATTGCTGGGAGGAAGATAGCAATCCAAAGAAGCAAGCCGTAGCTCTGCTGTTTTTGAAATGCTCCAAAGCTGCTTTGTCTTTTTCTAGACAAAGTCTAGCCCTAATAATGAGTACATCCATCAATTATGCCTGGAAATGAAATAAATACCAGCATTTGTAAAGCGCACAGCTACCTCCGGAGAGGTGTCCCGGCGCTGGGGGCCATCATGATGATTAAGCGAGCTATTGCCCAGAGTCACAAGGTGCTGGGCTAACCTGCCACCGGCGATCGAACAGTGAGCCCCTGTGTTCCGGAGTCAGCCACCCTGGCCGCTGCACCACACCACTTCCTCTTCCCTGGATGACTCGAGAATATTCAGTGGAGTACATTCAGGCATGTCATATGATAATGCCCAACGCATGAACAACCGAGCCGTAGCGTCTAGGCCATAACATATAATCTGCTCAGCTGCGTCTTCTCCATTCTGGACTGTTTGTAAGTAGGCATTAAGCAGGTGTTCTGCCATTGCAGATAGAACATCATGCATCATTTCTTATAGTTCCCCAACAGACAGATGACAATCAATAAGCACAGTGCCAGATTCCCCCAAGTGCAAAATTTCCCCTCCACCACATTACTTCTCTTATAGGTTCTATCCGAGGGTTGCTTAATAGGAGTTAGGGTACACTTTTACAAGTTCAGACCAGTATCCCAAGGCTCTTTGGAATAGGATGCTGCGTCACAATCTTATTGTCCCAAGGCACTTATCTAAGATGTCGAGCAACGGGGACAGCCAAGTAAAAGATGGCCATGAAGCAGAAGGTCTGGGTTCCAAAATACTTAACAAGTTTGCCGTAGTCTCTTCAGATCGAGAGTGATTGATCCAACGCTTTTGCCACTCTCTGAACAACAACTGCGAAAGAGGCACTTTCTTCGATTGGGGACCCAGGAATCTATTCTGGGGAAATAGGCCACTGGCATTCTGTAAGTCAAGATTAGGTGTTGCCAAGTGTGGGAAAATAGGGTTCTGTTGCTGTACCAAACCCCTTCCCCCCACATTTTGCCTGGATTTTGATGCAACTTTGACTGTAGAGTACTGGGTCTCTGCTGTCCAGGTTCCCAGTACCAGTGTTCCTTCCCTAAAACTGATCCACAATTGGCCCTTTAGGCCCCAACTAAGTCCCTAGTAAAAGGTACATGGGTACCTAGGGCATTGGGACTGAAGAAGGTCTCCTAGAGACCCCTCACCCAGGCCATGCAGACTGCCACCACAGAATGCATAGCCTGGTGCAGACAAAACAACAAAGTCAAAATGGCACACTACCTGTGTGCCATGCCAACTAGCACTGCCCAAGATATAGCTATGTCAGCCCTCTAGCAGGCCTTACCAGCCCTAAGGCAGGGTGCACTGGAACGGGCATATCTGCTTGAGCAGATATGCCCCTATAGTATTAGGGTATATTCCTTAATATTGTAAGTGCCAGGGAAGCCATAGAGAATATATGGGCTGGGAACTTGACAACTCGGGTTTCCAAGCACCATGATGGCTTCACTGAAACCAGGAGTGTTTGGTACCCAACACCTCCTTGTAATACATCCACACTGATGCCAGTGTGAGATTTATTAAACCATTTACTCACCTACTAAATCTACCAACCCTGGTGGTGTAGTCACTGACTGGCTTTAGACAGCCTGCCACACATAGACATGTTTCTGGACCTCTGGGTGGAGAGCCTCTGCTCTCTGGGACCAGAACCAAAGCACATCTTGGGCAGAGGTGTCACACCTCTTCCCCCAGGAAGTGCCAGTGCTCGAAAGTGCTTTAAAGGCAGGCCTGCCGCCTTTGCAATGCGACCCCCAGCCTCTGCTGCTAGCAGCAGATGGCAGCCCCCGGTTTACACCCCCACTTTGGACAGGAAAACCTAGAAGAATAAGAGGTGTGCCCACCTCTGCCAACTCCACCCATAAGGTGAAGGAGGCGAGGTGAAGCACATTTCTCAGTCCCCGCCATCTTGAAGATGGGGAGACACCGCCAATCAGCGCTAGGTCTATGCCCCCTCCCACAGGAGAGTGGCATAATTGAGGGTGTAGTCACCCCAGGGAAGGTGCCCATTGGCCCTACCTGCTACTCTCCTAAAACGCCTCTAAATTGCTAAGTGCTAAGGCAGAGGAGCGGTGCCCCATTGCTTTACAAGCAGTGCAGAGGAAAAATAAAATGATAATAACGAAACGTTATTTTATTTTTCCGTTCCTAGGTGCGAGGAGGGGCGGGCTGGCCAGAGCAGGAGTGGTGAGCACACTCAAAGTGCGCATGAATGTTTGACCGGCTGTCTTGGGCCGGCCAAACATTGATGCACACTATACATGTTCCCCATCAGGCTGCATTACACAGCCTGGTGAGGAACATGCAAAGACTCCCTGATCCCATCTGAGCGCCGAACCATGGCGCTCAGACCAATCACAAATCTGCAATGCAGCGTTGTGATTGGCTTAGGGGGAAGCAATCACAATGCTGCACTGCAGCGTTGTCATTGGCTTAGGGAGCCTGGGAGTGCGGGTGCTTCCTGCAACGAGGAGTGGCATGTAAGTTTACTTTATTTTTTCATTTTCTACCCTCCACCTCCCCCGCCCCCTGCCACCGCTTCCTACCAGCCACCACTGATTTAGTTGGCTCCCCAGACCTGGAAACTAGATTTACGACGACCTAAGAAGAAAGAGGACATCCCTGCAGAGAGGTCTGAAGATGACGACTGCTTGGCCCCAGCCCTACCATCCTGTCGCCAGCTTCAACCAAAAGGCCACCTGTCTTGCAGCAGCGACCTCTGACAACCTTGGGAGGACTGCTGCCTTCGAAAAAGATTCCAATCTCCTGTGGACAGCAGACTTTTCCAGAAGAAATCTACTCCAAGGGCTCCGGATCCACCTGGAACCACGACTACTGCCCACTCTGCACCCAACTCCCACGGTCCCGGTCTGAGTGGCTCAACTGTCCAGTGAAGTCTCCCCAGCGATCCTGACCTTGAGTCCAGTGTTCGCGGACCACTCCTGATCTCCATGACGGCGCCTGCTGTGTGAATCCAGAGGCTCGCCCTGACCGTGACCGGCTCTGGTAAGGAGACTCTGACGCCGAAAGGCACCCCTGCACCTGAAGCCCCTGGGCCTTGGTGAGATGAACCAACAGTGCCCCTACGACCCCCTACACTTCTACTTACCTCTGCTGTCGCTGGTCTCCCTTCTGTAACCTCCAGTGCAACACCTGCAGCCTGGTTTGTCAACAACACAATCCCCACTGAAGAGCATTGGGCACCCAACGCTGAAATTGCACCATACACCCGGCCGTCCCTGTGTCGCTGGTGGTGTATTTTGGTGCAGCTTTGTGGCCCCCGTGTTTAACTTAATCCCCAAAGCTTGGCCCCTGCAACCGATTTGCTTACCTGCAAGCAGTGAGACTTGGAGCACCCCAGTCTCCATTGGAACGCATTGGGCCGAACTCCGATTTTGACCTGTGCACCCGGCCGCCCCTGTGCCGCTGGTGGTACAGTAATGGTACTCACCTGACCCTTGCCTCTTGCTGACCTTTGGTCCCGAAGACTGGAACTGTAAGTGTGATACTTACCTGTTTAACTGCAATATTGTTTTCCCCATATGATAACACTGAACTGTTCAGAAATTGTTTGAAGTGTCGACTTTTGAAAGTGAAAAGTATTTATCTTTAAAAACGTACTTACCTTATTGCGAAGATCTTGGTCTTAAAATAAAGTACAAACAAAGTATATTTTTCTAAAATTGGCGTGGATCTCCTTTTCAGTCGTGTGTCCATTATTGGTCAATCTTGTGCAATAAATGTCTTACACTCCTCCGTGTTAGGCCTAAGGCTGCTCGCCCACACTACCACTAATAGAGCACTTTTGGTTTTACATTGAGCCCTGTACACCTTTGGGGAATCCCTGAACTTTGTGCAAGGTATAACCACCTAGTGGCAAACCATATACAGAGCCAGCTTTCTACACTAAGTGACCCCTTTTTGTGTGGTCACCCCCAGTTTTTCGGGACTCACCTGCTGGTAATCTTGAACTCTCTGATCTGCTCTGTAGGGCACCCTCATATTTTAATTAAGCCTGAGCTACCACAGGAATAAAACCATATGACAGTAGGACAGCTCTAGACTTATTTTAACTCACTTCCCTGTGCACTACCCAGCCCTCACACCCGCACGCACCCTACAGCTTCTTCAAAAGATCTCCGCCAAAGAGCCCCGTTTACGGGAGCCCGTCGGGCATTGCAGCGCCGGCCCGACGAGGAGCTTGGCCCAATGATGAAGCATGACATCCTTCGGGGTGTGTGAGGGCATCACGAAGAAAGACCTCCCTTTCCCCTTCCCTTCCACTAGGAACTGCACACCCCTTTGACACACAGTTCGCCCCGGAGCTCGTGTGCAGGACCTGTTTAAATATAGCTCCTGGTCCCCCTTGTTTTTGATATGGAAAGTTAAATGCCACTTGTGGACTGCCGCACCTGTTGTGTCATCCGCTATAGTGGCAGTGAAAGCATGGCTTTAGGCCTAATCTCTATAAAGCATCAGCTTGAACCTTGCTGCACAGCCCTTTCAAAACCTCGACATGTAAGAAAACCTGATTGTAAATATACAATACGTCACTTCTAAGCACACCTTGCTGCCCACAAATAAGGATGCATAATATTTAAAGGTGGAAAATGTGTGATATTAGAAATGGTATGTTCCCTCAGTGAGTAGGCCCACAGATACACCGTCACCGGTCAGGCTTAGCTGGCACAAAGAAAAAGTCAAAGTATAGCTTATACACTTTAATGTATAAGTTTTGACCTGTACCAGCTACAGATTCCATCAAAATGCTTACTCTTATATTTAATACACATTCAATCTAATGGTGAAGTCAGATTTGTATTAAATATACTGGAAATGTAAGTTTTTAGAAATTTAACTTTCCCTTGCCTGAAGCTGCTGGAGAATAATTTGCATTAGCTCTCCAGCAACTGCCTGGTCGGTGGTTGGCCTGAAATAGGTCTGAAAACTGCTCCCAGAGCAGAGACAATGGCCTGGCAGTGGAGAGTTTTTTTTCTTACCTAGGAGAAAGATCAGTTCGGGTGGTCACAGGAACTTAATTTTCTTCAAAGGGGCCTATCTTATCACAAGTATCTGTTATGTGACACCAGGAAAGAGCCCAGCTTTTGTACCTCTAGTCAGGCTGGCACCAAACCCAGTGGGAGGAACGCTACCACCATAACAGGTTCTGAGTCACCACACAGAAGGGTACTGCTCATTACCCTGGCCACACCGCTGGGTGGGCAAATATGCTGGCCCAAGTTTAGAATGATTTCCCCATTTTGGGGGAAGGGAGAGGGAGAGAGAGACTGTTTACAATAAGGCAACCAGGAACTGCTGAAGAGTGGGTAAGGTTGCCGCCGGGGAACTTTTACCCCATTCGTGAGTGTCTCCCCCACCCACTAACTGGTGCCAGGTATAAATATGCACCCAAAGTGTCATCCTCAGAACACTTTCTGGACCTGTTCCTGAACTCAGGACAAAGAGGTGGCCTCCAAGGGTCAGTTGGCTGACATACAGTATCGCTACAGGAACAAAACAAGCTTTCCTGGAAATACACAGCTGACCAGTGGCTAGTCGACCTGAGGGTTGGCTCTGTGACACCCTGAGAGTTTCTATGTGTTCTCCACATAGGTCTTGGGGTCCTTAGAAGTGTACTTTTATTGTTAGGGCACCAAAATAACTGGACTTTTCCTCCTGAGCTCTAGAGCTTCAGGACGACCTGCAGGAAGTAGTATCCAACCGGCAGTCGCTTGGCATCAGACTGAATTTCAGCTTTGACGCCCTAAGGCTCCTAGAACCTCAGACCGACCAACCTGCTCGGTCCATGGCGGTGGCTACAATTTCAGCAGTGGCTCACTCAAAAAGAATTTTTCTTCTCAAAAAGTGACTAAGTCCCTTTCTGCTTTGGAACTTTGAAACTTTTTTGAAGTTTTTGACTTTCAGACTTTCACCGGGAGCAATCGACTTCTATACAACCATGGCTCCATCGCCGCCTGACTCAAATCGCATATCGCAACTAGGTCCTGGTCTACCGCATCCATAGCCTATCATCGGCGTATTGTGGTGCTATTCTCACTTCATTTTTTTTTTTATTCCCCTTATTGGCTTTTTGGTCATATTTTACTCATACAAGTGTTCTCTTTATTTTAAAATTGGTGTGGAGTTTTATTGCATTTTGTGTGACTTTTTCTACTGGGTATGCATTGCTTAAAAACTTAACACATGGCTTTTAATTTAAGTCTGACTGCTTTGTGGCACGTTTCCGCGGATTTAGCACTTTGCCTTCAAAATGAACACTTGTCCACCCCAAATAATTATCCACTTTCCTACAACAGGTGACCATCAATATAAGTAACAGGTATTCTGCTTCCTACTCATCATCATTTTGAGGGGCTGAAGATCCTGTAAGGTATTAGAATAAGACTAAATAAAAAACGGCCTCCTTCTTCATGACGTATTGCTCAGGAAGTGATGGAACCGGAGGGGAGTCTCTGTTCACAGCTGGTTGTGCTTTAGTTGCGAAATATATTGATATAGGGAGAACTCTAACCAAAGATTGATCCAAAGCTGGGGCCAGAGCTGAAACTGGATATGGAATTGGGCCACTGATCTAGGAACTGGCGAGGCCTGCTGCAAAGGAGTAGATGCATGCCCCAGGGTCGGAAGTGAGGCAGGCAGACTTTGTTCAGGTTCAGTCTGCTACAGGGAAGGACGTACTGTTGGAAGTGTGACGGGGAGTCCCATTGGGTATGTATGGCCAGAAGGCACACCAGAGAGAGGCAACGAACCACATGCAGTAGCGAGAGCACTTTGCTGACCAGGTTCATTTCACATAAGACCTATTGACAACTGCTTTTACCTCTGGTGAAAAATACAGGTCAGTATCAATCCCAAGATTGCTCACTTTGTGAACAGTTGCAGTGGCTGCCCCAAGCCATCCAGGTCAAGTAGGTGGGTCTATTGCCACCGAACTCCTTACAGGCCTCCTCCTTACAGGCCTCAACATGCAGCGAAGTTCGCGATGGCCTGGGAGAATTCGGGCACATTGGTTCCAGACAGGCTATCAGGTCCAAAGAGTAAGGCACTAAAGAGAACCCCACCCCATGAATATGTAACTTTGTTTTAGATTCCTTTAAGCGCAAGCAGTTATCATTCATCCAGGGGAACTTGTGGCTGAGACATTCAACTATGTGGTCATGGGCGCCTTGGAACTGTGTCCCAACTTCCACCTGGAGGTACATTTCAGTATTACTGGCATAGGCTTCATATTATTCAATCAAATGTTCAAATAAGTTTAGACAGATAAACGCGGAGCTTGAGTGGTGAAATTGTCAAACCTAGGAGGATGCCATACGTCACATTTTTTGGACGGTGAGAGCTCATGCTCCCTTTGATATTTGGTACATGTGGTACGCCAGAAACTATCATGGCTAGTCTAGAGCGATCTAGTTACTCCAGCCAGTCTCAAAGGGAGGACTGACTCGTTTACTAAATCAAATAATGCTGATAGCAGCAAATGGGGCTGCAAAGTGCTCTTCAACTATTGAGTTTAAGAGATCCTCTGAGACACTTCTCAGAAATGTCTCAGTGTTTCCTAATGTTCTTAAGTCAAAGTGTCAGTTGCCGAGCAGTTTGCTTCTGAGTACGATATACCAAATTGCAGGACTTTTGGAATTGTATCTGTCGAAATAACGTTTCTTCCATAATTGTTCCACAAAGTAACAATGAATATAGTAGTGCATACAATGAATAATAGGCATGTTAACTCATTTTTGTTAACGTAAGGACATATGTGTTGGGTAGTATTCATAATGTGCTTGTCGTACACCTTAAGACACGAATACAAGTGGATATCAAAGACTGTAAGATGATTCGAACAAGGTAAATGGAAAAGCAGAAATTATGTTCAGCAAGTCATGTTTTCCAAATGTAGGACATGTATTTTGAAGGTACACTTAAACTCTGAGAGGGAGAAAGTGGTCTATAAATTCCAGAAGCAAATCCAAGGAGTGAATCTTGGAGGATGTATGACAATAAACATGGCAGCTATCCAATGACAGCAGCTTCTGGCTTGCTGAGGGAATCTTATGATGGCTTATGACATCTCCGAAATATAATTTCATTTATGGGAAAGGCATGACATTTAGGCCCTGTGGACAACTTAAACGGCAATAAAGCGTCCCCTTTATTTGTCAAAGAGCCAACCAGCTTGGTGTCTACACAGAGTGGTGGGGGGAAATAAAATACAATTTTAGTATCAATGTTTATAATCTGTTGAAGTCTAAAGGAGGAGCAGTGTGGGAGACCCAGTATTACTTAAGCCTGCTGAGAAAAAAATAATTAAATCATGATTTAGAGTACGTGAAATATTTAGCCTGTTCCCCTCCCCCAAAGACATTTACCCACATACACCGCACCTTGTGACTTGACATTGCAGGTCCAGCCAGGACAATTTAAAAAGTAAAGACCCAAACAGAGGGGAGAAGCAGAGGAATAACCCTTTAAACTGAAAAAACGGAAAAGAGGTAGTATGGAGAAAGTGGCGAAAAGCACTCATGTTGGTAAGAAAGTTAAAAAACAAAAACGGGTCACAAACCATAGCAGGGAGGCAGGCTGAAGAAACTGAAAAAGGCTTAATACCCGACTCACGGTTGCTCCCCTTTCAACAATCTCAGGATACCAGTGTTCATTGAAAAAAAAGTTCATGGCAAGATCAGCACTTATAAAAAGGTAAACTAATAGGGAACCCATTTGTCAAAAAAAATAAAAACAAGCTTGTAAGGTGGAGATTATCACGGGACTTTTATGTCATATAATGTGCTTATGTGACTGTTCCGTGATGAAAAGTCTAAGTACTGTGATTTAGCTGTCGGGTGGGGGGATTAGATGTTTCTAATGCTAATTAACTGACTTCTACTGGCAGTTGAGGAGATGAAGAATAATACCTCAGAGAGGACTTAAACCTAACGCTTAGGCACCAGGTTCAGGAGTGGAAGTGATGGCAGCAGGGCAAAGAGGATTGAGGAGGATGAGTGGTGAATCCAGGGGGGCAAGCTAGCATTTCTCTGCCATAAATTGAACTTTAAAGATTAAATGGCAATCTGATATTAAAATGCTATAAGGCTAACTTTACTCTTTGTGTATGTTTGGACAAGGCTTCAACGCAATACAGTAAATCAAGTATTAATACAGTGCTTTTTGGGAAGCGCATAATACATACAATAAAATATAAACAATGGTGACCGGAGTTCATGGCACGGAAAAAAGTAAGTTAATTATTACTTCTGGGCAAATATTTTTCTTTGTCAACGTGCAACCCTAATCTACTAAACATACCTCAACTGAAACAGATTAACAATTTGAAAGAAGCACACTTAACTAAACACTACCAAAAAGCACAAATACTGATTAAAATCAAACTTACTCAAAGTCATAATCAAACATGCCAGACGGGCTGAGGGGCAGCATAGGAAAGGAAGAAAGCAATAGAAATTAATATAGTAGTTGATTACATTAATTAGCAGTGAAGGCAGAAGTAAGAATACCTCCAGACTAAGATGGAATTATGAGACAGTTGTCATTACTTAAGCAGGGGGTACACAAGCAACACACAAGACAAAATTCCAAGGCAAAAATTGCTCCTCTCACACAAAATGAATCAACAAATTAAAAATGGAAAGTAGGCTTTTTAAACTAAATGCTGTGTTTTTTAAGTCTTGAAGCCATTAGGACGATATCCATCTTTCAAATTCTTTTGTTAGCAATTACAAAATTAGGAAAATAATATGCTCAGCTTCCCTCTAATTGTAATGCTGTTTATGCATGTTGCTTGCAATCTGCAATCATGCCTTGGTTACAGGATAACTGCTGTTGAAACTACATCTCCATGGTACAGCTCTGAGCATCTAGCATAGCTTTCTCCAAAGTATCTTGGAAAAGAGTGATACAGTAAATCAAAGAAAATTGTCTGGGCTTAAAATATCTTTGCATCACATAGTGGGATTGTCACATAGCCAGTAAAGGGTCCGCACTGCACACACAGCCTCTGGATTTAAAAATGAAATGAAAGCTGAAAGATTTTTACTCAATGTCAGAGGTGCTTCACAAAACAAATCAAAGATGAGCCTTTAGAGTTATTACTTTTAGAAACAGACTTCTTTTCCACTCTCATTTCATTATGCATCAAGGTAAAAAATTAGTTACTTACCAGTAACTCCATTTCTCCAGCGTTGGTATCTTTCATATATCTGGATCATTCCCAATCGGCAGGCTGGGAATCCCCAGCAATTTTAAATAGCAGTAAACAGTGCTTGTTTAGTAGCACATCCACCTCATTTGAAGCAACCTGAACTTCAGCCAATGAGGTGGATGTGATGGCTCGTCAACTCCTCCTAGAGGCCACCTTAGCTCAGATTTCTAACGCACTGTGTGCGACTGAGTCCCCAAGGAGAGCTCTGCTCAAACCTGGCAGTGACCTTATCTTGTTACCATTCTAGTCCACCATAGAAATAAACCTCTTTTCAATTAGTGAAATCTCTTTTCAAATCATGCTTTCCCTGTGGACAGAAAAAGATCTATACTGATCCACATGAGCAATGTATTTATGGCCTTTGTCCAGCGCACAAGGTCTTGCTCAGTGAAATTGTCAGACTCTTCCACCTAACCTGAAGGACAGGAAGAGGAGTGAGGCACTGTATATTTCGGAAGGGAAGAAAACATACCCTCTTTCAAAGCGGGAGGGGGTGCCCCCTCATCTGTGGATGATTCAGTGAAAAGTGCTTCACAACGCACTTCCACGAATGCAGCTCAAAAGGAAAGAGAATTTCCAGATTTTGGCTTACTATATAACATGCCTGCAGACACTTCCCCTACAGGAATAAACTGTAGTTTCTTGTGTAAATCACTCCATTAGGACAAACTCCAACCTGTGCGAAAATCCAGTTCCTCTGATGTTCTGTCTCAACTGCCGTCCTAGGATTGAAGAAAAAACTATTGTCGTCATCAGCATTCCCATTGACATGACTAGGACAAGCCTCATAGACGACCATGAGAAAATCATCATTGACAACAACGAAGATTACCGGGTATTCTCAGCCTGACGATTAAGAATGATTGAAGCATGTGAGTATATGAAAGATTCAATGCTGGAGAAGTAAATAATTAATTCTGCAATCATTTTAACTCAACAACAACATTAAAATATCTAAAATGTAAAATGTTACAGCCCCAGTAAAACAATGCTTTCTAAAAACAAAACAAGTAGTCGCAGTAAAAACAAAACAAGTAGTCGCAGTAACCTTTTTTGGGTCAGACATACCATAATATTTGTTAAATGTGCCCCTTTCTACATATTAGTGGAATAGTTAAATACTAGATAATAAGACAGGCTACATGTGAATAAGGAGCCCTGTATGGTACCACCTCTATGATAAATAAGTCCCAGTTGCAATAAACTGAATGCACTGACATGTGCTGAACAGGAAGGATTAAGTCCACAACATGAAATAGTAGAACACTGAAATTGTTTTAAACACCTAATAATTTTTTTTTTTTTTTTTTTAAAGTGGTCTTAATGTACTGGGCATAATAATTTAGATAGGACCAAATTTTCTGTTGAGCTGAGGAATTTGAAAAACGTTCTTATAGACGGATTTGATTAACAGTTGAGAAAACCATTCCACAAAACATATAGTAAGGTGGCTAACAGAGGTATTTTTCTCCAAAAGAGCTTAGTAATTTTTTATGGCTAAATATTGCAAAAAAATATACATCAATGAAGAAAATCAGTCTAATATTGATGATTTAACAAAAATGTTTACAGTTACTGATAGAGTCCTTTTATTGTGCTATACCACATTTTGAGGTTATGCAAGGAACGGACGATGGAATTACCAAATTTAATTAGAGGATCATATTTTGAGAACGGTTTAAAGGCCAGAAAATTGTGCTGTGAAGGACTTTCATAGACGCAGATGGTGCCAAAATGTGATAATTTTTCTTCAATAAATAAATTTCATGCATTTTACTGCATTTCAAGCACAAGTACTGCAACAAACATTCTTTCAGAGTTAGATGAAAGCACATCACCAATGCAAGAATAAAACTGTTAGATATAAAATTCAGACAACTACTACCCGAAAACAGACAATCCCAAACGTCATGAAAAATCTTAGTCCCATAATTTACACAAACACAAAAATTGGAATTGTTTTAAATTCTTACTCTATCTGCAAAGAGTGTTTAAGAGCAAGTCTTTAAATTGTACATAAAAGCTAATTATAAACACTGTCTAAAAGCAATAACAGGCTATCTACTAACTGTAGGCGATTCTTTAAGTTGCAAAGAAAAATGAGAATTGCCCAAAGGGATAGTTGGCATTTATGATAACCAATATATAGCACATATTACTGCACCAAAACCCACATGCCCCTGTAATGTATCTGTTGTCCTCCCCCCTAAAATTCAAGCAGGTTTGACCTGCCCAAAATTAACATGGATGCAGACTTTATTGCGCCCGTAATTATGCAGTGAAAAAAAAGACTATCCTCTCATATTAACTTGTAGAATTCCTATACCCCGTGCTTGGGATACAAATACAGAGGTGAATGGTTGTACATTGTGCTGGTTTCACACACCCTCTGTAATACAGACCTTTCAGAATTAATCCTGACGAGCCACAGTGAGTACGGACGTTAGCTAAAGTGAGTGTGACTTGACCTTGGTGACCTGAAGAGGACATTTAGACTGTTAGTGATGTGAATATTGTAGGAAAGTACGTTTTTCCTGCTATTGTACCCAATTCATCTTCAACTTCAGTTCAGGGAGCCAGATTAAAAAGTAGAGAAGGGTGTCAGCACATTACGTCTGAGTCATGGTCCAAACTTGTGGTATGAGATGTACTAGCTTGCAGTCTCTCTCCACAGACATAATCATGGGGGTATTTCAGTTAATGTTTGCTAAGTTGGAGGTACAAAATAGTCTGATATTAAACAGCTGCATATGCTTGTCTATTAATATGAAGGGGCAATAGGCAAAGATGAAGTCCTCCACTCAGTTAAAGGTCCTTGATCTCCCATATGACAGTATAGAACTGTGATTTCCAACCATGGATAGAGTACTTACTCAGTGCTAACCAGAAGGTATCATAGACCCAAGAACATTTTGACGTTTTCTCCTAGCCCTTCAGGATTGGTATGCTAATATAGCTAACATCATTCACAATTCTTTTCTACCTTAAGTTCAGGAACAGACAACAGCACTCAATTCCTGCCAGAAAGAAGTCAACTCGTTTCAACCATCCTTCCATTCTGCAGGCAGTCATACCTCGTCAGTGGCAGGGTTTACAGCTTTCTTCTTAGCGGACAAAATCATGCAGGATTCTTGGATACAGAACGTAGTCAACAAAGGTTACAATTTCAAACTTTTCATTTGACGCTCCATGCTTAAGGAAATCTTGTTAGGTATAAAGGAAGTAAGGAGACTCTCCGTCATTGTTTTTGCACCATATCATGGTCATATTTGTTCTTGGCATTTCACAATGGGACCCACACTGAACACTTAAATCACGATGAAGATTAACTGAAATCATGGCTGTGTGTTAGAAAGAAGCACTGGTTCTGCACGGGCAGCATGCAGAGCATTACATTTCAATTTGGGGACCATTAGAATGTCATTGTGTTGGATTAAGTGGCAGGCTATACCAAAATAAAATTGTCTTTTGGTCTAAACAAGATTCCCCCTAATTCCAGTTGGCAGTCCACCTGTTGTGCCTATTTTATGAAATTTACAAAAACCTACATTTAGAAATGTAAACTGTTTTTTGATCCCACTGACAAACAAAATACACAAACAACAAAAGCTTTTTATGGCATGGTTCCTTTAAGAGAACTGCCTTGGGCAAAAAACAGGCTGATGTACTCCACAAAGGTACGTTGATTGCTGAAGGGTATTTCGGCAAGACCTCTCAACCACAATGTGGCAAAGTACAATAGTTTGGATACCACCATTCCGCCAAGCTATTAGAGAACAGAGAATAGGTTTAATTGTTTAGAGATTTTTGAGTGCTAGTACATTAATTCCTTGAATATCAGATTTAGGCTCCAGAAAGACTACTCCTCCAATGATAGGCTGGGAAGGCCTTTTTAAACATCAGTAAGGGGGGCCTGAAATGGAAACGACCAATCCCTCACTTACCACTACCTTGGGCCTTTGAGGACCGTGGTCCTGTGTTCCAAAATAGGTTTGTATTACCAAAAGGTGATCTCCAGTGACTGGGTATACTGAACTCCCCCTAAGACAGTGGTTCCCAAACTTTTTTGACCTACAGCTCCTTTGACCAATACGCCATTGGCCGCGGCTCCCCATTATATTACTTTTTTTTGGCGTCAGTGTGTGTAATCCCGGCCTGAGTAGCGCTTCCATTTTAATCCCTGAAAATAACTGGGATGAAGGTAGGGAGAATAGTGCGTGCAATGCAAAGATATGTCTATCTCTTTTCACAATATTTGTGCGCCCTCGGGTCATGCAGTCAATGCATCTGTTTGCTGTTCATTTGCGATCAAACTAAAGCTGGACACATCCAGCTGAATCCAGGGGCACTGGGGTGTCGCGGCACACAGTTTGGGAACCACTGGTATAGTTCCTTACATCTGCTAGTTAGGGTAATCTACCATTACTTCGCGGCCACTACTACGACTTACCATTACTACGCATTTTTTACTTAGCAGGATCTTTTACTTCGCATGCTTTAAGTTTGCATGCTTCTACTCCGCATATACCAATACTTCGCAAAGTCAATTACTTTGCTGACTATTCACATCGTTGTTTGGAAAAGGAGGCGCTTCCGTTTCCAAACAACGACGTGCAGCTCTGACGACGCCTGAAGCAGGAGAAGAGAGGACAACGACGTGCAGCTCTGACGACGCCTGAAGCAGGAGAAGAGAGGAAGCACGGTGAAGCGAGGGACCACGAGGAGAGAGAGGTAAGTGGGGCAGTGTAGTTTTTGGGGTCGTGCAGGGGGTTGTCTTTTAGGTTTTAGGGTTGTGTTTATGTAGTGTAGAGTAGTGTATTTGGGTTTAGGGTAGTGTTGTGGTGAAGGGGGAGGGTCGTGCAGGGGGTAGTGATTTAGGGTACTGCTGTGGTGTTTGTGTAGTGTAGGGTAGTGTTTTAGGGTTTAGGGTAGTGTCGGGGGGGTCAAGCAGGGTTGTGTTTGAGTGTAGGGACAGGAGTGGGGGAAGGGGAAAGGTCGTGCAGGGGGTAGTGATTTAGGGTAGTGTTGTGGTGTTTGTTTAGTGTAGGCTAGTGTTTTAGGGTTAAGGGTAGTGTCGGGGGGGTCATGCAGGGTAGTGTAAGATAGTAGGGACAGGACTGGTTGAAGGGGGTAGGACGTGTAGGGGGTAGTGTTTTAGGGTTTAGGGTAGTGTAGTAGGGTAAGGGTAGTGTTGTGATTTTATTGGTTATTGAGAATGTGTAGAAATAGAGGAAGGTGGTACAATTTAGTTTGAAAATAAATTGTATTCTTAACATAAAGACATTTTAAATCGTTTGCATAATGATATATACGTTGTATGTTTGTTTTGGGAATTTAGAATTAATTATTAAATGAATTATAAATAAAAAAAATCTTTTTTTTAATTTTAAGAAAGGGTGAAGGGCATATTAAATTTGTGTAATGAAACAAATACTTAATTTTTTTATTTAAAAAAAAAAAAAAAAAGGGTATTTAAAAAGGAATATTGATTTAATTGTCGTTTTCTAAAAATATTCCCCCACCCTAAACACATATTACCATGTCATCCCGTAACAGTGGATACGTTTCTATTACTGTGTTTATTATAGTTAAGAGTCAAAAATGCGTCTAAGTTGTATACTTAGTAATATACTGCGAAGTAAATGCATATTTAGTACTTTTAAATGTATTTGCGAACTAAAAGCATGCGCAGTTAAATCTTGCGTAGTAATGGTATTTGCGATGTAAAAACATCGTAGTAAAAACTTGCGAAGTAATGGTCTGCTAAGTAACAACATATATTCGCTAGTTAGTGATCCACATAGAATACAATGAGGAATTGCAATGGCTTGTTCGCTTTGTAATTTTTCCTTTCACATTATGACACGTCAGTAGCCTACCACTGAGGTTCATTTGGACACGAAGTCCACTCAGACAGCTTCCATATGTCCACTTCAATTCCAGTAGTAAAGGAAGCTCAGATTATGTCAAGAAAGACAAAGCCTATTTTTGTAGCCATGGATTCATGTAATAAAACCAATCAAAAGAATGCCAAGGCATTCAGAGTACTGCTGGTGCTATACCTCCAATTAAGAAAGTCAGTGCTGTTAAATACTGTCTGCCTATTCAAACCACTGTAATTAGCAACAAAACAGCAGCAATAGCCACAGTATGGAGATGGGAAAAAAAACCTTTCACAATGCCTCTGAACCACAGGATTCCGTTGCTGCAGGCCAGTCATTTGTATCCTTCACTTCTGCAAGTCTTTACACTGTACTGACACATACATCAAATATTATACTAAAAGCCAGCACATTTGCAATGGGAGTAGGCTGCAGTGAAGGCATTCGAACACCCATTAAAGTACTCAAAATGCCTCAACTGAAAGGCAGAGCACAGAGCCAGGAAGTATAGTGTGGACAAAGCCCTGAATGTGGCTCCAGCATCAGAAAAAGCCATCAGCAAATACGTACAAGCATACTGGTGAAAACTGTTATCCTGCAAAAGTACTGGACATCTTGTTACGAGGAAGTACTCCAGCTGCTTCCGCGTTTAACTTGATGTGATAAGATATATTTAGACAAAACCTCCCTACCCCTTTTTAATGAAAAAGGCCAACAACCGGTGTGTTCCTCAGTGTTATCAATGATGGGCAAATAGGGGCGTGGCCAGGCATCGAGGCAAGATGGCCGCGTAAAGCGTAGCTCCACGACCGGCCCCGCTTTTCCGTCTATCCTGCAACAGATCCGGCCCGTCTGACAGCGGTTTTGTGTATCGGACTGCTCACGTCCACGATCCCACCAACTCCGGTCCGTCTCCGAGTCCGGAATCCGGCGTTACAACCGCCGCAACAGTGAGGCCTTCCCTCGGCGTGTACGCCGAGTCCCACAGTGCTGCGTGGGGCCGGACACGAGATCCAGACGCTCCAGAGGGTTCCCGCGGTAACTCCGGGCCTGGAGAGCGCTACGGCCCGGAGAGCAGAATCGCGTCCCGAGTGAGGACTGAGACCCATCCGGCCCAGCCAGGAGCATCGAGTGCAGAGTGGTGCCTCGGACAGAGCCAAGAGACCTGTGCCGTGGACCCGGTGAGCAGCTGCTGCAGGTTCGTGGGTGCCGTCGCGCCACTTTGCCCGGCTATTTCCTGCTCTCTCCCCCTCGCTGCCGGCGGTCCTCAGCGGCCGCGCCGGCTGTCTTTGGCCTTCCGGGGAGCCTCGGCTACAGCGACAGAACGCCCTGCGGTGTCCCGAGATCTCCGACGGGGTAGAGGTGGGGCAGTAGCGGCCCCGCATTGCCGTCGGTGGAGCGGCAGGGCCGACCTTGACGGAGGAGAGAGGGCTCTTACTCTGCCTTAGGAGACCCGTGGCAGTCCCAGGCTCCCCCACCGCCTTTGCAACTGGCGCGGAGACGACACTATCCCCGGCTGTGGGCAGCACTGGAGCGGGCCTACAGACCACTGGCAGGGGCACATCGGCATACTCCCCGCTCGGCCAATTCCCAACCTATTGTCGCTGAGGGGGTGGCCGCTCGGCTTGGGTGCCCGTGGACAGGCTGGTAGCGGACGGTCAGTGCCGCAATGGAGCGTAGCAAGACCGCGGGGACCCGTGGGCCGAAGTCCACCCAATCTAATAAACTAGACCGATATACTGTCCCTAAGGATGCTACCCAGCCCAGGTTGTCCAGGGATGCAGGCTCAGGGGCCCTGGGCGATGAGGAACAAGACATTTCGCTGAAGGACGTAATGGATGCTATCACTGGCGTTAAGACCTCCCTGGACACAGTGGCGATCGACGTCAATCTCATCAGGGCTGACATGGCGAAACTAAATGAGAAGGTCAAGCAGGTGGAGCTTACCACTGCTAGTCTTATCGCACAAGTTACTAACTTGTGTAACGATATATCTGTAAGAGACAGTAGTTAGTGACAGATTCCTTACCTTAGAATATCCCCAGGCGTCAGGCTGGATCCGGAAAGGTTTTTGCGTGGCAGTACCCTTGCGCGTCGGTAGGCGGCGTCGTGCGGCTCCGCGTCCGTCGTCGGGCGTCGTGATCGCCGGGATGACGTCGCGGGCAGTACTTAGGCGCCGCCCTGCGCGCTGACGTCAGTTCTGTACACGACTTTCCGCACCAGGAACGCAGAGCCATGCAAGAAGCTGACATAGGTGTCTGAAAAATACTAGGGCCCTGAAAGGGATGTCCTTAACCCTAGAAATCAGTTCGCAGAGCGGGGAGGATGGGTGGGCGGTAAGGAATCTGTCACTAACTACTGTCTCTTACAGATATATCGTTACACAAGTTAGTAACTTGTGCATCTGAAAAGAGACACGTTAGTGACAGATTCCTTACCTTAGAATAGAATACCCCAGCAATACCAACCCCGGTGGTGGGTCTGCGAACAAAGATCAGACAAGGAAGTCCTGGAGGACAGAACGGCCAAAGAAGCCGTCCCTCCGGACCGGACTGTCAAGGCAGTAATGCTTTGTAAACGTGTGCAGCGAGGCCCACGTAGCTGCCTGACAGATAACCGGCAGCGGAACACCGCGGCCCAAGGCCGTGGTAGCAGCCGTTGCCCTGGTGGAATGGGCACGCAGCCCAACAGGAGGCTCCTTCTTAGCCAAAGAATAGCAGGTCTTGATGCACAAGGTAACCCAGCGGGAGATGGTCCTCTTGTGCACCGCCCGACCTTTTCGGCGCCCACGTAGCCAACAAAGAGCTGGTCATCCACCCGGAAGTGTTTTGTGCGGTCAATATAGAAGGAGAGCGCACGTTTTGGGTCCAGACGGTGGAGCCTCTCTTTCTCTCTGGAAGGATGCGGAGGCGGAAAGAAGGTGGGCAAAGTGATGGTCTGCCCAATGTGGAAAGCAGTAACCACCTTTGGCAAGAAGGACGGACGCGTCCGAAGAACAACCTTGTCTGGATGAACAGACAGAAAGGGAGGTTTGCAAGATAGAGCCTGGAGCTCACTCACCCGCCGAGCGGAGGTGATGGCCACCAGAAAGGCTGTCTTCAGAGTCAGAAGACGAAGAGGACAGTTATGTAGAAGGCTCAAAGGGAGCGCACATTAAAAAGGTAAGAACCAAGTTCAAGTCCCACTGAGGCATCACAAACGGAACAGGAGGGAAGAGGTGTGTAATGCCTTTTAAGAACCCGTTAACAACAGGGGACTTGAAAAGGGAGGGCTGATCAGGGAGCCTGAGGAAGGCCGAGATAGCACAAAGATAACCCTTGATGGTACCCAGGGCAGAACCCTGTTGGGCCAGAGAGAGAAGGAACAGAAGGTCCTCAGAAAGAGGGGCAGAAAGGGGATTCACAGCCTTTGCTGTGCACCATCCACAAATTTGTTCCACCTGCAGGCGTATACCACCTTAGTGGAGGGACGCCTGGCTGCCAGAATCACATCACAAACTTCGGGAGGCAAGTCAAAAGGAATCAACTGCCGCCGCTCAATCTCCACGCAAGCAGGTGTAGACTGGACAGGTTCGGGTGGAGGACCGTCCCCTGCTGCTGCGACAGAAGATCCTCCCGAAGAGGCAGACGGATCGGGGGATCTACGCTCATATTGAGTAGCTCGGGATACCAAACTCTTCGAGCCCAGTCCGGAGCCACAAGAATGACTTGGGCCCGGTCGTGCCGAATCTTCTTCAACACTCTGGGTAGAAGTGGTATAGGCGGAAAAGCGTACAGTAGACCGCAACTCCACTCGTGACGAAAAGCGTCGCCGAGCGAGTGCCGCCTTGGAAATTCCAACGCGCAGAACTGATGACATTGCGCGTTCTCTTCGGTGGCGAATAGATCTAACCAAGGCTCTCCCCACTGTAGAAAGAGTCCTTGCGCCACTTCCGAGTGAAGACGCCATTCGTGATCCATCATGCACCTGCGGCTGAGTTCGTCCGCCCCTGGCGTTCAGGGAACCTGCCAGGTGTTGAACCATCAGGAACATGCCCTGATGTTCCAGCCATGTCCAGAGGCGCAGAGCCTCCTGACAAAGGGTCCACAACCCCACCCCGCCTTGTTTGTTGCAGTACCACATGGCGGTGGTGTTGTCTGTGAACACCTGCACTACCTTCCCTTTGACAGAGGGAAGGAATGCCTTGAGTGCAAGTCGGATCGCCCGGAGCTCCAGAAGGTTGATATGGAGCCGGGACTCCGCCGGAGACCAGAGGCCTCTGATCTCCGCCTCTCCCATGTGACCGCCCCATCCCAGAAGGGACGCGTCCGTCACAACTGTGTGCTCTGGCTGGGGAAAGGAGAGGGATCTGCCCATGACCCATTGCCGGTTCGAGAGCCACCACTGCAACTGTTTTGCAGTCCCCTCCGAGATCTGGACGTGATCGGACAGGTTGCCCTGGTGCTGCGCCCACTGGAACTTCAGGTCCCACTGCAGAGCCCGCATATGCCATCTGGCATGATTGACCAGCAGGATGCAGGAGGCCATGAGGCCCAGCAGCCTCAGGGTCATCCGTACCGAAACCCAGGATAAAGGCTGAAAGATCGGAATCATAGACTGAATATCCCGGACTCGCCGTTCGGGAGGATAGGCCCGAAACTGCGTCGTGTCCAGAACTGCTCCGATGAAAAGGAGCTGTGGAGAAGGAATCAGATGCGACTTCGGCACATTGATGGAGAACCCCAGCGAGTGCAGGAGTTCGGCCGTAGTCTGGAGGTGGGAGACGACTGCCTGGGACGAGCCCGCCTTCAGCAGTCAGTCGTCGAGGTAGGGGAAGACTGAAACCCCTGCCCGGCGCAGATGAGCTGCGACCACCGCCAACACTTTCGTGAACACCCGAGGGGCACTGGTAAGGCCAAAGGGGAGCACGGTGAACTGAAAATGCTCGGGGCCTACCGTGAACCGAAGGTAACGCCGGTGGGCCGGCAGGACGGGGATGTGGAAATATGCGTCCTGCAAGTCCAACGCTACTCAACCAGTCTCCAGGGTCGAGGGCAGTCAAGACCTGAGCTAGGGTGAGCCTCTTGAACTTCTCCTTCCGGAGGAAGCGATTGACGTTCCGGAGGTCCAAGATAGGACGCATGTCCTCCTTGTCCTTTTTGGGCACCAGGAAGTTGTGGGTGTAGCAACCACGCCCTACTTCTGGGGTCGGAACATGCTCGATGGCCCTCTTGGCCAAGAGGGCCGTGACTTCCTTCTGCAGAAGTACCAAGTGATCCCCTGACATGCGGTGGAATTGAGGTGGCATGGCTGGGGGGTGGACTCGAAGGGGAGGGAGTAGCCCCTTCGGACAATGTCCAAGACCCACCTGTCCGAGGTGATGGTACGCCAGTGGGGAAGGTGATGGCGGACCCTGCCCCTACTGGCGTGCTGTGCACCTGAAAGGAGGGACTAGGAGGGTTTGGAGGCCGCGGACGGGTTGGAGGTGGTGGCCTGACCCGCACGCTGGTTGCCCGATCCGCCACGGCGGAATCCACGTCCTCGGCCAAGCGAAGACGCCTGCTGCGCGGGCCGGTGGCTGGGCTGCTGACGTGAAGGGGCGCCCCTACCGTGGCCACGATAGGGGCGAAAAGCAGAAGTCAGCGGAGGGCGTAGCAGAAAGGCCCAGGGACTTGGCAGTAGCCTGTGAGTCCTTAAAGCGCTCCAACGCATGGTCTGCTTTGGACCCAAAGAGACCGACTCCATCAAAGGGCATGTCCATGAGAGTATTCTGGACATCCCCTGAAAAACCAGTGGTTCTCAGCCAGGCGTGGCGTCGCAGCGCCACCGTCGTTGCAATAGACCTGCCCAGCGAGTCGGCGGTATCAAGGCCACATCGAATCGTGTATTTGGCCGCATCCCTTCCTTCCGCAATGGCGCGGGAAAGCAGTGTCTGGACCTCCTCAGAACACTGGGGCAAAACATTCACCACCGAATCCCACAAGGAGTGGGTATATCGGCCCAAAAGACAAGCGGTGTTGATGGACCGCAAGCCAGCACTGGAGGAAGAAAAACCTTTCTTCCCAAATTGATCCAGGCGTTTGGATTCCCTATCCGGAGGGGCGGTAGGGAAGGCGGTTTGGGAAGCGGAGGCTTGGACAGCCAAGCTCTCAGGAGTGGGGTGGACAGAGAGAAACAGGGGGTCGCCCGGAGCTGGGCGATGGCGTCGGGACACGTTCCTATCCACAGGAGCCCCTGTGTTGGGCTTGGACCAGGCGCCCAAAAGAACGTCAGTGAGGGCGTCGTTAAACGGCAGCACAGTCTCCGTAGAGGAGGCTGCCGGCTGAAGCACCTCTGTCAAGAGATTAGTCTTGACCGCCACAGTAGGGAGTTGGAGATGTAAGGCTCCAGCCGCCCTACGCAACACCGTTGCAAAATTGGCTCCCTCCTCCGTAGCCACGGGAGGAGACAGCATGCCAGTGTCAGGGGAAGTATCTAGACCACTGGCATCCCCTAGACCCTCTGTCCAGTCCTCATCGTACTGACACTGTAGTGCCAGAGGGTCATCAGACCCCTCCCAGTCCTCCTGGTCCTCCTCTGGTTCAAAATAAGGGGGAGGAGGGACATTTGGGACCCAAGGTCTCATCGGCGCCGGAACCGGCGTCGAGCGACGTCGTTCCGGGTCCATGTCCGGAGCCGGAAGGAACTGGGGACGACGCCGCCCGGAGCCCCAGGCGGCGTCGAGAACGGCACCGGAGACATCGGGCGCCGGCGGAGGTGTCGTTTGGTCGACCGGCGTCGATGGGGGTTGCGGAGCCGGGATCGAGGCCGGGGCCGGAGCCGGGATCGAGGCTGGAGGCACGGGCGACGCCGGGGCCGGAGCCGTCGGCGGCGCCGGAGCAACCCTATCAGGGCCCGCGGGGCCCGAAGGCGCACCGGAGGGGCCTGGAGGCCCGAAGAGGCGGGCCATGGCCGACAGGAATTCCTGTACTTGGGCCGGATCCGCCCCCGAACCCGGGAAGGACGGGTATTTCGGGGGCGACTCCACAGGCATGTCCGGGGCCGCGGGGACGGTGCCGGGAGGGGCCTCAGCCGAGTCGCGAGACCGGCGAGGCGAAGACCTAGAGCGACGATGCTTTTTGGACTTTTTATGTTTGGACTTACCGGATGAAGAAGACTTCGATGCCGACGACCGGTGTGGACTCCGCGATCGACCCCTGGACCTCTCACGCGACCGGGGCTTGCGCGGAGCCGAATGCCGGGCCTCCAGGAGCTTTCGAGACCGCTCTCGCAAAGCTTTCGGGTTGAGGGCCCGGCAGTCGGAACAAGACTCCGTGTCGTGGCCTCGGCCGAGGCAGAAGAGACACTCCCGATGCGGGTCTGTGATGGACATCATCCGAGCACAGGCGCCGCAACGTTTAAACCCGGGCATCCCTACGACACCTTGAAGTCGATGAAAGAAAAACAGTGAAAAATTCACCAAAAAAGATTGGTCAAAAAATGACCAGGGCACTGCTCTTCCCGGATCTGCGCTTGCTGGCGCGGAAAAAGAAGAACTGACGTCAGCGCGCAGGGGCGGCGCCTAAGTACTGCCCGCGACGTCATCCCGGCGATCACGACGCCGACGACGGACGCGGAGCCGCACGACGCCGCCTACCGACGCGCAAGGGTACTGCTACGCAAAAAACTTTCCGGATCCAGCCTGACGCCTGGGGATATTCTAAGGTAAGGAATCTGTCACTAACGTGTCTCTTTCAGATGGCGATGTTACCCAGCTCCAGGGTGAGGTCCGAGACCTCCAGGACTTCCGTAAGCTCACTGACCTCAAGCTGGATGATTATGAGGGACGCCTGCGACGCAACAACCTCCGCATCCTTGGGGTTCCGGAAAAATCGGAGGGGCAATCTCCTGACCTCTTTGTCGAGGACCTTATCCTGAAGCATTTACAGCCCAAAGGCCTCAGTAAATTTTTTGTTATTGAACGTGCCCACAGGGTCCCGGGCGGCCGTCCCAGGCCGGGCGCCCCCCCGCGGCCCATGCTGGCTAGGGTTTTGAACTATCGTGACAGAGACATAATCCTTCAGAATTCTAGGACGGGCGCACCCCTCCGGTATGATAATGCAGCTATCTCCTTTTTTCCGGATTTCACGCAGAGGGTACAACGGCAGCGGAGATCGTTCCTACAGGTCAAACGGGACCTCAGAGAGCGCGGACTGAAATATTCCATGTTGTTCCCGGCACGTCTTCGGATTGAGGCGGAGGGGAGAGCGTGGTTTTTTGAACATCCTGAAGCCGCGGCAGACTGGCTGGAGCACCGCGGAGGGCGGTGTCCTGCCGAGCAGAGTGGTGGAGATGGTGCGGACGGTCGACCAGCCTGACACGGTGACCAGTTTGACAGTAAAGTTTGAACTGAGTAAATGGGGCCCGTGATGGGGTAGGCGTGAGAGGGGGGTTTCTAGTTAGGCATTGCAGGGATTCGTGGACTCATTTGGACCTGTGATATTTGCTGTTGATTGGGTGTACACTTGAACTGCTCGGGGCTGGGACACGGAGAGCTTTAACTCCCCCCTTTTCTCTTCTTTTTCTATCTTAAATTCTTTCTGGGGCGACAGGCACTCTGCAAGTTTATCAATGGGCAGTTCTAGGCCCAGAGTGCAGGGCAGCGGGGTGGAGGGTTGTTGGGAGGGGGTGTTTTGTTATGTTTTATGTAGCATTTATTGCATCAGCGATTTCTATTGCAACATTAGTAGGGGAAGTAGAAACTGGTACTGCAAGTTCCGAAACTGGTATGGAAAATTTCACAACTCACTATGGCAACATGTTGGGACCGAGGGATTAAAGTGTTAAGCTGGAATGTCAATGGGTTGGGGGACAAGATAAAACGCAGTGTGGTCCTTCAATACGTAAAGCGCCAAGCTCCTGACATTATCCTACTCCAGGAAACTCATCTAATTGGTAACACATGTCAAGCACTGCATAGGGGGGGCTACGTGATGTTGACCCACGCAGGATTCACCACGGGCTCCCGAGGGGTGGGTATACTGATGAAGAAGTCCTTTCCCCTTATAGTGCAGGAAACTTGGATAGACGATAGGGGACGATATGTGGGTGTATCTGGCACCTGGGAGGGACATCCAATTACACTTTTGTCAGTTTACGTGCCCCCGGGCCTCCAGGCCATCACCTTTAGGGACCTGGGAACACTATTGTTGAGCATACCGGAGGGTCTGTTGCTGTTAGGGGGAGACTTTAACTCAGTGGTCTCAGGCATACTAGATCGTCACCCTCCACGCGAGCTCGCTCGCTCCTCTAGCTGGCTACCCGATTTCCTCGAGACTATGGGACTGGCAGACAGTTGGCGGGTCTTTCACTCTGCCACCCTACAGTATACCTTCCACTCCGGGGCACACGGGAGTTTATCACGGCTTGATTATTTTTTGATTCCCGTCTCCCAAATTGCCCATGTTCAGGAAATTAAACATCTTGCTAGAGGCATCTCTGACCATTCGCCGGTCTGGATTTGGGTGGCCTTTAAGTACAAACAGGTGGGTCGGGTGGCCCCTGTCAACCCGTGGTATTTTCGGGATCCTCACATCCGTAGGGAACTCCTGGTAGCTATAGACAACTACTTCATCGAGAATGAGCACTCGGTGGAATCCCCGCAGATGCTATGGGAGGCCTTCAAGACGGTTATTCGGGGCCAGGCCCTTTCCTTGATTTCGGGGAAAAAGAAGGAGTGCCGGAGGGAGATGGAGGCCATAGAGGCGGAAGTCAGGCAGTTAGAACTAGGCCTAGAATCAGATGTCACGCCCGACAAACTCCACCTCCTCAAACTGAAGCAGCAGGACTATAGAGCACTGGCGACAGACCAGGCTAGGGCCCTGGGGAGAGCGGTGCAGGGGCGGTTGTATGAGGTGGGTGATAAAGCGGGGAAATTACTAGCATGGTTGGACAAAAAAGATTGGGCAAGCAGGCTAGTGCCGGAACTCCACGGACAGGGTGGCAGGCCTATTACGGACCCGCAAGAAATAGTCGACCTGTTTGCGACCCATTTCGACACAGTCTATTCGTCGGTTGCTCCCTACTCTAAAGAAGATTCCCACCAAATGCTGGCTGACATAGCATTGCCTCGACTGTCAGTGGAGGACTGTGGTCTCATGGAAAGTAACTTGTCTAACGATGAGATAGTAGCAGCGATCGGATCCCTTGCATCAGGCAAGGCCTCTAGCCCTAATGGGTTGCCGATTGAACTTTACAAACTCAAGCCAGACAGATTGGCCCCATATCTAAAGGCAATGTATGAGGACTCTAGAGACTCGGGATGCCTACCCCTAGATCAAAGGACTGCTAACATTGTGACTATTCATAAGGAGGGGAAACCTAAAACCGAATGCAAATCATATAGACCGATTTCCCTATTAAACGCAGAACCCAAGATCCTGGCCAAACTCTTGGCCAACCGGCTTTTAACGGTGATTGAGACCTTAGTTCACCCGGATCAGTCCGGTTTTATTCCGCATCGTAGCACTGCGCTTAACATGCGCAGGGTGCACGGTGTACTGGGCAGAGCAGCTACTATCCTGGAGCCGGCAGCCATAGTTTCCTTAGATGCCGCCATGGCTTTTGACACCATTGAATGGCCATACTTGTGGGCAGTGTTGGAGAAAATGGGATTTGGCCCGAAGTATATACAATGGGTACAGCTATTATATTCCGAGCCCCTGGCCCAGGTTGTGGTCAATAATAAAAAATCGGCCACTTTTGAGTTGGGAAGGGGGACCCGGCAGGGATGCCCCCTATCTCCTCTTTTATTTGCTCTGGCACTGGAGCCCTTGGCGGCCTGGGTACGCAGAGACCCGAGAATCCGGGGCATGCGCTGGTCACCGGGGTGGGAGGACCGTATCTCCCTCTACGCTGACGATATTCTCCTCTACTTCGCTTCCCCGAGGCACTCCTTGATCGTGGTCTTAGATATCCTTGCATACCTTGGTAGATACTCCGGCTACTCCATAAACTGGAGCAAGTCCCTCTTGTTTGTAGTGGCAGGAGAACCGCCGATCCCACCGCGGGGCTGCCCTATACAGATATGCAGAGATGGATTTACATATTTGGGAATCTCTCTCTCCCTAGACCCTTCCCTCCGCCCGTAACCTGCACCCTCCCTTGCTCAGGTTGCGTAAAGATATTGACAGATGGAAATCACTTCCCCTTTCCCTGTTGGGGAAGGCGGCCCTTTTTAAAATGATGTCTCTACCTCGGTTTTTGTATGCTCTGCAAAACTCTTTAGACCCGATACCTGCATCCTATTTTAGAGAAGTGGAGAGCCTCCTGCGAGTCCAACTCTGGAATGGCAGGCCGCGAATCGCTCTTGGTAAGCTTTCCCTGAACTGGTATGACGGAGGCATCAGCCTTCCTAATGTCAAACTATACTACTGGGCGGCCCACCTCTCCTCCATCAACCACTGCACTTACGCCCCACCAGGTAACCCGGGTTACGGTATGGATCGATGGCTCCTCTCCGGAGGGAACTTCAACAGAGCCCTCTACTCTAAGCCCCGGCACTCTACACTCACAGGCCCCACTAAACATGCTGTACATGTTTGGCACACGGCCACTAACTGTCTTGGATGGGGGCGGAGGCTTACACTTGCGACACCACTATGGGATTCCGCACAGTTGGGTAATTTGTGGAAGAGCAAAGGCTTTGACAAATGGGACCTTCTAGGCATTTCCCATATAGGTGACCTGTGGGGAAAAATCGGACATTAAGACATTCGCCATGTTGCAGCAACAATTCAAGTTGGCCGATTCGGAGCTTTACCGTTACACACAGGTCAGACACGCTCTCCGCACCCATCTACAGCCTGGGGCCACTCCACCTGAATCCTCGCCATTAGAAGATAGAGTATTGGACGGCTATATCCCTGACAGCACCATTTCATTGATCTACAAAAACTGGTTGCCAACTCGCCAGATCCCCTCCAGGCCCTTCGTGAGAAATGGTCTAGGGACGGCATTGAGATGGACGATGAGGAGTGGCAGGAGGCTATTTCATCGCCCAAAGTGGTGGCAATACCAGCTCGTCTCCGGCTTGTCCAACTAAAACTCCTACACAGGGTGTATGTGACGGGGCCCCAACTGGTGCGGATGGGGAGGGCTGACGAGGGGTGTTGTAGGCGAGGATGTGGCCTATTGGGTACTTTCATCCATATAGTTTGGGAATGTACACTGATCCAACCATATTGGCGTAATATCCACGACATTATCAACACTGTTCTATCCACACGCCTCCGCGTAGAGGTCCGCAGGAGTTTATTAAACGTTTGGGAGCCTACAGATTTGAACGTTTGCTTGACACAGTGGGTCACTTTGGGACTAATGCTCGCCAAGAGAAACATTGCCCAACGATGGGAGCGTCGCTTCCTCCTACGGTGGGGGATTGGGAAAGAGACTTGGATTGGGCAATGTTCAGGGAAGAGACAGTATATGTGGCCCGTGGGTGTCCCAAGAAATGGACCCGTGTTTGGGGCTTGTGGAATTCTTACCGAGGAGACATATGCCAACCCCCCCTAGTCCTTAGTAACGCAGACCCCCCTTCACCCTAGACCTTCCACAATATATTCTGTATAACGTGTATTACCTACTGTTCCCGTGTGGCCTGATGTGATCTTCCCTCTAAAATGTGATTGCAATGCTGATGATTGTTTTTTAATAATAAAAAAAAGTTTTAACAAAAAAAAAAAAATGATGGGCAAATATACAGCAGTGCTGTAGGAAATGAAAACGCTTGTACTGTTGTCCTGAAGGAGCGACCGGGTTGGAATTATACAGGATCGTATTCAGTGCTAACAAAGTCAAACAGGGAAGGTATCACATGGTAAAGTGGGGGCTATGTAGCCCCAACCTTTTGTTCTTCATAAATACTGGGAAAAAACGAACACATGCATAAATAAATTATAATATCCATCCCTGTGGGTATTGGACACTGTGAACCACGATTCTTTTTTGAAAATACAATGAATCTTAACCCTTTGCGTGCGTCGGACGGCCGGGAGCCGTCCGACGTCACGGTGGGCGTGTGCGTCGGACGGCTCCCGGCCGTCCTAGCACCCACCCACGGGGGAAGTGCTGGCGCTCCCCCCGTGGGCCGCCCTTTAAGGTACCCCCACCGGGGAAGGCAGGGGAAGCCCTTCCCCTGCCTCCCCCCGCCCCCTCTCCACGTCATTAGAGGATTCCCAACGCGCTGGAAGCCATTTGCTTCCAGCGCGTCAGGAAGAGAGGAGGTGAGTTTCTCCTCGGGGGATGGGGGTATATAAACAAAAGAGGCATCGGGGAAAGGGTTTCTTTCCCCGGATGCCTCTTTTGAGCATTCCTGCTGCACGATCGTGCAGCGGAATGCCCACTAGACACCAGGGATTTTTTTTTTTTTTTTTAATGGAAATTGGATTTACTGTTTGCGGGGAGCGGTCCCTTAGGCAAGGCTCGCTCCCCTTTTGGGGGCAATGTTTTTTGGCTTTGTCTGCCCCACTGGGGGGCAGATTTCGCCATTTGTTTTTTGTAAGTGGCCCAGTGGACCACCAGGGAATAATTTGTGGGGAGTGGCCCCTTGGGCAAGGGTCGCTCCCCTTTGGGGGCAATGTTTTTGGCTGTCTGCCCCCATGGGGGGGGGGGGGAGGCAGATCTCCCCATTTTTTTTTTATATAGGGCCCAGTAGACCACCAGGGATTTATATGTGGGGAGTGACCCCTTGGGCAAGGGTCGCTCTCCTTTGGGGGCAATGTTTGTGGCTGTGTCTGCCCCCCAGGGGGGCAGATCTCGCCATGGTTTTATAAAATTGGGCCCACTAGACCACCAGGGATTTGTTTGTGGGGAGTTGCCCCTTGGGTAAGGGTTGCTCCCCTTTGGGGAGCATTAATTTGGCCGTTTCTGCTCCCCTGGGGGGCAGATCGGCTGATTTTTTTTTGTATGGCCACTAGGCCACCAGGGATTTATTTGTGGGGAGTGGCCCCTTGGGCAAGGGTCGCTCCCCTTTGAGGGCAATGTTTTTGGCTGTGTCAGCCCCCCAGGGGGGGCAGATCTCGCCTTTTAAAAAAAAATAAAAAAAATCGGGCCCACTAGACTACCAGGGATTGGTTTGTGGGGAGTGGCCCCTTGGGCAAGGGTCGCTCCCCTTTGGGGAGCATAATTTGGCGCTTCTGCCCCCTGGGGGCAGATCGGCTGATTTCTTTTTGTATGGCCACTAGGGTTTTTTTATGTTGGGGAGCGGCCCCTTGGACAAGGGTTGCTCCCCTTTATGGGAGGATGATTGTGGCCATTTCTGCCCTCTTTGGGTGGCAGATTAGCAGTATGTTTTTAGGCCCATCTGCCCCCAGAAGCCACTAGACACCAGGGGTTTTTAAATGTTTGTGTTGGGGAGTTGCCTCAAGGGCAAGGGTTGCTCCCCTTTTACGGGGGTGAATATTTTATTTATACGCTTAGGCCCACCTACCCCTTAGCTTGGCTGGTGGATTGTGTGTGGACTGGTGCCATATTTGCATATGTGATTGTAATGTTTTTTTCTCCTTTTTATTCTAGTGTAAAGATTTTAATTCCTGTTTACCGTTTCGGCAGTGGTTGTTCTGCAGTTTTGCGTAGTTGCATTTTTTTGGTAAGAAAAACATTTTTGTTGTATTTACTCCAAATGAGTATTATTGTCATGCATGAATGAATTTTTTTGTAAGTGGTGTCATAATGGCAGCATATTTAGTTAGTGTTTTGAGCATGAAATTCTTTGCGATGTGTTTTGCATTGTCTTATGTGTAATTTTCTTTTCTTTTTCTTTTTTAGTGGGATATTGTTGATCCTTACTGTGTCTGTGCAGAGAAGGTGGTGGTGAGTCTAGCTGCTTCTGGCAAGTGAGTGGTATAGTTTTGGAGTATATAGGTCTTTGTGATAAAGACGCATTTTGTTTATTACTTATTTTACAAAGTGTTTGTTGTTGTTGACAAGTTACCTTTATTAGTAAGGATTATGGCTAGCCGTAGAATTACTGCTCAGCAGGTGGTTGGTATGCTTTTTGAATCTTCATCTGAGCAGGATTATGAGACTGACAGTGCGTCTGAGGGAGAGGAGGGAGTGCAAGATTCTGGCAGTGAGTTTTCTGTCCACGAGGAATCATCTGATGATGAAGCTACTCTCAGTGCAGATGAAGCTACTCTCAGTGCGGATGAAGTGCCTGTTTTAGAGGAGGACACTGTGTTGATGGTGCAGCAAGAGACATCGGGATTGCAGCCTGAGGCTGCAAGGCTTCCTACTGGAAGTGCTGGACTCTGGGTTGATCCAAACATGGTGCAGCCGGTGTTGCCTGCCTTTAGTGGTGATGCAGGGTGTAGAGTGGATTGTGAAATTTTTTTGCCTATACAGTTTTTTCAGTTGTTCATGGATGATGTATTTTTGGCTGAGATTGTTGAACATACTAATTTGTATGCTGAACAGTTTTTGAGGGACAACATTGCCAGACTTAGGCCCCGCTCTAGAGCTACCCGGTGGACTCCCACAAATCTGGATGAGATGAAGAAGTTTTTGGGTTTGACTTTTTTGATGGGCATAATAAGGAAGCCGTCCCTGGCTTCATATTGGTCTACCAGTCCCTTGATGGTAACGGCCATATTTCCTGCAATTATGAGTCGTGATCGGTATTTACTTTTGCTTCAGATGCTGCATTTTGTTGATAATGCTTTGGTGTTGCCACGAGTTCACCCTGACTGTGACCGTCTTTTTAAGATTCGGCCTGTTCTTGATCACTTTGTAGATCGATTTTCAGAGATCTATACTCCAGGGAAAGAAATAGCTGTTGAGGAGTCTTTGGTCCTGTTCAAGGGCCGTTTGGTTTTTAGGCAGTACATTCCTAGCAAGAGGGCACGTTATGGAATTAAGATGTATATGTTGTCTGAGAGTAGGACAGGATATGTCTATAATTTCCGAGTGTACACTGGTAGGAATTCCACTATTGACCCCCCTGGTTGTCCGTCCACTTTTGGATATTCAGAGAAAATTGTGTGGGATCTTGCTAGAGGACTGTTTAACAGAGGTCACCATTTGTACCTTGTAAACTTCTACACTGCTGAGCAATTGTTTAAGGAATTGTTCAAAGTGGACACTTTTGCTTGTGGCACAATCCGCTCTAACCCTAAAGGTTACCCAAAAGAGCTTGTTTGCAAAAAGCTTCAGAGGGGACAGTGCAGTGCCTTGCGTAGTGAGGAACTGCTAGCTGTGAAATTTGTGGACAGGAGGGATGTGTACATGCTGACTACCATACATGATGAGAGTACTTCACCTGTGACTGTTTGGGGTCAGGTTGCTGAAGTGCGCAAACCTGTGTGCATTTTAGACTATAATAGGCACATGGGTGGTGTTGATAGAGTAGATTAGAGGTTGGAACCTTACACTGCTGTTCGTAAGGCTTACATTTGGTATAAGAAGTTGGCCATCCATCTCTTCAATTTAGCAACTTTTAATGCTTTTTTTGTGTTCAAGGAGTGTTCTCCTGCGTCAAAGATGACTTTTGTTCAGTTCCAGGAGTCTGTGATAGGCAGCCTTGTTGTAGTGGAACAGGCAAGTGTTCCTAGAGTTGGAGTGGTGGAGGATGTGGCTAGATTGAAAGATCGCCACTTTCCTGATTTAATTCCTCCCATGCCCAAAAAAAACAATCCCTGTAAGAGATGTAGAGTCTGCTTTCGAAGAGGTATGCGGAAGGAGAGTCGTATGCACTGTGCCGATTGTCCTTCTAATCCTGGGCTGGGTGTGCCCACATGTTTCAGATTGTATCACACAAAAGAGTTTTTGGGAGCAACCGTGAGTCTAATAGTGTACTGCCTGGTCTGTATGGTTTTATATAGTTGTTGTTCAGTTTCACGTTTGGCAATAGAATGAGGTCTTTAGCTACTGCTGTTTTTGTAGTTATAGTTTTGTATCTAGTTGCAATTGGTTTGTGTTTTCTTTCTTGTTAAAACAAATTTAATGACGGTGTGCGTGGACTGGCGCTTGGCTGGCGGTGTGCGTGGACTGGCGCTTGGCTGGCTGTGTACGTGGACTGGCGCTTGGATGGCGGTGTGCGTGGACTGGCGCTTGGATGGCGGTGTGCGTGGACTGGCACTTGGATGGCGGTGTGCGTGGACTGGCGCTTGGCTGGCGGTGTGCGTGGACTGGCGCTTGGCTGGCGGTGTGTGTGGACTGGTGCTTGGCTGGGGGTGTGCGTGGACTGGTGCTTGGCTGGCGGTGTGCGTGGGCTGGCGCTTGGCTGGCGGTGTGCGTGGGCTGGCGCTTGGCTGGCACTTGGCTGGCGCTTGGCTGGCAGTGTGCGTGGACTGGCGCTTGGCTGGCGGTGTGCGTGGGCTGGCGATGTGCGTTTGCTGGCAGTGTGCGTGGGCTGGCGCTTGGTTGGCAGTGTGCGTGGGCTGGCGCTTGGCTGGCAGTGTGGGTGGGATGGTGCTTGGCTGGCAGTGTGGGTGGGATGGTGCTTGGCTGGCGGTGTGCGTGGGCTGGCAGTGTGTGAGTAGTCAATCAATCAGACATTTGTAGAGCGCGCTACTCAACCGTTAGGGTCTCAAGGTGCTGGGGGGGCGGGGGAGCAGCTACTGAACGAACAGCCAGGTCTTGAGGAGTCTTCTGAAGGTCAGTAGGTCCTGGGTCTGTCGTAGGTGGAAGGGGAGGGTGTTCCATGTCTTGGCGGCGAGGTGGGAGAAGGATCTGCCGCCGGTGGTAGTTCGGTGGATGCGTGGGACGGTGGCGAGGGCGAGGTCAGCGGAGCTGGCGGTTGGGGGTGTAGAAGGCGAGTCGCTTGTTGAGGTATGCTGGTCCGGCATCGTGGAGTGCTTTGTGAGCGTGGGTGAGGAGCTTGAAGGTGATCCTTTTGTTGACGGGGAGCCAGTGCAGGTCCTTCAGGTGGGTGGTGAAGTGGCTGTGGATGTCGAGAATGAGGCGTGCGGAGGCGTTTTGTATGTGTTGGAGTCTCTTCTGGAGTTTGGCCGTGGTTCCCGCGTAGAGGGCGTTGCCGTAGTCCAGCCTGCTGGTGACGAGGGCCGGGTGACCGTCCTTCTGGTTTCGGTGGGGATCCATTTGTAGATCTTGCGAAGCATACGGAGGGTGTTGAAGCAGGAGGAGGAGACGGCGTTGACTTGTTGGGTCATTGACAGAGAAGAGTCCAGGATGAACCCCAGGTTGCGTGCGTGGTCGGTGGGTGTCGGCGCAGTTCCCAGCGAGGCTGGCCACCAGGAGACGTCCCAGGCGGATGGGGTGGAGCCGAGGATGAGGACCTCCGTCTTGTCCGAGTTCAGTTTCAGGCGACTGCTCTTCATCCACTCGGCGACTGCCTTCATCCCTGCGTGGAAGTTGGTTTTGTAGTGACTTGCTGCTGGTCATTACACACTCCAATAGTCAAACGCCACTGCAGACACTATGTCAACCACCAGCCGGTGTGATTGCTGTGTCAGTCATGTGGGCGTATGAAAGTGATGGGCCCTTGAATGGCGCTGTCTGTTGATGTGAATGTTGTAATGTGCTGGGCCCGCGGCTGGCTGTGTGAATGGTCTTGTGTGTCACGTATGAAAGGTGTGTGAATGGCCTGTAAAGAGGTTGGTGCCTTGTCGTGGCTTTACAGCTCACGAGCTGTGAGTCATTGGTTCAGGTATTTAACCTTTTAAATATTAACAGTGCATTTCCTTTTTGTGAACTCTTGTTAATAGAATTTTACGCTCTGAACCTTCACTCACCCTCGTGCCAAATCCAACCAGTATGTGTGAGTACTTAAGGAATTGTTCATTTTGAAGGAATATTTGTCTGTTCTGTCTCTCTCTGCCAGGGTGTACATGGTCTCCAAATTGTCTGTGGATGTGAGTGTTGTAATGTGCTGGGGCCGCAGCTGGTGGTGTGAAAGTGTGTGTCAAGTATGAAAGGTGTGTGAATGGCCTGTAAAGAGGTTGGTGCCTTGTCGTGGCTTTACAGCTCACGAGCTGCGAGTCATTGGTTCAGGTTTTTAACCTTTTAATTATTAACAGTGCATTTCCTTTTTGTGAAATCTCTTGTTAATAAATTATACATTTTGAACCTTTCACTCACCCTCGTGCCAAATCCAACCAGTATGTGTGTGTACCTAAGAAAAAGGTGGACAGGATGTCATATTTGTCTTTCTGTGCTAAGGTGTAGTCTGTCTCTAGGGAAAATTTGCCAACTTTAGATATTTCTGTAAAGTTAAAAAAAAATGGGGAGTGTTGGGTGGTGTGCCTCTCATGGATCCCAACAAGTTTTTTTACTCACAATGCCATGCAAACTTCAAAATGTGACTATAGTCACGCATTTTCCTTGCATTACTGTGTCATAATATTCTGTTGTCAGAAAAACCACAATTTTCCTGCCAGCATTCCCCCCAGGTCTCCCGATAAAAATGGTACCTCACTCGCGTGGGTGGGTCAGGTACCCGCGACAGGCAAGGGCCCAAAACCTATTGAGGCGACATCAAAATTACCTATCGCAAAACAACCTGGTTTTGCAAGGGGGGTCCCATGAGTTTTTGGCCCCGGGCTCGGCGGCCATCTAGGGAAACCTACCAAACCCACACATTTCTGAAAACTAGACACCCGGGGGAGTCCAGCGAGATATGGCTTGCGTGGGTCCCCCAATATTTTCCTACCCAGAATCCCCTGCAAACTTCAAATTTAGCTGAAATAATCACTTTTTTCTCAAATTTCTGTGTGGGAAAGTTTTGGAATCTGCGTGGATCCACAAATTTCCTCCCACCCAGCGTGCCCCCAGGTCTCCTGATAAAAATGGTACCTCACTTGTGTGGGTAGGCATAGTGCCCGCAACAGGAAACGGCCCAAAACGCAACGTGGACACCACATTTTCACAGTGAAAACAGACCCTTTTTTTTTTTGCAAAGTGCCAAGCTGTAGATTTTGAACCCTAGCTCTGCCGACACCTAGGGAAACCTAGCAAACCTATACATTTTTGAAAACTAGACACCCAGGGGAATTCAGGATGGGGTAACTTGACTGGCTCTCACCAGGTTCTGTTACCCAGAATCCCTTGCAAACCTAAAAATTTGTCCAAAAAAACACATTTTCCTCACATTTCTGTTGTGGAAAGTTCTGGAATCTGCGTGGATCCACAAAATTCCACCCACCCCGCATACCCCAAAGTCTTCCGAGAGAAATGGTACCTCACTCGCGTGGGTGGGTCAAGTACCCGCGACAGGCAAGGGCCCAAAACCTATTGAGGCGACATCAAAATTACCCATCACAAAACAACCTGGTTTTGCAAGGGGGGGTCCCATGAGTTTTTGACCCCGGGCTCGGCGGCCATCTAGGGAAACCTACCAAACCCACATATTTCTGAAAACTAGACACCCGGGGAAGTCCAGCGAGGTATGGCTTGCGTGGGTCCCCCCAACATTTTCCTACCCAGAATCCCCTGCAAACCTCAAATTTAGCTGAAAAAACTCACTTTTTCCCCCCAAATTTCTGTGTGGGAAAGTTCTGGAATCTGCGTGGATCCACAAATTTCCTCCCACCCAGCGTTCCCCCAGGTCTCCCGATAAAAATGGTACCTCACTTGTGTGGGTAGGCATAGTGGCAGCAACAGGAAATGGCCCAAATCGTACTGTGGAGACCTCAAAATTACCTATAACAAAACGACCTGGTTTTGGGGGGGGGGGGGGCACCTGGGGTTTTGGTTGCTGTTTAGCCCCGTTGGACGAGCAGAGTAGTGGCTCTTGCGGGGCTGATCGAGCAGCTTTCTGTTGGCCCCTAGAAGAGGGCTGGAACTTCGGTATACAGTACTCTGTCTACCGAACACCGCATTCTTTTGACTGTGAACTCTGGCAACACGTGTTGTTACTCGGTTGCCTACACTGTACCAGGCAGTAAAACCCCTTTGTTTTTTCTTTGCATTAGAGTATTGGATTCTCAGCAGAGGCCGAGGTGGTACGCTTGGCATAAAAACGCTGGGAACAGGATTACTAACCTGCAGGCTAAAAGCCTAAACGTTACTTTGTTCTTCCAAGGGGCATTCAGTTTTTGGTCATATTTCTACATGACATTGTCCACATTGGGAATTGTTTGTTTCACGAAGAGGTTCCAAGAAGGATTGGAGTCTTCACAAGCGTTTAATGTGTATGCCTTTTCAAGGGTTAGCCAAACCCCAGGCGCTATCACTAACCCTACCGTTGTCTTGGCTTGTTTGTTATATATCCCACAGCAGGGGCTTGTTGAGCACATCCAAAAGGCAGCTCCGCACCCCCTGTTAAACGCCACTTGTGATACCATTGGTATGTTGCACTTATTTCGTATCCCACTGTAACTGAGGGGCATTACTGAGACTGGATAATGATTCTATTGTTCTATCCATAGATTACTAGTGGCTTCACTTCGTAAGGAACACCAGTCTAAGAATCCGAACAGTTATTTTCCTTTACAGGTATTAGTGCCAGAGACAATATGTGGTAATGAGTTATTCTTGTGCTTCATGGTGTATGTGCTATGACCTCATAGTTGTTTGCTCTCGTTACAGATCTCCCTCCCAGCTGACCCCATCCTTCCCTTCCCTCACTTGATCACCCCATTGAGTCTGTTGTATTACTCAGACCTCGGGGCTATCAGGAGGTGGATCCCATTGAGCATCGTACGACTCCGAGGATTCAAGGCCTTGACAGAATCAACGGCCCACAAATTGTTATCCTCCCGGTCGTACGTTGGTATGGCCACCTTAGAGGACGTTATAGCCGCTTTGGCCTTGGTACAGGCCGAAGTGGCCGCTTCTAGGGCTGAAACTGCCGCCTTGCAGGCTCAGGTAGATAGGATACATCGAAACCCTTTTGATGTAGGATTACCGCACGCATCCCATGCAGCACCTGTGGTAGTGGAGGTCTCCTACGCCCATTCCTTTAGCTACACCGGAAAGGTTTTATGGGGATAGCAGCAAGGTACAGGTGTTTCTCACACAGGTATTACTGCACTTTACATGTAAGCTCAAGGCCTTCAACACCAACCATGCCAGAGTAGCGTTTTTAATATCCTATCTGGCGGGGGATGCAGCCCAATGGGCAGTACCATTAGTAAAGAGGGACGACCCCCTCCTGTATGATTGGGACTCTTTTCTTAAGGAATTCGAGAGAACGTTTAATCGCAGAGCAGCCACACTCTCAGCAGACCGGGATTTGTTGGAGTTGAAACAAGGGAACCGGAACCTCATCTCCTACCTAAACGATTTTCGGAGACTGGTAACGGAAACTGAATGGCCGGAAGCCAAACAAGCGGCTATCTTTCACCAGGGATTGCGGGAAGAGATGAAGGACGTCTTGGCCCAGATCGATCCACAACCTGCTTCTTGTGAGGATCTCATAAGCCTGGTCTTACGGTTGGATCATCGTCTCAGCGAGCGAAAGGGATAACACAAGAAGAGGGACAAATACGCACCTCGTTTTGATCAACCCCGGACATCTGACAGCAGCCAAACCTCTAAACAAGAACCCATGGAGATTGGGACAGTGCGTTCACCTCTCACTACCGAGGAAAGAGACTACCGTCGAAAGAAAGGGCTGTGCATTTACTGCGGAAGAAAGGGCCACTTCATTAAGGAATGCACGCTGAGACCAAAGTATCCAAGGACGGAATTTAAGAAGGTGTCTATGATTACGTCCGGACCCCAGACGGGAAACGATTGACCTTGAAGAAGGAGGAGGGGACCCCTTCAAGCCAGGTGTACATCCCTTCACTAGGAAGTGACACCATGAGGGAGAGAAATCATTTTTATGTGGACATACGTCTGCTGATTCGAGAAGAGTGGCATCTTGTTCGGGCTATGCTGGATTCCAGTGCCACCGGTTGTTTTATGGAGCAGGCACTCTCCCTGGGAATCGACCTACAAGAAAAAGAAACACTGGAGGCGGTGTTTGCGGTAGATCGAAGACGTTTGGATTCCGGACCCATCCGTTTCCAAACGGGGGCCTTAGATGTTTTACAGGGAACCGACCACAGGGAGAGCTTGGCCTTTAACATCATCCAAGCACCCCAATACGGTGTGATACTCGGATTACCTTGGCTGAGAATACACAACCCCCAGGTGGATTGGGAGGAAGAAAACAAGTTACTTACCTGTAACTTTGGTTCTCCAGTATTGAAGCTTTCATAGATTCCCATGCTTGGAATCATTCCCCGTCGTCGAGATGGGAGCCTCGGTAAATATATATATATATATATATATATAACAGTAGTAAATAACCCTTACAAAGAGAAACAGGCCTAGGCCTAATCCCATTTGTAGTCAGACCATGTCTTTTTGTAAAAGAGACCAAAAAGACTCATTAGCCAATCAGAGCCGCCTCACCCCTTAGAACCCTGGTGAAAGAACCTCAGCTCCTCAGATTTTCGTATACGTTGTGACAACATACACAGAGATAGGCTGAGCTTTCCCAGGGGAGGAGGGTGAGTCGCATGGGAATCTATGAAAGCTTCCAATACTGGAGAACCAAAGTTACAGGTAAGTAACTTGTTTTCTTACTCCAGTATTGGAGCTTTCATAGATTCCCATGCTTGGAATCAGAGTAGCTAGCAGTAAGGATACACATTTTCCATAAGACATTACCTGTCTGAAAAAACATTCTCCAAATACATCTTTTAAAACCAGCCAAAGGCATGGATAAGTTAGTGCATTTATAAACAAGAGAAAATGTGTATAAAGCAGACAAAAGAAGGAAGGAGGGAAGCAAGGGAAAGCTCACCACTCATTGGAAGAGGTTCCTCAGGACTGCCTGTCCAACCGCCGCGTCTTCTTGAAGTGATGACTCCAGGCAGTAATGCTTTGTAAAGGTGTGAGTGCTGCTCCAAGTTGCAGCCCTACAAATGTCCTTGATCTGGACCCCAGCAAACAAGGCCACTGAAGATGCCATAGATCTTGTCGAATGTGCTCGGACAACACCCTCCAGGGGTTTGCCCGCTGCTGTGTGACAGTATCGAATTGCGCTCACAACCCAGCGAGATATCCCCGGTTTGGAAATGGGAAATCCCTTGCGGGGAGCGCTATATGATACAAAAAGCTGTGAAGATTTGCGGAAGGACTTAGTTCGATCCAAGTAAAATTTTAAACATCTTTGTAGATCCAGAGAGTGAAGAGCTCTCTCGGCCGGTGAAGTAGGCTGAGGAAAAAAGCTTTAAGGATCACTGGTTCGTTGAGATGAAAAGAAGAAGGTACTTTAGGAATAAATTTTGGATTAGTTCTCAAGATGACAGTATTTCCCTTGAACTGAAGGAAGGGTTCCTGAATTGTAAGAGCTTGTAATTCTCCTATCCTCCTGGCTGAAGTGAGGGCCAACAACAGAGCGACCTTCCAGGAGAGAAACTTGAGATCTGACCGATGAATCGGTTCGAACGGATGCCTCATAAGTTGAGAAAGAACCAAATTTAGTTGCCACGAAGGCGGTGGAGGCTTCACTGGCGGAAACACCCTGAAGAGGCCCTTAAGAAACTGTTTGACAATTCTGCTTGACCAAAGAGAAGGCCCAGAGGACGTGCGTCGAAAACGAGAAATTGCTGCTAAGTGCACCTTAATGGAGGAATGAGCCAAACCTGCCCTAGCCAAGGCCAGGAAATACGGAAGGACCTGGTGTGGTTGTGATAAGAAAGGATCCAAATTATTGCTTAGACACCATATGTTAAAACGCTTCCATTTTAAGCGGTAGGTCCTGTTCGTGGAAGGAGCTCTTGCCTGTGAAAGAACATCTTTAACCTCCTCTGGAAGATTTAAGTGAAGAAATTCCCGCTCTTCAGGAGCCATGCTGTGAGCTGTAACGAGCGAGGATCTGGGTGTAGTATCTGACCCTGAGACATTGTAAGAAGGTGAGGAATTGGTCGCAGTGGAAGAGGATGGTCCATGGAGAGAAGGTGAAGTTCGGTGAACCAAAACTGCCGCGGCCAGGCAGGAGCTATTAGGATCATCTTGCATCCTTCCACTTTCATCTTCTTGAGTACTCTGGGAATTAGCGGAATGGGGGAAAGGCGTAGACAAATGCGCCTGACCAGGCTATCGAAAGCGCATTCCCCAGTGACCCTCGATGGTGCAGCTTGCTGGCGTAGCACTGGCATTTCCTGTTTTCTGGTGTGGCAAACAGGTCTATGGAAGGTCTGCCCCACTGGCGAAAAACCCTCTCCAGCGTTGTCTGATCCAGTTCCCATTCGTGTGTGACAGACTTCAGCCTGCTGAGTCTGTCCGCCTTGTCGTTCAGTACTCCTGGCAAATGTTCTGCTTTCAGAGAAATTCCCTGACAGATCGCCCACTCCCAGATTATTTGGGCTTCTTGTGACAATGGCAGAGACCTGGTGCCGCCCTCCTTGTTGATGTAGTGCATGGCTGTGGTGTTGTCCGTCCGGACAAGTACCGACAGACCCTGCAACCTTGGAAGAAAAGCTTGAAGAGCTAAACGAATCGCTGTCAACTCTAAGAGGTTGATGTGAAGGAGGCGATGTTCTGGAAGCCAGTGACCACTGACCTGCAGATCCTGCAAAACTGCGCCCCAGCCCTCCAGTGACGCATCCGTAGTTACCACTTGAGGTGTTGGAGCGGTTACGAAGGATAGACCTTGGGACAAATGCTCTTGTTTTGTCCACCATCGAATGGCCTGGCGCATGTCCTGAGTGATCCGAATCTTGTCGTTGAAGGATCCGCTCACTTGTTTCCACTGTAAATCCAGAAGCTCCTGCAGGGGACGCATTCGCAATCTGCAGTGAGGTATCAATGGAATGCAGGAGGACATCATACCCAGCAGGGACTTGTAGAGGCGAACAGAAAGATACTTTTTTCTTCGCACTAGGTGGCCCATTGAGATTAGATTTCTTTGTCGCTCTAGAGAGGGAAAAACCTTGCTGAGAGATGTGTTTAAAATCGCTCCCAGAAACTGAACCTTCCTGGAAGGGCGAAGATAAGATTTGGTGGTGTTTAGAGTCAAGCCCAGATTGGAGAAGAGGCAGGTGCAAGAGGCGACCGCCTCTGCTGCTGCCCCCTGGAAGGGGCCTTTAGCAACCAGTCGTCCAGGTAGGGAAAGACTTGGAAATGATGTTTCCTGAGAAATGCCGCTACCGGTGCAAGCACCTTGGAGAAGACTCTCGGAGCTGAGCGAAGGCCAAATGGAAGCACCTTGAATTGAAAATGGCTCTTGGCGACTGTAAATCGAAGAAACCTTCTGTGTGCCCGATGAATGGGTATATGGAAATACGCATCCTCGAGATCGAGAGTGGCCATAAAATCCCCAGTGTTGAGAAGACGCAGAATGTCCTGGAGAGATACCATCCGAAAGGATTGTTTTGTGAGATAAGTGTTGAGCTCCCTGAGGTCGAGAATCGGCCGCCATTTTTCCAATGTCTTCCTTACCAGGAAAACCTGGAATAGAAACCCTTGCTCCTCTGAGAGAAAGGAACTGGCTCTACTGCCCCTTTGATCAGCAGTTGATGAACTTCGAGCCGGAGAAGACGCAGATGTTTCATGGAGGAGGCGGGAGGAGCTCTGGATGGTGGTAGGTGAATGAACTCCAGGGTGTGGCCACTCTGAATGATGTTTAGGACCCAACGGTCTGATGTAATCCGTTGCCAGTTTTGAAGGTAAAGAGAAACCCTGCCTCCTACAGATGTCTTCGAGGAGGAGGAGGGCACAGCGCAAAGAGCCAGGTCGCCGCTACTGCCTCTTAGAGGCGCCTCGTCCCTGACGATTCTGTCTTCCCCTATAATTGGATCTGGAGAAAGATGACGTCTGGCCTTGTTGTCTCTGGTTGTAAGAAGGCCGGTAAGATTGGGATGCGGGAGCATACGAGGAATATCGCTGTTGCTGATAGGATCCTCTATATGAGGGAGAACCCCTGCCTCTTGCTCCCCGAAAAGGGACATTCCGATACTGAAGGGTCCCCAATGACCTAGCCGTCTCAGTGTCTTTTTTAATGTCTTGGAGAGCATCATCTATGTGCTTCCCAAACAAAGCTTCCCCGTCAAATGGGAGGTCCAGGATCTTATTCTGAACCTCTGGCCGGAACCAAGTTGCTTTGAGCCAACCTTGTCGACGAAGCACAGCTGCCCCTGCCAAAGAGCGGAAAGATGTCGTAGCTATGTCCATCGCACAGTCTGTAATCTCTGCTGATGTTAGCTCTCCTTCATGCAGGATCTTTTTCGCTTCAGACTTAGCTGTATCAGGCAATTGATCAAGGTAAGGCGAAAGGTCGCACCACAATTGGCGGTCGTATCGGCCAAGTATCGCTAATGCATTAGCAGCCCTAATAAAAAGACTCGCCATAGAGGAAAATCGTTTCCCTGCATTGTCTAGGCGTCTGCCTTCCTTGTCCGGTGGTGTGGTCAGAGGTACTGAAGGATTCTTAGATTTCCTCTGCGCTGCCTGGGAAATCACTGAATCTGGCTTTGGTTGACCAGTCAACGAGGCTGGGCTGTCCTCAGAAGCTTTATATTTTTTGTCTAGCCGTGGTAGGACTGGGACCACTGTAGCTGGATTCTTCATGGTCCTTATCCCCTCTTCCCATACATGATTTACAATTGGAATGGAACGTATCATCCTCCTACCCGGCTCCTTAAAATCATATAGGAAACACTCCGTTTGAACAGATGGCATAGGAAGTTCAAAACGTAACGAAGCCCTTTCCATTAGCTTGTGAAAACCCCCTATATCAGCCGGAGGTGAATCCACAGGAGCAGGAATTGGAGAAGCGGGATCAGGGATCACGTAATCGTCCCACTCCTCTCCCTGATCCGTTTGCACAAGCTCACCTTCTTCCTCTTCAGAAGAAACATCCTGAAGTTGAGGGACTGCCTCCGTTTGAATTTGTGGATGAGTCATTGGAGGTGGTGAAACTATCACCATGGGTTGAGGAGTATGCACAGTTTGTGGTAGGAGAATAGGTTGCGGGGGAAGCGAAGACAACCTCTGACGATAGTCAAGGAGCATCCCCTGTAAGTCCGATAACAGAGAGGTGGGAACAGAAACCATCTGTTGCTGAACATCCTCCTGTTGTGGATATTGATGATGTATAGAAACTTGTTCCTGGCAGTATTCACCCTCAGAATCAGTTTCTTGACATTTCACTAGAAGCTGAGATGGGCTATTAGCATAGCCAAATTGACTGTCCTCACCATAAGAGTCCTCTTCCTCCTCCAATAATAATGCAGGTGGCAAGGGATCCACTCTCCTGGGTGAAAGCCTCTCCGGCGCAACCCCTTTTCTTTTTATGGAAATTGAAATTTTCCCCGTCGACGGTCTCGTCGACGTGGAGGTGAAAACCGCCGTCGACGGTCTCGTCGACGTGGAGGTCAAAACCGTCGTCGGTGACATCATCGTCGACGGGGGCACCGTCGACGAGAAAGTTACTGGAACCAGCGTCGACATCCTCGATGACGAGCTGATCGTCGACGAGACGATGGGCGTCGTCGAACCTGTCGTCGACGAGATAAGGCACACCCCTGCTGATGTCGTCATCACTGTTGCAGTCGTCATCGTCGACACTCTCGTCGTCGACGCCACAGTGGTAGACGGAACTGTAGACGCCGTCTTCGTCGACACCGCCGTCGACGGTGCTGTAGATGTGCTCGTCGACGAGCCCGTCGACACTGGGAAAAGAGACGGAGTCGACACAGGAACATTTTTAACCTGTGATTTTTGCGTTTTCGTCGACGAGGGTTTATGCTTCGTCGACGAATGGTCCGAAGAATGTGAAGAAGACTTCTTCAAAGGTTTCTCCTTGCCAGGAGAGTCGCAGATGCAGATAATGGTTCTTCCCTCTCCTTTACACCGCAGTGAGGAGATTTCATGGAACCTTGGCCCTCAGACTCCTTTGGGATCTTCTTTGAGGCCTTAGAGGGTGACCCAGAGATGATGAAGGGGAACCCCTACCCCTCTTGACTGACCTTCTTGAAGAAACTGCGGAAGAAGCGTCCTCACTGTCACTGGACACCGACTCTTTCCTTGACTTTAACTTGTGAAGCCAGGTAAGTAGACGACCCTCACGATCCCGGAGAGTCTTAGTCGAAAAAGTGCGGCAAATCTTGCACTCCGCAGCCTTGTGGTCCGGGTATAGGCAGTATATACAGTCCTTGTGCCTATCCTCCACATAGAGCCTCTTTTTTCCACAAGTGGAACAGGCCTTAAATAACCCTTTCTTTCCTTTCTCAGACATTTCACCAAGAAAACCTGAATAAAACAGCTGAAAATAGTCGAAATAGAGCAGAGCTCCAGGAGACTCCCTTCTGCACAACGTGCGGTAGAAAATCTGAGGAGCTGAGGTTCTTTCACCAGGGTTCTAAGGGGTGAGGCGGCTCTGATTGGCTAATGAGTCTTTTTGGTCTCTTTTACAAAAAGACATGGTCTGACTACAAAATGGGATTAGGCCTAGGCCTGTTTCTCTTTTGTAAGGGTTATTTACTACTGTTATATATATATATATATATATATATATATATATATATTTACCGAGGCTCCCATCTCGACGACGGGGAATGATTCCAAGCATGGGAATCTATGAAAGCTCCAATACTGGAGTAAAAAACCCTTCTGTTTACTTCAGAATACTGCAGAAATCATTGCATCCAACCTCGTATCAACCCAGCCATGGCCTTGGCGTTATGTCATCACGTCGCTACCGCGGTAGAACATGATGTAAGCTTACCAGAGGAATACCAGGAGTACGCGGAGGTGTTCAATGAAATGAAGGCAGAAGTACTACCGCCTCACCGACCCTACGACTGCCAGATAGACTTAGTACCGGGTGCTATCATACCAGCAGGGAGAGTGTACGCTCTCACGGAACCGGAGAACATTCATCTCCGTGCTTACCTGGATAAGTACTTGGCGTTGGGGTTCATATGAGACTCCAAGTCCCCTGCAGCTTCTCCGTTGTTTTTTTATACCCAAGGCGAAAGGGGAGCTACGCGCTTGTGTGGACTTTAGATCATTGAACGCCATCACAGTTAAGAACAGGTATCCGCTACCCCTGATCAACGTATTGCTGGAGCAAGTCAAAAAGGCCGTGATATACACCTGTCTAGATCTCAAGGGAGCATATCACTTAGTTCGTATGCGCAGCGGAGATGAGTGGAAGACGGCATTCAAGACACGCTTTGGACTGTATGAATACCTTGTGAAGCCATTCGGCTTATGCAATGCCCCTGCAGCATTTCAGTTCTTTTTGAACGATGTCCTGCGAGAGTACCTGGACCGGTTCGTAGTGGTGTACATAGACGACATTCTGATCTATTCGTCCAGCGTGGGGAGTCACACACAACACGTATGTACCATCTTGCAGACCCTACGAGACCACCATCTGTACTGTAAAATCAGCAAATGTGAGTTCAGTGTAACCTCAGTCGAGTTCCTCGGGGTGATGCCGACCCTTTGGGGACAGGAAATGTCCGAAAGGAAGATAGTCGTCGTGAAGGATTGGCCTAAACCATTGAACGTCCGCGATATCCAGTGTTTCCTGGGTTTTGCCAATTTCTACCGTCGGTTCATCGATCACTTCTCGGACTTGGCCGCTCCCCTCACACGTTTGTTGAGGAAGAAGACCATCTTCCAGTGGACGAAGGAGGCCCAAAAGGGGTTTGAGGCCTTGAAACATGCTTTTGTATCGGCCCCAGTGTTAGTGCATGCGGATCCCGATCGACCGTACATAGTCGAGGCAGACGCCTCAGACTCGGCTGTGGGAGCTGTGCTCGCTCAACGCCATACGACAACTGGCCAGCTGCACCCTGTGGCTTATATGTCAAGAAAGCTCAGTCCTGCGGAACGTAATTATACGATAGCAGAAAAGGAACTACTGGCTATAAGGAGGCGTTTTTGGATTGGAGACATTTCCTGATGGGGGCCAAGCATGTGGTGACCGTGTTCACCGACCACCGCAACCTCCAATTTATGACAGCAGCAAGACATCCGACACCAAGGCAATTGCGGTGGATGCTATTTTTCGTGGAATACAACTTCCTGGTGACTTATAGACCAGGAAGCGAGAACAAGAAAGCAGACGCCTTAACCCGACAAACGACTCCCGTGTGCCTCGAGGAAAGCCCAAAAAACGCCATTATCAATCCACAGAATCTGATATGTTCTACCTGTACAGACACCTTCCTTAGGAGCATAGCACACAACATCCTCAATGAGAAGTGGAAGGACTGGTTGGGGAAGAACAAGGACTGGAAGGTGACCAAGGGTCTCCCAGTGCGAGGAAACCAGCTTTTGCTACCTATCTGTTCCCTGCGTAAACAAGCCTTCAAATGGTGTCACACCTTGCCCAGTGCAGGGCACAATGGTCAGGAAAAGACTCTGGAAAGGGTGCTACGTCAGTTCTGGTGGCCCACCATAAAAAGAGATATATCCACTTGGGTTAACGAATGCATGACTTGCAGCCAAATGAAAACCATGCATGCTCGACAGGCAGGTCTCCTGCAACCGCTTCCTACTCCAGAACAACCCTGGGAAAACATTTCTGTGGACTTTGTGGTAGGGATGCCAGCTGACAAAGGGCACAAGGTCATTTTAGTTGTCGTGGACTACCTAACAAAGATGGCCCATTTCGTTGCCTGCAGACAGATTCCCACAGCGAGTACGTTAGCCCATTTGTTGTTGACGCACATAGTCCGGTTACACGGGTTACCCAGAATCATAGTTTCGGACCGCAGTGCACAGTTTACGGCTAACTTCTGGAGGGTGTGGTGTTCAGCGTTAGGCATAGCTTCCAACATATCCACCAGCTTTCACCCTCAAACTTACGGCCAGACTGAAAGGGTAAACCAAACCCTAAAACAGTACCTTAGGTGCTACGTGGATGTCTCTACTGAGGCCTGGGTTGACAGGTTATGGTTAGCAGAAGTAGCATATAACAGCGCTACCCACAGTTCAACGAAGCTCGCACCCTTTTAATGTACTTATGGGTTTCACCCTAGTTTCACCCCCTTTTTGCACCCTTTGCATTCTACACAGGTGCCCGAGGTACATGAGAGAATAACTCATATACATAACATCTTGAGGGAAGCGCAGAAAAGCCTGAGAGCGGCTAAGATTCAGTACAAAGCCTATGCTGACAAACACAGACGCACAGGGCCGATTTATAAAAGAGGAGATTATGTGTGGTTATCTACCAAAAACATCAGGTTTAAAAGATACAGCGTGTTCAATCCCAAGTACACAGGCCCCTACAAAGTTACCAAGCTCATCAATCCTGTAGTGGTGAAACTAGCCTTGCCCTCCACCTTAAGGATACACCCTGCTGTCCATGTGTCCCTTCTCAAACCATCCCATACAGGGGTGAGAAGCGCCCCGATGCCAGTTCTAGTGAACAATGAGGTGGAACATGAGATGAGGGGTATCGTAGACTCTAAGATCTACCGCACTAGGCTGTGGTATCTGGTAGCCTGGAAGGGCTATGGGAACGAGGAAAACTCCTGGGAGCCCGCCACAGGGGTTCATGCCCCTCGTTACACGGCCCTCCTTCATAAACGCTTCCCTAGGAAGCCTTGTCTGTCAGTGTTCTTCGGGAGAGGGATGTACTGTCGAGGCGCATCGCGGTGGCCTCCGTGGAACACTGCAGAGACAAACCGGCTCTGCCTCTGCCGGGCGTAGCTGAAGGAACCACAAGTCCCATGAGGCTTTGGGGAAGTGACGCATGTGACGTCACCACGTTCGAGGAAGTCGGGAATATGGAGGCTTCCGGGGCACCGGTCGGGTGCCGTTGATTCCTGGTTCGAGTAGAGCTGAAGAAGGACGTGAAGAAGACCAGTAGGGGTGCAATTAGCACCACGTTCCCCTTATTCCTTCAATCTGTTCCTTGTGTGGGCTCCGCTGTTATTTAACGGGCGGAAGCCGGACCGGTTGCCGTTTAGCCCCGTTGGACGAGCCGAGTAGTGGCTCTTGCGGGGCTGATCGAGCAGCTTTTGGTTGGCCCCCAGAAGAGGGCTGGAACTTCGGTATACGGTACTCTGTCTACCGAACACCACATTCTTTTGACAGTGAACTCTGGCAACACGTGTTGTTACTCGGTTGCCTACACTGTACCAGGCAGTAAAACCCCTTGGTTTTTTCTTTGCATTAGAGTATTGGATTCTCAGCAGAGGCCGAGGTGGTACGCTTGGCATAAAAACGCTGGGAACAGGATTACTAACCTGCAGGCTAAAAGCCTAAACGTTACTTTGTTCTTCCAAGGGGCATTCAGTTTTTGGTCATATTTCTACATGACATTGTGCACATTGGGAATTGTTTGTTTCACCAAGAGGTTCCAAGAAGGATTGGAGTCTTCACAAGCATTTGTGTATGCATTTTCAAGGGTTAGCCAAACCCCAGGCGCTATCACTAACCCTACCGTTGTCCTGGCTGGTTTGTTATATATCCCACAGCAGGGGCTTGTTGAGCACATCCAGAAGGCAGCTCCGCACCCCCTGTTAAACGCCCCTTGTGATACCATTGGTATGTTGCACTTATTTCGTATCCCACTGTAACTGAGGGGCATTACTGAGACTGGATAATGATTCTATTGTTCTATCCATAGAGTACTAGTGGCTTCACTTCGTAAGGAACACCAGTCTAAGAATCCGAACAGTTATTTTCCTTTACAGGTATTAGTGCCAGAGACAATATGTGGTAATGAGTTATTCTTGTGCTTCATGGTGTATGTGCTATGACCTCATAGTTGTTTGTTCTCGTTACAGATCTCCCTCCCAGCTGACCCCATCCTTCCCTTCCCTCACTTGATCACCCCATTGAGTCTGTTGTATTACTCAGACCTCGGGGCGATCAGGAGGTGGACCCCATTGAGCATCGTACGACTCAGAGGATTCAAGGCCTTGACATCCCTACCCAGAATGCGCTGCAAACCTCCAATTTAGCTGAAAAAAACCACATTTTCCACCTATTTTTGGGTGGAATCACCGTGCCAAATGTCCTACCCCACAGCGTTCTCCTTAGTGTCCCGAGTAAAATGATACCTCACTTGTGTGGGTGTCCAATGCAGAATTGGCTAAAAACGAATTTTAAAAAAGATATAGCGCTTAGAATTCTCGGTGCTATACCCATAATCCCTATGTTTTGGGCTCTTCCCAGTCACAGGCCCTTGCCCCACCCACACAAGTGAGGTATCATTTTACTCAGGAGACTGAGGGGAACACTGTGGGGTAGAACATTTGTGCCGGCACGGTGATTCCACCCAAGAATATGTGGAAAATGTGTTTTTTTCAGCTAAATGTGAGGTTTGCAGGGCATTCTGGGTAGGGAAACGTTGGGGGTTCCACGCAAGCCATACCTCATTGGACTCCCCAGGGTGTCTAGTTTTCAGAAATGTGTGGGTTTGGTAGGTTTCCCTAGATGGCGGGGAGCCCGGGGCCAAAACCCCAGGTGCCCCCCCCCCTGAAAACCAGGTAGTTTTGTTATAGGTAATTTTGAAGTCTCCACAGTACGATTTGGGCCATTTCCTGTTGCTGCCACTATGCCTACCCACACAAGTGAGGTACCATTTTTATCGGGAGACCTGGGGGAACGCTGGGTGGGAGGAAATTTGTGGATCCACGCAGATTCCAGAACTTTCCCACACAGAAATTTGAGGAAAGAAAAGTGATTTTTTTCAGCTAAATTTGAGGTTTGCAGGGGATTCTGGGTAGGAAAATGTTGGGGGACCCACGCAAGCCATACCTCGCTGGACTCCCCCGGGTGTCTAGTTTTCAGAAATGTGTGGGTTTGGTAGGTTTCCCTAGATGGCCGCCGAGCCCGGGGTAAAAAACACATGAGACCCCCCTTGCAAAACCAGGTTGTTTTGTGATAGGTAATTTTGATGTCGCCTCAATAGGTTTTGGGCCTTTGCCTGTCGCGGGTACTTGACCCACCCACGCGAGTGAGGTACCATTTCTCTCGGAAGACTTTGGGGAATGCGGGGTGGGTGGAATTTTGTGGATCCACGCAGATTCCAGAACTTTCCACAACAGAAATGTGAGGAAAATGTGGTTTTTTGGACAAATTTTTAGGTTTGCAAGGGATTCTGGGTAACAGAACCTGGTGAGAGCCAGTCAAGTTACCCCATCCTGAATTCCCCTGGGTGTCTAGCTTTCAAAAATGTATAGGTTTGCTAGGTTTCCCTAGGTGCCGGCAGAGCTAGGGTTCAAAATCTACAGCTAGGCACTTTGCAAAAAAAAAGGGTCTGTTTTCACTGTGAAAATGTGGTGTGTCCACGTTGCGTTTTGGGCCTTTTCCTGTTGCGGGCACTAGGCCTACCCACACAAGTGAGTTACCATTTTTCTCGGAAGACTTTGGGGAACACGGGGTGGGTGGAATTTTGTGGATCCACGCAGATTCCAGAACTTTCCACCACAGAAATGTGAGGAAAATGTGGTTTTTTGACAATTTTTTAGGTTTGCAAGGGATTCTGGGTACCAGAACCTGGTGAGAGCCAGTCAAGTCACCCCATCCTGGATTTCCCTGGGTGTCTAGTTTTCAAAAATGTATAGGTTTGCTAGGTTTCCCTAGGTGCCGGCAGAGCTAGGGTTCAAAATCTACAGCTAGGCACTTTGCAAAAAAAGGGTCAGTTTTCACTGTAAAAATAAAGTGTGTCCACGTTGCGTTTTGGGCCGTTTCCTGTCGCGGGCACTAGGCCTACCCAAACAAGTGAGGTACCCACACAAGTGAGAATTGTATTTCTGCCTTCCAAATGAAAGACAATGTGTAAAAAAGAAGTCATTTTGAAAAATGACCTATAATTCTCATGCTAGTGTGGGTACTCACAATTTCGGAAATGTGCAAATATCTACTGTTTCTAAACTTTATATTTTGTTCCAATTTCAGAAATACATAGGTGTCTTTCAAACCGATTTTTCCATGTATATATTTTCCCAAATTATTTGCTATATACCCGGTACATAATGAAAAACCATTGCAAGACGCTGCTCAGTTATTGGTTCTGGGTTCGTCGGGTTCTTGGTGAACCTACAAGTCCTATATATCCCCACAACCAGAAAGGTCCAGCGGATGTAACGGTATATTGCTTTCAAACAGCTGTCACAATTAGAAGAAGTTACAGGTGAAAACGTTGGCACAAATGGCTGTTTTTTTTCAACTAATTTTCAATTTTTCCTATATTTAACTGTTAGTTTCTATAAAGAAACCTTGAAGGATCTACACAAATGACCCCTTGCTGAATTCAGAATTTTGTCTACTTTTCTAAAATGTATAGCTTTCCAGGATCCATTATTGCTTTCATACCCATTTCTACCATTAACTGGAAGAAGGTTTTAAGAACAAAAAATAGCAAAAATAGGCTATATCCCAGTAAAATGCCAAATCTGTGTAAAAAATGTTGGTTTTCTGACAAAAGTCTGTCAGTCCCTAAAAGCTGGGAAAATGGTGATTTCAGCCCCACAAACCCTTTGTTGATACCATTTGCAGGGAAAAAACCAGATGCTTTCATTTGCAGCACTTTTTTCCCATTTCCCCCCCACAAAAACAAAATTTAGCTGTATTTTGGCTAATTTCTGGGTCCCCTCCAGGGGAATCCACAAACCCTGGGTACCTTTAGAATCCCCATGATGTTGGAAGAAAAGGACGCAAATTTGGCGTGGATACCTTATGTGGTCACAAAATTACAGGGGCCTAAGCGCAAACTACCCCAAATAGCAAAAAAAGGCTTAGCACGGGGGGGAAAAGGCCTAGCAGCGAAGGGGTTAATGTCCTTGTGCCATCAACTTGGGAACGTCCTCTGAGACGAGATGTCAATTCCAGTGGCCTGTGCTCATAAAAAATACCCAAATACCCAACCATTTCCTGTCCTGCTGTCCTGGCGAGGGGATTGTTTAGCTTGAACAAAGTGAAAACACTTTCAATGAGGGCACTTATGATAAATTATTACACTACGAGGCAGCAAGTGCACCACCTAGCGGTCACGAGGCACTGAGCACCCGGCCTGCATTCCAGAGGCTGGTGTAATTCATAATGAACTATGATCAGCATCTGCGACCGCGGCTCCCGTGGCTGGTTTTGGAGGCACACCAGGGTGCCGCAGCGCACAGTTTAGAACCACTGGCCTACAGTGATGCCTGTCAAAGCTTTAAAAGGGCCAGAGTCATTAAGAACATGAGAACAACAGAAAAAGGCACATACTTGGATGGCTTAAGTAAAAGAAACCAAGTGCAAATTTATCGCATACTATGCCAAAACCTTTGGCTAAAACATCCTTACATAAAGTATCTAGACTGGAAGAAGCCTTTTCTCTTTAGACCTTGTCATTTATGACCCATTCATAGTTTTGACAAATTCTGCTGACAGCATCCAATTCTGCACTTTACTCTCCTCAAGAGACTAATTGTGTGAGTCCTAGCCACTAGATATTTCCACATTACCTGGGCCTCCAGTGAAGAATTCCAGTTCTGATGACTAGTGGCTGTGCAGTCTGTTTGAACAAGGATGGGACTTGTCCTGACAAGGAAAAAAAGACATTGGAACAAGGTGAGCTGCTGTGAGTTCCAAAAGATTCATGTGGTAGGACATTTCTCTCTCTCCGAGGCCACATGCCTTGAAGCTGGAGATGATGCATAACACTAAAGCATCTGTCACTACTCTTTCAACAGGAAAATCCAGGTGGAGAGGAACTCCTTTCAAGAGACTGATTGGATTGCACCAGCCTCGGGATGACTGGATAGCCGTATGAGTGTGCTTCCCCCTATCTTCTCATTTATCTGAGATTTGGGACCGCCGGCCCTTGAGACATTGTTGAAGCGTCTCGTGTGCATTTGGGTATTGGGAACCAGGAATATACATGAAGCCATTAAACCTAGAAGAGAGGAGACTTGTCTGGCTGTCGGGTGTTTCAGAAAGTGAAAAGTCAGACAAGTCAGGTGGATAGTAGACAGTCTTTCCTCTAAATGAAATTATTTTGAGCTTTAGTTGTCTAGCACAGCCCACAGACAATTAATGGATTCAACTGGAATCGGGTTTTGACCAAGTATGAGTGACTTGTAAATCTCAGTGCTGGAGCATGGTCACAGTCACCTCAAAATTAACACTAGCTTGTTGAGAAGAAGGAGCTGTTATCAGCCAATCAGCTACATCTAGATAAACTAAAATCCACATTCTTCTCAAATGTGCTGCCACCACTGTCATGCAGTTCCAAGGGGTGACTTTTTGCAAACGGAAGGACCTTGTATTAAAAATGGGTTCTGCTCTTGAGAAACTGCAGGAATTTTCAATCTTTTGCTGCAATTAAGATATGAAAATAAGCGTTCAGAAGATCTACATCACATATTTAGACACCTTGATGTAGTTGAGGGTGGATCTGGTGGAAAGATAGCATCATGAATTTCTATTTCTTTAGACATTTGTGGGCTAATTTGAGGGAGAGAATAAGACTGAATTTGCACTTGAGTCTCTTTTCTCAAATCATAAGTAGCAAAAATAAATTCTGTTTCATTTCTGGGAATAGGGGACCTTTTCGTTTTGTAACAAGATGTTTACCTCCTGCTCTAACTGTTCCCGATGGAAATGATGTGTTCTTTTCAGGGTGCGTTGCAGATGGACGGGCTTTTTAACTGAGATTTTGCACAATACTCAGCACCCATCTGTCTGATGTAATCTTTTGCCGCAGTTATTTCATGATACTTTCCCCTACTGGAGTGACGAACAGATGGGAAGGTTTCAATGGCACCACACATGGTTGGTGACCACCTTCGTCTCTTCACTGGCCCCCTAGTTCACATTCTGCTAATATCGTTGCTGAGGCAACTGAGGAGTTTGAAACCTGTGTGGGGAATGCGGACGGTCTGGCTCTCTGAATTGATGCTTTCATAATCTTTCCTCTTTTCCAATCAAACAGCTCTCAATGTCTCCATTTGTGGATTCACCTTATGCATTTTCTCTACATGGGACCCAAATAGGAGTACTGCCTTAGAAAGGAAGATCATCTTGGCTCAAATAGAGCCAAGAGGATCTTCTCATTGCTAACCCATGGCAATATCCAAGCGCGCCTACAGGTCAGGAAGAGGGGCTAGAGCTACTGGTCAGGGTGGCTTGGACGCAGGGAATTGATACTCCAAATCCACTTGCAGTAGATTCTGTAAGCGAAGGAAAGCCTAGCGAACATCATTGAATGCGGTCACTGATTGCGCTGCAGTATGTTTGCAGTGAACTATGATTCCCAGCAGGCCCCAAATACTTGCATGCTCTAGATAGACGGAGGCTATCTTGGATTATCAGGTATAACTTCACTTCTGGTTTGCTGCATCCTTTGCTAGGCAATCGTGATAAAAGGTTGATACAGCCAGTACCTCACTACATGAAACTCACATTTTCCATGTCGAGAATTATTGTTCCAAGGGAGAGATCTGATGGGCATTAATAATTGAGAGTATCCTGAAAGTCACATTGTCGAATAAAACAAACTTTGAACTGTGTCTTTAATGTTATCTGAGCTCTTAAGACTGGGGGTTGTATATTCTATTAAGGCTACTCTGAAGAAACAGAAAAGGATTTTAGAGTGGACTATAATGCATATGTATATATGAATGTCATGTACAAGGTATCAGAATTCTGGTATGCACATTCAAACTGTTAAGAGCCGGGGACAACTGGATATTAATGATATTGGTTAATTCGCAGTTCTATAGAAGGCATATAGAAATTATAACTTCTTCCACAAGAGTGCATATATTTATTTGTTTATTTATTGGAAGGTTTTATATAGCGCGAACAAGACCCTTGCGGGTATCAGAGCGCTTTACAAGGTAAATATCGCAGATACATAGGCATATGGTAAATAACATATAGTTTCATAAAAATCACGGATAGTGGAATCAACATATCGAAGATACATAGGCATATGGTAAATGACATAGTTCCATACAATTCAAGCATAGTATAATCACAATATCGAAGATACATAGAGAAGTAGTAAATAATATATAGTTCCATATAGATCAAGAGTAGAGTCGTATAATCACAGTAACCCATGCTCAAGTGAACTTATAGTGATGAAGCTTGAGCTAATTATTCAAAAATGGGGGAGGTGCTGATGTACTTGTACATTCAAGATCTTTATGTTTCATAGGTTTCCTTTTTAGGAATTATCTATTCAAATCGAAGTATACGGAGCTGGTTATACAGTGATTTTGCTAAGGTATAGAGCTTGCAATAATAGTTACGCTCTTGATAACTGGTTGTTGAAGAACTCCATTTGTCTGGTACAGATCCACTACATTTAGCAGACCTTCTTGACCAAAGGAACTGATGAGGTAGAGTTGTAGAGCCCTGTGTTTCTGCTTTCTCTCTTATTCCCTCCCCCTATTCTACCACTGGCCTTCCTATGTTTGTGTATGTTGTCATTGGTGGGCGTGGCGAGAGGAAAAATTGTACTGTTCCTTTTGGATCCTGCGCATAAGTTATTGCAATCCGACACTAAACTGGATGAATCCGCTGAAACACTAATGATTTGATTAGAGAACAACCTTCTCATATATGTGTTTGGGAAAGTCACCCACACATCTCTGTAAAGTCCCAGACAGATTTCTCATACTTCCCTAGTGTGAGATGGTGCTTCTTTTGACATGGTCAGCCCCCCACTTTTTGCCTGGAACATGATGTGGTTTTGATTGAAAGTGCACAGTGTCCCTGCCAACCAGGTCCCCTGTCCCAGAGCTCCTGCCCTAAAACTGTACCACAATTGGCAGAACTTCAGATCCCCCTGTAAGCCCCTAGTAAATAGTACCCCTGGTACCTAGGGCATTGGGACTGAAGAGGTTCACCTAGGGGCCCCTCACCGAGGCCATGCTTACTGCCACTGCAGCCTGCATGTCTTGGTGCAGACAAAAATGACAAAGCCAACATGGCACACTGTCTGTGTTCCAATGTCACAGCAGCCCTAAAGCTATATAACTATAGCAGATATGCCCCTACAATATTTAAGTCTATTCTTAATATTGTAAGTGCCAGGGAAGCCATAGAGAGTAAATGGGCTGGAAACTCGACACCTCGAGTTCCCAGCACCATGATGATTTATTAAAACCTGTACTTGGAGGGCACCTCATAGGTGCCCTCCTGAAAACCTACCAACCCCGTTGTGGTATCTGAATAGCTTTAGGCAGCCTGCCACCACCAGACAAGTTTCTGGTCCCCTGGGTCGAGAGCCCTTGCCTCGGAGGCCAGAAACAAAGCCCATCCTAGGTGGAGGTGGTCACACCTCCTCCCCAGGCAGGCACAGTGATCAAGGGGGAAGCTTCAAATGCCTTGCCGCCTTTGTAATGCGACCCCAGCCTCTGCTGCTAGCAGCAGATGGCAGCCCCCCGTTCAAAACCCCAACTTCGGCTGGAAATCTAGGTGAGAATCGGAGGTGTGTCCCCCCCCTTCGCCAACTCCACCCCTCAGGTGTTGGAGGAGAAGTGAGGCACATTTTTCAGTGCCCACCAACTTGAAGATGGTGGGGCTTATCCAATGAGGGCTAGGACAATGCCCCCCTCCCACAGGAGAGTGGCATAATAAAGGGTGTGGACACCCCAGGTAAGGAACCTATTGGTCCCTACCTGTCACTTCCCTGTAACGCCCCTAAATCTAGTATTTAGGTGGCACCCCCAGACCCTGAAATCAGATTCCTGACGACCTACAAAGCCCAGATGCCAAAGAGGTGCAACAGCAAGAAAGAAGAAGGACCCGTGACTGACTTGGCACCAGCCCTACCGGCTTGTCTGTTGCCTTTTCGCCCTTGCTACAAAAGAAAACTCGTCCTGCAGGCCCAGTGACCTCCAAAACCCTGGGAGGACTGCCTGCCTTCTATAAAGATCAAGAAACTCCCGTGGACAGCGGACCTGTCCAAGAAGAAACCAACTTTAAAACCGAAAAGCTCTGCCCTGAGGAACCGCAAAACCACTTCCTGACCCACCTCTGCACCAGACGCCCACAGCCTGAGTCCAGGTGGCCCACCGGTCCTTCGAAGGTTCTCCAGTGATTCTGAGCCACAACCTACTGTGGGCTGACCCCTGCCGGACACTACTGAGACACCTGCAGCCTCAATTCGAAAACTATCCCTGACCGCAACTTGCTCAAAAGGACACCCCTGCACCCAAAGCCCCTGGGCCTTGGGGAGATTGACCAATGGTGTCCCTACGTCCCCTAGCATCTGAACTTACCTGGGCTGCTGTGAGTTTTCTTCGTTCAGCCTCCTGGCCTGAGCCTACAGCCCTTCTCCAAAACCGATCTCCCCCAATGATTTGCATTGGGTGCCCAAAGCTGTGCAAGCACTCTGCACCCGGCTGCCCCTGTGCCGCTGAGGGTGTAAGTTTAGTGCTGCCTTGTGCACTGCCCCCGTGCTTAACTTAATTCCGGGAGAGTGACCCCTGACACTGCTTTCCTTACCTGTGAGCAGCGCAACTTCGATCACCCCCAGTCTCCATTGGTTAACATTAGGTGCCCGACCCCGAATTTGACCTCTGCATCCGGCCGCCCCAGTGCCGCTGGTGGTGCACTCTTTGTACTAATTTGAACTTTGCCTGGTGTTGACTTGAAACCCCGAAGACTGGATTTGTAAGTCGTGTACTTGCCTTCAAAACTGCATTCTTGCTTTCCTCCCATAGGTTAACATTGCTAAACTGAAAGTGTCCACTTTTTAAAGAGGAACGTATTTTTATTGAAAAAATTACTTAACTTTTAACATACATCTTGGTTTTCAAATAAACCTTGAAAGAAGCTTATTTTTATAAAATTGGTGTGGATCTCCTTTTTGAGTTGTGTGCCATTTATTGGTCACTGTGTGTATAACAAATGTCTAACACTCTTCTGTGTTAGGCCTAAGGCTGCTCGACCACACTACGACAAATAGAGCACTTTGGGTTTACATTGAGCCCTGTACACTTCTGAGGGAATCTCTGGACTCTTTGCATGATATAAACAATTATTGTTATATCACATAAAGAGCCAGCTTCCTGCACCTAGAAAGGCAATTGAACTGGGTGCCTTCAATGAAGTAACAGACGTGACACATTCTTTGCATCCTACTGAGTACAATCATTTTCTGTCCTTGTCTGGGGGAACTGTAGGCTGTCTGTACTCTTTTAACAGTGGAGCTAGAGCAGCTTTTGCTGAGGCAGGAACTAGGAAAAGGTTCATAGTGTAGACACAGAAATATTAAGCTTAGCTGATCCCCTGACTAGGATTTCACGAAAGGAGTTATTGTCACCAACTGGAGATATTCTAGCCGGGGAGGGTCTGACAAAGACGACAAATATCTAGTAATGGAGGAGTGTGAAGATGAAACTGTGTGGAGTTCATCATCTGACAGAACGGTAACACCTAGGAGTATGAGATCTTCTATGAGAACATTTTGATGATAAGCAACGTGACCTGTGCCTATGAGGAGAGTGAGATATTCCTTGGAATGGGTCACTGGCAATAGGAACTAACAGTCTGCTTGAAGGCGCTGGTGCGGAGGACTTGGAGAAGAAGGATTAACCAAAGTCTGCAGAATGGTGATGGATGGAGTGGTAAACCGGGCTGTAGGCGAAGTTGGCGAGAGCCTCACTGGAAAATAATTTGACAGCTGGGTAGACATATCTGATTGGAGAATAAGCCTTCAAGTACTCAGAAGCCAAGCTTGGAAGCGAATAGCTTCAGGGATCTGTTCGATATCATGTGCTTGTAAAGTCAAATGCCTCGATGTGGATGATTCATCTTTCGGGCAGCTCATCGTCAATGGTCTATGCCTCTATGACGTTGGGCGCCTAGGTCAATAAGTAACAAGTCTACCTGTCCTTGACAAAGATTACCTCAATGTAGGGAGAAACAATGATTGCTGTTTCTTACTCTCTTTTTGCATCTCCCTCGCAAAATGAGAATGTGAACAGGGGAAGAATATGCCTAGATCCATTAGAGCAAGGCTCTAAATTAGGTCAGTTAGATCAATTAACAAATAAATAGAAATTAAAGTAACAGCTTTTGAATTAACTCTCCAAAAAGTGAGATTCCGGAAAAAAAAAGAAAGTTATTATTAAAGACAATAAAAGAGTACCCTCATCTAGGCAATTTGTCCAGTGAAGTTCATGTTGAGAAGCAAGTTAATTTGACTACAGCCCATGGAATGGGGTTGTCCTCTTTCTTCAAAGAAGTCATTAACAAGCACCATTCTTCACTTCGCAATGTCTATAAAGGTATAGCTCCTCCTACTCTTCTTTATGTGATAAATTGTTTCCCCTTAGAAAAAGTACCATTCCCTGACACGCTGGAAGGTAGGTTATTTGATGAAGCCTTTCCAGCCAGACAATTAATCTAGATAAGGGTCAGAAAGGTATCAGATCCAAGGCCTACAACACACATACTAGATTCTGGCACAAAATTTGCAGGGGTTCACCAGGAACTCTCCAGAAACAATCTTCCAAGAACTGGCTATGGATGAAAATCTTACTGGTTTAATTTTAACTTGAATTTGGCTCTGAAAAAGGAGGAGGTGAATGGTTACTGATTTGAATGTTATGAAAATAGTAGAAAAGACAGCAGAGCCTTGAAGGTCATCTGCAACATTGCCAATGTATCCCTCACCTATGACTAGTATGTTCTTCATTTTCTCCAAACACTTTGCAGACAATCTTGTTTTTAAATTATCACAATGTTGCAAGGTTTTTCCAAAACCTACATACTAAAGTACTTCACCTCGAAATCAAAAAGGCAAACTGGAACAATGCACCATATACAATCGCATCTGTAAACTCTGTGTAGTTGGGTCCAAGATTATGTTTTTCTGTCCAAAATTGTGAGTCCCTAAAAGATACTTGTGATTGCTTAAACATGCAGGATTAAAAACATTTAAATAATCCACCACCCTAATTTGTAATCTGGAGAAAGTAATGATGTGCTATAGTTATTTTAGAGACTTTATAAGTGATCTGTAAGAAAATATATGCAAATGAAATTTATGTTTTTTCTTATGATTTATATACATTTTTGCCCTCCTGTATAGTCTTCTCATGTTTTATGTATATTATTTCCCTTATTTGAAGGGCTACACCAATTAATGACTGAACTATTTGATAGGTTGATTATGGAAGGGCAAGAAGTGTGCACTTTTCCAAGCGCAATTACACTTTTTTGCACTCTACAGCATAGAATAGTTGCATTTATACAAATAGATCACAACATATAAATAATGCTCAACACATACCTGTGTCGGTTTTTATTTTTCCGTTTCTTGTGGCTGCTGTGATGGCTTCCTGAAGAGGCAGAGGCGGCTGCTTTCTGAGGTTTCACCCCTTGAACTGAGGCTTCCACATCTTCTGTTTCCTCATGGCTTGGCTCATTTTCTTGGTTCTGAAAGTCTGGTGAATTATCACTTTCAGTTCCACTTCCAGGTTCTAGGAATCAAAAAGATATTGCACCTAAATTAATAAACTTTTAACCTGGCATTGTACCCAAGGCAAAAATGTCAGTTCTTTCACAAACGACGTCAGAAATGTTTTATCAGCATTGTACTTACATAGATAGAGTATGCAAAACAGAACATAGAGGTTGACATGCTCGGTTAAGCATCTAACCTTCAATCAATAAAATATAATGTAGTTTTTATTTGCAAACACCATTGAGCCACAGAATGAGGAAAGTACATGGTAGTCATTAAAGAACAGTGGTGGTAGTGATCAACTCTCTGCAACACAAAAAGAACGGTGGTGGTAGTGATCAACACTCTGCGGCACAAAAAGAACGGTGGTGGTAGTGATCAACTCTCGGCAGCACAGGCAAGTGTGGGAATGTTAGTAGAAAGGAGACATGACGATACAGGTCATTTAGACCTTGCAGTTGACCTGCCAAAGTTGTGGAGGATCATCCGCCCTACTGAGAGACCCATACATCTCTTTACTGTGAATGGAGCCACTGCTGGGATGTATGGCAAAACAATGCATGCCTTTTCCATGCAGCCACGCATGGTATTAGAAGATAAGTAAAAGCCCATATAAAGTTAAATCAATTAATTTATTAAATATATTCTTTTCTTTTTGGGGGGGGAGGGAGGGTGGAGGGAACCCCCAATTTTTAGGTTGAGCCTAGAAGCAGGCATGCGCTGCGAGGCATACTGTATTCACTTCTATGGGCTTTGGCCACACCCTCGCTGCCGACTGGTTAATGTGTATGTCCTTCCGAAAAGCTTTCTTCTCTATGGTTTCTTGTGGGTATATGTTCCACGTTTTTGGGTCTTACTCTTCCCCTGGAGTACCTGGCCTATTATGATATCCTCTCTCTGAAGGTGCTTTCCGTAGTGTTTGTGCACTCTTTTTCTGAACAGCTGCTCTTCACATCTGCAAACGCTCGCTCCCTCTCTGCTCTTACATCTTAGCTATAGCTTACCCCCGAGCCCCGGTCTCTTTCCACATCCGATCATTATGTTAGGGGTGGGCGTTGGGATCCCAGGAAGCAGCTTTACGTTAAGGCCGATGCTGCAGTTCCCTCCCCTGTTGTTAATTTCTCCAGCTGTCTGTGCTGCCTTTAGCCCCTCCCCATGCTGTCCGCTCCCACCCACCTCCTGTTTCACAGAATCGGTGTGGTGACACCTGTGGTTTCAAGTATACTTAAAAGAAAACCCCATGTGCAATCTCTGCCCTAACACCAGTCCAATTCCTAGATAGTACAAGTGAACAGGGAAGCCATCTTGAGAACATGTACTGGGCACTGGTCATTTTGAGTTCCACAGCTACATGATGGCTTCACTGAAACCTTTGGTGTTTGATATCAGACACCTTGTCTCAATAAATCCCTACTGATGCCAGTAGTGGATTTATTAAAACATGCACCCAGAGGGTACCTTACAGGTGCCCCCTGGAAACCTACCAACCTCTAGTGTGCTGGCTGACTGGTATCGACCAGCCTGCCACCGCAGACGTGTTTCTGACCCCCATGGAGGTGAGAGCCCGCGCTCTATGAGGTTAGAAACAATGCCTGCTCTGGCCAGAGGTGTTGTCACCTCCTCTAAGCAGGATGGCTAGTTATCAGCATATCAAGGCAAGGGGCTTCAAAGACCTCTGCTGCCTTTGATTAGTGACGCCGACTTCTTCCAACAGGAGAAATGCCACCCCCTGCCCAGGGCCCATTTGGCATCAGGGCAGGCGGGAAAATTAACTAGTCAGGAGGCGTGTTCACCATCAGGCTAGTTAAACCCCTAAAGTGGGCTACCTGAAGTGAACACGAAAAATAGAATTCCACCATCTTGGTGAAATTAGATTCACTGGGTCACGGTTATGCCCACTCCTCACAGGAAGTGGTCATATAGGGGGTGTAGACACCCCAAAGATAAGTAGCCCATTGGCTACTACCTTACATCCCCCCTCAATGCCCCTAAATTGAGCATTTAGGTGGCACCCCTGACACCAGAAACTCAGCTTCGACGGACACTAGAAGAAAAGGGCAAAGAAGAGCGATGAAGTGAGATCTGAGGACAAGCTGCAAACCCTTAGGTGTCAAACACTGCCTACCAGCACCTGCCCAGACAATCACAACAAACCAACCCGTCCGGCTGCTGTGTAGCTACCAAGAACCCCAATGGACTGCCAGCACTTTGCAAATTGCCAGCATCTCCCTTGGAGTAGAGGAGCTACTGCCCTGCAGCTTTCAGGCACCAAACAGCAAATTACGGTCCACCGTTCTGCCGTCCCAGAGTTTCCACCGATGCAGCCGCCGCCCTGGAAGAGGTCTCTGTGCTCCAGAAGGTCAGATTCATCACCCCACCAAGTGAGAAGACGAGAGGACCAACCGGAGTTGCACAGAACCAATACCCAGGGTACCGGACTCCTTGCAACAACCAAAGCATGTTTGAGCCCAATCTGGACACAAATGACCTCAAGACCGAGCAATCGTCAAGGGACATCTGCACCGCAGAGACCCCTCCTTGAGAGTGGCCCAGCTGTCCTGGTTTTGTCCCCTCAACCGACGAGACCGACAACCGCAAGTGCCCGTAAAGCACAAGCCCAGCCGTCCTAACCACTCTGCACCAGAATGCCCCAACCTGGGTTTCCAAGAACCGACTATGCTTCCTTGATCATAGGGCCCTCACAAACCAAGCCCCCCGGTGGAAGCACCTAAACTTGTCCTCAAGTGCCCCACTGCAGCCTGTTCCTAGGTGCCCACCCCCCCCACTTTGGTGTAACGTGCAAAGCTACCAACCCGACCAGCACCAATACACCTGGACACTCCAGGTCAGGTAAAGACTAACTGCTGGTGGTTCTTTGAACCTTGGCCCCCTGGCCACCTTAAGACCTAAAGGGGACCCCCGGAAACCTATTGCAACTAACTGTATGTAGTATATGCCTTTTTTCCCATAGGAAAACATTACTGCATAAAGATGCATTTAAGTGAACATTTTACTTACCTGTAAAAATCAATATCTCGAAAAGAACTTACGTGATACCGAAGTTCTTGGTGTTGAAATGTACATAAAAATATATGTGCTATTTTTCTAAATTGGTCTCGGATTTATTTTTGAGTGTGTGTCTCATTTATTGCCTCTGTGAGCACAACAAATGCTTAGCACTACCGTCTGACGAGCCTAAACTGCTCGTCCACACTACCGCATAAGAGTTACTTGTGCCTCTGTAAACCAATAGGGGTTGCCTCGACTCTCAGCACAGTGTACCTCGTTTTGGTACACTATATAGAGAGCCAGGTTCCTACAGTAGATATGTGCAATATGCAATGTAGATTCATGGGTGGGTGGCTTTTAAACTGCAGCAGAACTGCAGCAGACCAACATGCTTCATATGAAACTTTCTTCATCAACTCCATTTAAAAATTATTATTTTTTTTTTCCCCATGGACAGATCGTGGCTCAGCTCGACTATAGAATAATTAAAACAGTTGTCATCGATCAAATGGTCCACTCAGTCGACTACTGTTGCATATTTTAATATGAAGAAATGTTACGTTTAAATGCTTCTAGAGTGTAACAATTCCAGTAAACTGTATTTGGAAACATTACAGGAGACATCAATTTGTTTAACTTTCAGTGTATTACAGTTTTAATGGGCGACAAAGCAATGCGGGTGACGTAGTACCAGAGAAGAAGACAGGCGTTAGATGAACACAGAATGCAGCGGGCGTAAGAACCACGAGGGAGACAAATGGATAACACACTCACTCTCAAAGAGTGGTTAAACAAAAGAAAAAAGTAGTGCTTCAAATGTGAGCAGTAGAAGGACGCAACTAATGCACCAATGCTCTAGGGGAGGGAAAAACACATGAAGAGGCAGGAAAGCCCACACAGACCGACTAATAAGAAGCAACTAAAAGTAAGCAATGGGCGAACTATAAGCCCACTGTCAGCTAACAGAATGTCTTGCAACCAACAGCACATGCTCAGTCTAGTAGGCTTCAACATAAAAACAGATTAAAATCTTCCTTGTGAAGCCCAACCTACCAAATATAGTTAATAGATGCTGCATACTTACAGACACAAAGAGAGAGAAACAGTAATGAAATAAGAAAGAAATTAACTAGCCCTTCATGGAACTAAACAAGTAAAAGAGATGCTTATCCACAAACTGAATCAACTCAAGGGAACACACCCAACGCCAAAGGTAACCCTTATTACCGCCCAGAGGTCAAATAGTATTCTTTATCAGTTTTATGACCCATATATTGCAACATCTTGGATAAACAGAGTAACTCCACCGAGTGGCCCTAACTACATAGTTAGGGGGGAAAAAACCACACACACAGTAAAAATGTGGCACACTTTTAAACAGGATTACTCATGACTGCTATCACCAAAAGCATTTTTTTACTACCTCCCATAATGCAGAAGGTTCCTCGTAAACTTCCTCCTCATGCAGGATTTGATCATTTCCTTTGATAGAACTGCCTTTCGTCCAAAAAGAACAAAGAGAACAGTAAGAACATCCCAGATATGCCCTCCATTTTACCTATCAAGGGTTCCAAATCTGCCCCGGTAGTTTATGTAAAAGACAAAGGCCCTTATGTATCAATGCGTTTCCCCATAGAAACAGATTCGGCAAAACCTTTTGATACATCAGGCAACAAGTTTGATATTTTTGATTAAGCGTCAGGATCCAAAAAAGGATTTCAGAACTATATTGATTTTTTAGCCGCTTTAGCGCCAGAGCCCACACAGCAACAATACAAACAAGCATTGTCAAAGTCAATAGGTCTCGCCTTTGGGGCCTACTGATTTAGCTAACGCTTTTTGGCGATCCTGAAAAGGATTGATCGAAAGTACAATGCTGTTGGCGGTTGAGTCATTCTGTAGGTGCAAGTATATGTCACCATGCATGCACAAGCCTACTGAATGACATGGGCCCCACATTGTTTTACGTTTTATTGACTGATCTAGGATGCATGATAAAAAATAAAATACATTTTAGGTGCGCTAAAGCGCATTTGTGGAGAGCCGGCAGCAAGTTGCTGCCTGGCTCTCTAAAAAATATATAAATTACAAAAAAAGAACCAGGTGATTGGGTGGTGGCAATGGAGGTGGTGGGGGTCAACAGACAGTGGGGAAAAATAAAGAATTTAAACCAGAGAACGAGACATGGAGGAAGATGGCAAAATGGAGCTTTGGAGTATTACGGGGTAGAAGCACACGGGCAATAGCAACACAGATCACAGGGGAGAGAAGCACATGGGAGAGAGAGAGAGACCAACATAAAGTGAGGGAGCAGAGAAGCAAACGAGAAACAGCTGGAAAACATAAAAAATATTCATAACAGAGGTTATGCTCCAGGGAGGGACTAACACAAACTAGACAAGGCAAGACAATGAATAAGAAGCAAGTAAATGAGAGTAACAATAAAGCCAACCAATGGTAAGCAATGGGCAGGCTTTAAGCCCACTAAGTTCTTGGTAAAATGACAATAAATCTTCTACAACCAGATAGTTTACGGTATTTAAGAGGCTAAAAAGGCAATGAAACCAATGTCAAAAAACAATTTATTTGCAAACTTAATCGGAAAATGATTTCTTACGCAACATTTGAACAACACCTACCACAGCAATACAGCATAAAGTTGTAGGACATACACAATAGAAAATGTATTTCTATTATACATTCAAAGGACTGTAAAAAATGTATGTATGTGCCTTGTTAAATGCTGGGTGAACAGAAGCACTCAAATGTAGAACAGATAGCTATGGTTAAAAACAGACAGAGACAATATACTCTATTTTAGTGTTCCGACAAGAAACACATTCTGTCAAACACAGATTACATGAAAACTGGACATTTTTCTTAGTGAGCAAAAATGCCAAACTTACTCTTTTCAATCAACTGATCCTGAACACCAGCCAATGAACTGACAGCCTGAATACAACAAGAGAGAAAAACAAAATTAGGTGGCAACTTAAATCATTATTTGCAACTTTTGTTCACATTTAATGTGGGACAAGGTTTTACCGATTTGGTCTATTTTTATTGTATTTAAATCAATGGTTGGATGTCATTTTTATGCTTTGTATTATGTACATAGCCACATGATTTTGTACTTTAAAATTTTTATTATATGCATGTTTCTTTTATGGCAATTGGCCGAAATAAAGAGTATTGACTGACTTACTGATTTGCAACTTTAATTCACTCTGTCAGTTTAGAACAAACCACTTGGACTATTGCGATTGTTATGCCGAAAGTATTGGTTGTTACCCTGTTAGTCAAAAAACTAAATCTATGTTATAGGTCATGTATCATCAATTAGAGCAATTGTTACATTGTAGCCTCACTGATTGCACATCCAGTCTATATTTATTGACTTTCAGTTGAAAATAAGGACCCAAACCTTTGCTTGGAATGCAAAAAAGTATGAAAATATCTAGTCTTATTTATTAAGCCTATGGTACATTATGCTCTTAACACATGAATGAGTCATCTATCACCAAGCCCTGCATTCTTGACCTCCCTCTAGCTCATTCCCAATGCTTTTAAATGGATGCAGGTTATCAGAAAAAAGAAGACCAATCCAGTAATAATACAAATTGCATATAGAGGGATCACAGTGATTAACTGGCTCTCAACTTTCCAAAGAAATTGCTAAGGGAACGAAAGACTAAGCCATTGCACTGTAATAATACACACAGTTCTACACATGGAATGTTTCTGTCTAGTGTGTGCACCTCTGTAAGGCTAGAGGAGGACTTGAATCAGGCACAAGTAGAAAAGGGCATATCTTACACTAGCTGTGCACTTCTATACCAGCAAAGCCACATATTAATCAAGGTGTAAATTACATTATCGACACAAAGGACTCAAAATATCACTGTGTTGTGGTTTTCAAGAGAATGACAAAGCCATATATTTTAACTGCATTCTAAACATGATGTAGAGGCTTGTTGTTAATGATCATCACTCTAATTTTGTGGAAAGTTTTGCGAAGTGGAAAAATGGGGAGTTGTACCCTTAGCTTGTACTTGCCAAGATGGAGAGCTATACCCCTAACTTGCACTTGCTATATAGTCACTTCATTCCATTCACACTATTCTGATGTCACTAACAAAACTAAAGTCCAGCCACCCGCTTCTTGTTACCAGTGCACAACTAATTAAACTTTTTCAAAGATTATAAATTTAACAGACTAAAGCCGATTTTCCTTTTGCAGTTTGAAAATAGGTAAGGGAATCCCTTCACATGCAAGAAAGGGGGCTGGATTGGCCATAAACTCATAAAATAATTCAAAATGTTTTTTGTTTTTTTTTACTCACAGCCGCAGAGGTAACAGATGACTTGCTAAAAAGTCGCTCTGCTTCTTTAAATTTTCTGTTCCTTCTGTCATTTTTGCTGTTGGAGTTCCTAAAATGTAAGATGAAATACAAAAGTGTAATAATTACAACTGCTCATCTGAAGATAAATGTTAACATTTCATAAATATTGATAAATATACTCAATTATGAAGTGAAAACCGTATAGCATTGTGAAACCAAACTTCCTTATTTCAAATTTATTCATGAATATCAAACATAACGTGCATTGAAAACCGGGTGAGTAAAAATAGGCTAACAGCCCAAAGAAAGTTGTTTCCATCAAACACGGTGAAGTGGAAAATTGGCATGGGTGTATGATAAGGTGGTGCATGGTTAAAGAGTAAAACGAAGAGATGAATGCATTGCAGTGATATAAGAAAAATAACGCTTTTTCAACCTTTCTTATAAAACTTGGGTTGTGCTTTTTAAACTGCCATACCACCACAGATTCCCCAGCTTGTAACACATGTGTGTGATGCAAAGGCTTTACTTATTGACTACTGCTTAATCAATTAGTGGGCGAGATGGAAATCATTACTGAGGGTAGAAAGTGATCAAGCTTCCATTACACTACGCTTGAATAGGAACAGTGGTGGGCAGATAGAATATGTGGAATAGTAATGCTGACCTTTACCCAGAATTTACCACAAACAACAATAGGAATTCAATTTGCTGGAAGTATTAAAAATGGCAGATAAAATTGAGGGTGGAAATGCCATAGTTATTGATTCCTTTCAAAGGAAGTTCATGGAAATAAAGTTATTATGATCCAACCCCATTAAAGTATCTTGTCCCAGCCCATACCTCTCTGGTAATTGTAGCTGGAACAACTTACAGTGTCTAAATATGAAATAAAAGGCTACGGATGCATTAATTGTCCGGTATCTCCTTTCATCAAGTGACGTGTTATTTCAGCAATATAGAAAAGAATACAAAAACCTATTGAAAAGTAAAAATAAGGAAGCCCAACTTAAATCCTGGTTAGAATTAAATGAAGCACCAGTTAGGAAGGATGTAAAAAAGTTTTGGAAAATTGTTACCTGAATAAGGAAGGGCAAAATTAACAGACAGGCTATTGCCATACCATGGGCTAACAAATGGTTTAACTACTTCAGAAACCCATATGTAATATATTATCCTCTAACTAACCAAAGTCCAAGAAAATATGAGATATCTGTGGGCAAAAATCGTCCGCTGACCATTCTGGTACCTGAAGCAGAAAGAGCTCTTCCAAGTAAGAAATGGAATACAACTCCGGGTTCTGATTTAATTCTGGTTGATTTCTATCGAGAGGAGCCTAAGTTCTGGTCCCACGTTTCTACCAAGGTCTTTAACACAGAAGTTGCAACTGATATAATACCACTTTCATAGCGTTCCATGATCTTGGTACCACTGCAAAAAAAAATATGTAGCTGCAGAAATCCACCCAATTATCAGCCAATTTCTTTATTAAATGTGGCAGAGAATATCCTTTAGAAACGAAAACACGGGGACACAGTTAGATCCCTATTCAAGCAGCACAGCCTTGCCCGTCGCTCCAATGAATCCAGTAAATCAAGTTTGTCAATGTATCTGCTTCAATTAATGTACTCTTTAACGCGATTCCTTTTCTTCTTTGTTAATTTTTAAATCGATTTACTTTATCCATTCCCAAATTAATTCCAAAAATAATTACAAACAGGAGGTATTTCCACATATCACGTCAGGGGTATTGTGACATGCGTGACTTTGAAAACATCAGTTAGAAACCCGAGTTAACTCCATTTCTAAATTTTATGGCGAGTGCAGCAGCTAAACAGAGTAAAAAGAGATTGATTAAGCAAGAGTACAAAGGTGTGCATCTCATCACTGCATATGTACATTGAGGGAATATCCTTTGCAAGGTGCTATTAAATAGACTTTAGTGTTGGATGGACAACATGAATATTTTGAATGAGCCAATGGCTGGCTTTAGATCTCGGACTGTGGAATAAACAGTACATTTGTATATAATTGCCTTTAAGTAAACTGTATTAAAGAAGAGCCCACTGTACTTGACTTAAGCCGACCTAAAGTCAGCCTTTGACCTTGTCAACTGCAAGAAAGTATGGTAGTCACTACACATGGGAGCTGATAAATCTTTTTCGAGTGCAATAGTCAGATTGCATAGTAATAATAAGGCCAGAGTTCGTTTGGACCCCAAGTTGAATGAAGTAATACCTTCCTCATTAGAAAAAAAGTTAAGAGGGGTGCATACTATCCCCTGCTCTTTTCGGTCTGTTTTCAAACAATGTGGTAGATCATCTGATGAAGGTCAACCTCGATGTTCCAACAATGGCTGGCAATAAGGTTCTGTACTTCTTTCTGCAGATGATACTGTTTTGTTAGCCAGAACTAACAATACACTACATAAATTGTTGGAGAGTTTTATAAGGATCTAATCATCAATACAAATAAAAGGTTATGTAAATAAAACCATCCCCGTCCCTTAAAAGAAAGCCCATGGTGCACGGCAAACTACCAGAGTGTTTACCATACTATGACTATATGGGTATGTGCTTTGAAAGACAACCGAGGTAGAAAGCCAGATAAACAAGTGGTGTACCACATTATGACAAACCTCAAGAGCCGTATTTGGATTTAAATAAAAGGCCGATAGCCAATCGATATAATTCTCTTCAGCGAGGGGAGCCTGATTTGCATTCTAAAGGAAGCAGCTCTTTAAAGCTTGCCGGCCTAGGAAGGCTAATCAGCAGGTCATCCTGTGGGAGGGAGTGTTACACCCTCTTCCCAGACAGACTGTTGTTCCGGGTCACCTGAGAGCTGAGGCTCTCACCCTAGGAGGCCAGAACAGCACCTCGGTTGGCTGGCTGGCAGAAACCATTCAGGTAGCACACCAGAAGCTGCTAGGTTTTCAGGGGGAACCTCTAAAGTGCCTTTTGGGTGCATGCATTGGTAAATCCATCATTAGATAAGTGCTGGTTTATCAATATAAGATGTTTGATACCAAACATCCCTATAGTCAGTGAAGCCATCATGTATCTGGTGAACTCGTTTTCACTCGAGTCCAGCGCATGTTTTAGGATTGTAACTTTTGATTAGTTTCAGAAAAGGGAGTTGGGAACAACAGCTGTCGCCTACATCCATTGGCCGGCGAGGAATAAGCAGTAATATATTGGTTTAGCTTACATCAACCTGCACCTACATCCATAGGCCGGTGCAGTACACTTGCAGTCAGATAGAGATGGGGAAATGAAGGGGAGAGGGTAAGAAGGGAAGAAAGACATGTTTCAAACACATAGAAAACCATATACATGAAAAAAATAACTTGTGCTCAGGTTGCTTATATGCAGAATCACTCTTGTTTCCCTTGAGACAGCATGGGGTGTGGGAGGCACAATCTGCAGTATGCGCAAATAAATTGGGCAGGTTAGCTGTTTAAATTCGCCTGAGAGGTGCGTAATACAGGGTCCCCATCGTTTCTCAAATTTGGGTAGTGTATGGTTAACCGTAGCTGTTAATTTCTCCATCCCTAGCAGGTCCCATAATTTATGGAGCCAGTCGGCATGAGTCCGAATCACATCCGTGCCCCATTTGGACAGCAAGACTTGCTTCGCAGCGCACAGAGCCAGTGTAATAGCTTTTCCCCGTTCGGAGTGTAAGGGATACATTAACGCATTGGGCAACCCCAATTGGACGTAGCTCGGAAAGCGGGGTATTTCAGTGTTAAACATTGTGTCAATATCAGTCAGAACTTCCGTCCAATACCTGTGAAGTTTGGGGCAATGCCATAGTAGGTGGGCAAGCGTACCTGAGTGGGTGCAGTGTCTCCAGCATTCGTCAGACCTCTCCCTCTGCCACTGAGCCAAACGAGCCAGAGTATAGTACCAGTAGTGTGCTAGTTTTAATAGGGTTTCCTTGCCCGCAGCACTCGTGGCGGAAGTGCGCGCTCTATGCAGAATGTCTAGCCACTCCTTGTCCGAGAAACTGCGCTCGCACTCCTGTTCCCATCTCTTGCGAGCCGGAGTACTCAGCGGCGTAGGCAGGGTGTTGAGAAAGGAGTAGATATCAGACAAAAGGCGAGAGTCGTCCTTACGAGTGAATAGCCAGCGCTCGAATGCCGTTAGCGTTCTGCTGACGTGAGGCCTAACCGTGGGCAAAGACACCCAGTGCCGGACTGCTAGGTAATGCCAATGTTCCGAGTCTGGGAGCCCAAAGTCACGCTGGAGGTCCTTAAAAGTCAATAAGCCTTGCACATCAAACAGGTCACCAGCCCGCTTGCATTGTGCTTCCTGCCAGGGTGCGAACGCCTTCTCCGACATCGCCGGAGGGAAGTCTGGATTCCCTATAAACGGCGTGAGTCGCGAAATACATGTGGAGAGTTGGTAGGAGGAGCACACCCTGTCCCAGACCCCAACAGTTGCCCTAACTACCGGGGAAATATATACGCCAAGCGGCCGATATTTACGCTGTAACCACGGGATCTTCCAGATATGGATGCCGGCTACTGCCTGGTCCAGAAAGCACCAGTCTTTTTCAGTCATCAGACGCTGCCATTCAACTATGTATCACAGCTGGGCTGCCTGATAATATTTCTTCAGGTTTGGAATTCCCAGTCCCCCCTTGGCCAGCGGCAGATACGTGCGCTCCTTCGCCATCCGAGCCCGCTTACCCGCCCATATGAAGGTCTCCAGCGCGTCCTGTAAATTCCGCAAGATAGCAGGGGGTGGTGGCATCGGCATCACCTGCATCAAATAGAGAATTTTCGGTAATAGGGTCATTTTCACGGCCGTGATGTGACCCACCCTGATAGGAGACCCCCCCGCCAGGATTGAATAAGGGATTTCACGGCCCGCAGCAGAGCCTCGTAGTTATGAGTAATCAAACTTTCTATTGTGGGGAGTATTCGAATGCCCAAGTATGGAATACTCTGTTGCGACCATTGAAAGGGGAATGTGGCTTCTAAGTAGGCTTGCTCCTCTCGGGGGATAGTGATGTTCAGAGCTTGTGTCTTAGCTGTATTCGCCTTGAAGCTGGAAACTTCCCCAAACCGAGCCAATTCCTCTAGGAGGGGAGGTATGGAGCCACGCAGATTAGTAATAGTCAGTAGGACGTCATCTGCGTATAGGGCTATCTTGTGGGATTGGCCCCCCATCCATAAGCCCTCTATCTGCGGCGGATGCACTCCGCCAGAGGCTCCATGTAGAGCGCAAAAAGAAGGGGCGAAAGAGGGCAGCCCTGGCGCGCCCCCCTCGCTACCGAGAATATCGGCGATTGTGTGTTATTTACCCGCACCCGCGCTTTGGGATCAGCATAACTCGCCCCGACCCAACGTTGAAACTTGGGTCCAAAGCCCACCGCTTGCAGTACCCCATGGAGGAAGGGCCAATGGACGTGATCGGAGGCCTTTTCGGCATCGATGGACAGAAATAATGTCGGGACCCGAGACCTCCGGGTCTTGTCCAGTAGATGAAAGAGTCGCTTAGTGTTGTCACTACATGTGCGACCTAGTATAAAGCCAGACTGGCCAGGCTCTATCAGGCCCGGCATATGCCTGCCCAGTCGTCCCGCCAAGATCCCCGTGAAGATCTTAGCGTCGACATTCAAAAGGGAGATGGGGCGGTAGGAAGCTCAGAGCTGGGAGTCCTTCCCCGGCTTTGGCAACACCGTGATGACCGCCATGCGCATTGATTCTGACAATTCCCCGGATTCGCCAAAGGAGTTGTAAAGGCGCGTCAAGAGGGGAGCCAGAAGGGATGCGTACTGCTTGTAAAATGCAGCTATAAACCCGTCTTGCCCCGGTGCTTTCTCTACCTGCAAGCGGCCTATCGCGTCCAGCACCTCCCGCTCCGTGATATCCTTTTCCAATTGGTCAGAATGGAAGGGCAGTAGTTTTGTGACGGAGGCCTGTTCGATGTACCGCGGGCAAGTGTCTGTGTGAATGTCCCCTGCTGCGTATAGCTGCGCATAAAATTGGCCGAATGCGGCCGCTATATCTTCATCCCTTGTGAGGTGGTGTCCATTGCTATCTACAATCACCTGTACCCGTCGAGAGTGTGCCTGCGCCCTCAATCTATGCCCCAGTAGTTTCACGGCCTTATTGCTCCCCGCATAGTACTTCTGCCGTGTTCTCAGCAAGGCATACGCAGCCGCATCCATATCTAGCGCCCTAAGTTGCTTCCGTGCCGCATTTGAGTGCTGTCGATTTTTAGAAGTGGGTACCCGTCGGTGTTCGTCTTCTAGCTCTTTCACGGTGGCTTCAAGCCCGGCTCGCTTCGCAGCCCGGTCCCCATTAAGCCTCGCTGCTATCGCAATGTATGTCCCTCTAATGACTGCCTCAAGGGCTTCCCAAAGTGTCGTGATCGCAGTGTCCGGTGTGTCGTTGAGGGAGATGTACTCCGTTATAGCCTTCTCTACCTCCTTCGCCGCAGCATCATAAGTTAGCAGTTTAGGGTTAGGGCGCCACATTTTGCTAAGCTGGTGGGCAGCCGGGAGACGGATATCTAATTGAATCGGGGCATGGTCTGATATGGCCGCCGCTTCTATCGTGGCTCCAACTACTCTCGGGCACAAAGAGGCAGATTCCAGGAAGTAATCTATTCTAGCAGGAGATCGGTGGGCCGCAGAAAAGAAGGAGTATGACTGCGATTGAGGATTCAGTGCCTGCCAAATATCAGTAAGTCTGGCCTCCGCCAACCAGCTCACCCCCTGTGGTGAAAACATCCCCGCAGTTCCCGCACGTGAAGGGGACCTATCTATAGCAGCATCCATAACTAAGTTAAAGTCGCCCCCTATTACCAGGTTGGGGTCTGGGGACGCCATAACCTCACCCAATGCCTGGCGAATAAAGGGTTCCTGCTTTTCATTGGGAGCATATAGGGTAGCTATAGTGAATGTGTGGTGAGCCAAAGACACCCTCAAGGAAAGCAGCCGCCCCGGAAGTTCAGATTGTATCCCCTCAATCCTCCCCTGGAAAAGCGTGGCCACCAGGATTGCCACCCCTGCTTTCTTCCCCTGTCCCGGGGACCAATACTGGCGATCAAACCACCTTGATCGCATTCTGTGGGAGTCTTGCTTCAACAGGTGTGTCTCCTGTAGGAGACAGGTCACATTTTGCCGCCCTAAGCTGGGGAATTGAGACCCCTTACATTCAAGCTAAGTATCTTCACCATGGTACGTTAAAGACAGGACTGCTGCACCCGCTCCAAACCACCCCAGTGTAACCCCCACCCCCAAGACATAGTGTGTCTGTCCTAGAAAGCATAGAGCACCAGAACATAAAAGTTACATAACAACGAGGATAGGAAATTAGAACAAAGGCACCAAGTGGTGCACAACTTGCGATTGTGTAGAGAAGGTCCATGTCGCTGGTCGTCCGCAGGAGTGAATACAGCTGTAGAAGGTCTCCGTCCCCGCCGCTACCGGGCAAGGAGAAAGCACAAATGTGCCCCCGGAGAGGGCCACCCGCCCCGTCCCATAGAGTGAAGTGCCGGGTGGGCTGCTGCTAGTCATCCTCTCGGCCTGGTGACTGGTGGCGGTCGGAAAGCTGCCGTAGTAAATCCAAGCGCTCTTTGATACTTTCTGTTTTAGTGGGCTTCGAAAGCTGCGACAAGGGAGAGGTCTTGATGCGGCGTCGCCTCCGGTTGTCTGCAGTGGAGAGCTGGGAACTAGTGCGTGGTGAGTGAGAGTCCTGGTCTAGGGTTAGACCCAGAATGTCTGCCGCTTCAGCGGGAGTGCATATCACTCGTGTCTCCCCTTGCCATACGAAAATTAACCGGAATGGGTGACCCCATCTGTACCGCACTCCCTTGTCCCTCAGGAAGGTTGTGACAGGTCGCATATCCCTTCGCCTTTGGAGGGTGATGAGTGACAGGTCCTGGTATAGGTGAATCTTGTGCCCTTCGAAAAGGACATGTTGCTGGTCCTGCACTGCCGTCATGATGAGCTCCTTCTGGGTGTAGTTATGTAGACACGTCAAGATGTCCTGCGGTGCACCCGAAGATCCCGAAGGGCGCCCCGCCCTGTGCGTTCGATCCAGAAGAATGTCTTTCCCCTCCAAAGCTGGCACGATGTGTCGGAAGAGGCGCAGAACAAAGTCCTCCAAGCACCCAGCATCCGCCTGAAGAGGCACTCCTTTAATGCGAATGTTGGACCTGCGTGACCTGTTTTCCAAATCCTCTAGGTGCAGATTGAGGTCCGCGTTACGGTCTTTAAGTTAGAGGATCTCCCGGCGACACTCCTCCATCTCTTTTTCTCTGGAGTCCGCCGTGCGCTCCATGGAGTCCACCCGCTGTTCTAGCTCCCCCAGGTCATGCCGCAGGTCCTTAATGTCCGCGGCCATGTCCGTTCGAAGGGCCGCGATGTCATTCCGCAGCGTGCCGATAAGTGCTTCCATGAAACCCCTAGTGAGTGGAGCTTTGTCGTCTGTTTCGAGGTGCGGCGATGAGCCTGCTCCGCTTGTGTCTTGGAGGGTCGCTGCGTTCCCCTGCTTTTTGGTAGAACCCTTACTCAGGAGGTCTTTGATGTTGGCAGAGTCCTTCTTTGACCGCGACGTGGCCATATTGAGGCGGGGGGCACCGCGGGCTCCCAACTTCCAGCGGCCCCAGAACAGGGAAAGGCCACCCAGAGGGCCTCAGCCGGCAGCCCCTCAGTGAAACGGGGAGAGGCCCTCTATTCGTTATCCCTCCACAAGGCTCTATGCGAGGCGCCGCAATTGCCAGTGATCCCAGCCACTCTCACTGTAGCGGTCGCGCAGCCCAGATTCGCTTGAACTAGCCTCACTCAGTCAGCCCGCTGCAGCCGGGTCCGGGGAGGACAGGCCGATCCACTGCGCCGAGGCCCCCGGGTAGCCCAGATGCCTCCACCCGCTCAGTGTACTCAACAACTTAACTTAGGGTACCATCGGGGGAGGAGAGTGCTCACCGGTGTTTGGCGCGGAGAATTATGCGCCTCTGGTAGTTGCATGTACCGTCCCCAGCTCCAAGCGCTCCGTTGTGCCTGGATCCTTCAATGGCATGGACCGGCCCACCTTGGCCGGACCCTCCAGTTCTCGGCCTGATGAATGGCCCGGCCTACAGCCGCCACCACTCTGGGTCTCCTCCAGGCCGCCGGACTCGCTGCTACTGTCGCTCCGCGGCCTCCAAGCTCTCACGGCTACCAGGTGCCGTCCCTTCACCGGTCGTGTGTGCTGCGGTGGCCCCAGTCGCCACCGCCGGTGCTGCCAAGAGCGGGCGCCCACTCCAACTACCCGCAGCTCGCTGAGCCGGCCGCTGCCCCGGGCTGCAATCGGTCCAACTTTGGAGGCAGAATCCCCCTTGGGGCCAATCCGCGCACCGGAGTCCGCAGTCGGAGAAGTCACGCGGCCGCCATTTTAGCTTCACCACGGCGGCCGCGCAGAAGCGTGTGTAGTTTCGGCGGAGGCTCCAGCCTTTACCGCCGAGGTCGCCGAGCACGGGTGTTTGCCCCACTGACCTTCGGCCGGCAGCGCTGCAAATTGAGGGCAGGTACCCCCCCGGGAACCGCTGAAAAGGAATCCGGCGCGGCGGAGCTCCGTGATTCCGCTACCACACGGGCGCCATCTTGGACACGCCCCCCAGCGCATGTTTTAAAAGGACTTACCTGTGCACTTGCATTGGGTTGGCAGGAACCTAGTGCACTTCCAGTCGAAATCACATCAGTTATCAGGCAAAAAGTGGGAGTGAGCATGTCAAAAAGGGCTACTTTCCTGCACCTTATATATAAGATTTAGGTTTTTCCAAGCAGGAAAAACCTAGGAAGATGTGGTAGGCGTACTCCGACTGTATCCTTGGAGGAAAAGATACTGTTAAGCACTTTCTGAAATGCTGCATGTTTGACAAAGCTCGAAAACAATGGTTATCCCCCTTATTTAAACAGCATGGTGAACAGCGGAGCCTTTAGCACTTTATTTTAGGGCGGAAAATCAAATAATCTTCATATCTGTGTCTTCTTACCTATGGGCAGAGTGGCCATTAGTCAAGCACCTGCCGGGTGCTAGAGTAGATTAGGGCAAGCATTTTGAGGATTGAAAGTTTAAGTTTGTAAAAAAGAAGTGGATGTTGTAAATCCACCTTTGACAAGTGGAGATAATCATGTAATGTTGCTAGTATGTACATAGCGGGCTAAGGTTTACTTATTAAGTAGATCGAATTGTATATTGGTAAACGTATATTTATATGGGAGGGCAGTTTTAATAAGAAGGCGAAAATCGTTGATTGCCCTTCATGATGTGAAAACAGTATTATTTTCCTTTGCTATTTTGCACAAAACTCTTCTGACCGATGGATTGCATTTATATTTTTTGTGTGGAAGGGAATACTATGGCCTCCTGGTTACTTTGTATAAAGATCAACCTAATTAAATTATATATATGTTTTTAACTATTTTATTACGAGTTGTATGTTGTACAAATTCCATTATAGAAAGGACTAGTCACACTGATTTTTAGTTTTGGGGCACTTTTTGACATGAATTATTGCCAAGAATGGGAGTTGATTACTAACAACAGGGACAACCCTAGGTCCTGAACCAGGGGTAATTAACAATATAGTCCAAACAATGGTTCAGGTACACCACTTGGAAAAAAGGCAAGCATTGTCATAGCCAATAGGTCTCGCCTTTGGGACCTTATAAGTATTTAGTTATGCAGCACAATATCCTTGGTGCAACAACATCAACTGTTGCATGGCTAAACACTTATAGGGTCCCAAAGGCGAGACTTATTGGCTATGCCAATGCTGGTTTATTTCACTATTGGTCGTAGTTTTAGAAGTTTGCGTAGAAGGAAAGTGGTTGTTAAGCTGGTCTAGGTCAGAGACATTATGGAGATTGGAATTTGCCATTCTCGCTTTTGCACCTGTAGCTTGTAGGAGTGGAGCCTACAGAGGGGTCTGACGGAAGAGCATCTAAGAGGGGATGCTCAAATTAGGTGCAAGCTATTAGTAGAGTCGTGTCACCCAGTGTCAATGAAGTGGCGTAACCTGATATCTCCTAGGCTACTAAAGATGTTCAAAATCACATGTGAATGTTAGATGCACTTGACTTACTTGCCCTTGAAACACTTGAGTCTCTTGAATCAAAAGTTAGCATTACCAGTTGGTGTCTTCAGTTTTTAAAAGTAGCATTGCTTAAATAGCTGCATTCATTAGCTAGTACTATATTATGCCTATCTTAGTTGTACAATTAGGGGTTCAATCTGTTCCAGCTCTTAGGGTCGTAGACTCTGCAAGAATTCTTCGAATGGGGTCAATATGGGGTTAAGATGCTGCTGGGCGTGTTTACTCGGTCCTCTCTCAAGTGAACCTGTCTAACGTGGTCTGGCAGTTGGCGAGGTCTAGCGGTTGCATTTCTAATCTAGATCTCTGCGGGATAAAGCAGAGTTGTCCTCACAGGAGTACATAAAGCCGGTATACCAGGAGCGCAGATACCGATGTCTTGGGTATCTTTTAGGGTCAGATAAATACTAATACAGACAGAGGGAGCACAGCGGTTGAGATTAAATTGATAAAGGTGCCAAATTGTGTGAGCTTATGTCTCTTCTCGATACATTTAAAAGCAATATTGTATGTTCATTCCTTAATGTGTTTTCAGATGCGTGGGTGCCATGACGAGTTCGCAGGTAAAGTTGTTTTCCTCTGAAGAGGGCAGGTGCAATCTTATTCGTAGGGCGGGCACTTACTGGGTTGCACACAGTACAATATTGACAGAGCTTCGAAGAAGACAGTCAATGTCAGCATCTTAATTGCATCCCAATTGTGTACATAGCAGCTAGTGTGTGGCTGCATTTGGTGTATGAGCTTCCATCAGGAACTCCCTACTCACGCGGCAGCACCGATCACAAGTTTGACGGCCTAGCGGCGTAGCCGCACAGTAGCAGATGCGTCAGCAAATGGCCAGATCTGTATATTCTAGTCTGGCATTATTATCCTTGCGTATTCTCTTTATTGTCCGCAAGGCATACTGGATTGGATTGAGATTAGAATGCCAATAAAGTCAATTAAGAGATCCACGAAGCAAGGAGGAATGGACTGAGGTGGCCATCTTGTCCCCGCCCACCCCAGTCAAATCTTACAATGCAAGCAGTGTAAAATCGAGCAATAAGAATAATGTATGGGGTCAGGGTGTTAGATTATCAGTCTGCCCAGTGCCAATCGAAGAGGACTAATTTTTAAGTTTTGGAAATTTTGGGGAAATAAGTGCAAGGGTTTACTCCGTATACTTGACATATCACTTCCATTTTAAAAACAAACATACTAACTACAGTATGTATCGGGTCGGATCCTACATTGTTCCATACTAATTAAAAGAGATGCATTTGGAGGACCATGATAACAGTAGCTGGAGTTGCTATATGGAATACTTCGCCTTTCTGATTGTACCTTACCTTAGCGCGTATTCTTTTTAAGCGCATGTTGAAAGGTTACCTCTAGGAACAAATGTAATTAAAAACTATTTTAAACGTTATCACCATTGCAAATACGATGCAGATCGCGTTTCACATTGTAACTCTGTACTTGTGGTTTGGGATTTTATTTTGTCTATTTTATCTTTTTTGAACGAGTTTCGATGTTAGATTTCTTTTTCAGGCATATATGCGCTATATCCATATATGTTAAATAAATTCTAATACTAATTCAAACTACGCTATTAGGAGAAAAAAACGAATGCAGAATCGATTTTTACTACGTTGCTGTTAGAAAAAGTGACCCTAATGAGAAATGAAACAAGCAAAGCGCGCCTCGCGCGGCAGGAGGGGGAAGGGGAGGGGAGGGGGAGGGGGAGGGGGGGGGGGGGGGGCCTGCCGATTCCCTTGCGGGAGCCAGCGGCGATAATTGATGCCATATGGCGCTGCTGCTCGCTCCCGCAAGGCAATCGCCACACGTGCACGTGTTGCCATTGAAGGCAATGGAACGCGTGCACGTTTTTGGGGAAAAAAGGGAACCGATGGCTAAAGGTCTCCTCTATGCAGCGCATGCGCGCTGCGTAGGCGAGACCTAAAAAACGTTTTTTTCAAAAAGGAGAAAGGAGAAACCTCACAATCTAGAATAAAGATCAAGAAAGAGAAAGAAGAAAAAATATATATGCTAGCCAATTATTGGGCTTCTAATACACACAATACCCATGTACAGATAATCTTTTCAAAAAGATTTTTTTTACAAATACATTTTAATATAAAAAGAAAAACATTTAAATACGATAATTGGGGCGCTCATACAGTTACACAGACGGTGTTACAATTGTGAACATTGACAGGTGTAAACAAATAGTGGCTGAGGGGAAATCACAAAAACAGGTTTCTAAACAAGACAAGAATACACCACAAAACAATAATATGCTCATTCATTGAAGCCACATTATTGGCGTCGACGACGTTTCAACCCTTTAAGTAATTCGAGGGTCATCATCAGGACAAAAATCAATTGGAAGAGCGTCCACTATAGTTCAATAAAAACATCTCGGTCCACATGAAGAAGGGATCAACACAGAGGATGTATGGAACACACTTGCATTCATAACCTCAATACATGACGGGTAGATACCTAATCTGCTTGAATATCACAGAAATCCGCAAGAAGTATAATCACACTCTTAGAATATAGGAGATGAAAACCAAAGATGGGCTATCAAAATGCAGGCATCTAATGTCCTTGCATTATAGGTCAGCAATCATGCTGGGTCAGGGGATCCCGGTCGATACGTTCAATGACGTGTTTATTATCGGCCCGCTCGTCCCACCAGCATGCCGGCTCTCTTAAACTCCACGACGTGAATTATAACTGTATGTGTGGTGGGGGTTTCCGATTGTTTTATAATTATTTATTATGTAAAAATGTTAAATGTTTAATTATAATTTAAAGTAACGACTTTTCAATTTCATTGTTTTATATTGTAAGGCTGTCCACTGACGACAATTAATAAATTTACATTAGCATAGCAATGCTCGGGAAAATGAAGACAACACATTTACCAAACACCTTCACAGTCTTTTTGTTCAGGGATGGATTTAACCTCCCTTAAAAATGTAAATAAAATTTTTCAAAGCATGTCACGACTCACAATACAGATTTTGCGTGCAGACATTTGCATGATGAATACAGACAGGCAGGGATAAACATCTCAGACATACTAACTGATTTTACAGACTCAAGATCTCAAATATGCCAAGAGCAGTTTTCTAAAAGGGCGATTAAGTGAAAAGGACCAAATATCAATATTTTTGTAATGACTTAGAATGGGAAATAATCTGGTTTCTGAATGTGAATTTTAAAAAGTATATGGGGCTAAACACACTGCATTCTCTGCCATACTGCCACTTCCACCAAGTCAGGTAAACTTCGCCCTCCATCCGCTTATAAAAACAAGCATTGGCATAGCCAACAGGTCTCATCTTTGGGACATTATAAATGTTTAGCTAGAGCTATTGGCTTTGCCAATGTCTTTAAGCTACGTAGTAGAGCAGCGTGGCTGCTGTGCAGCATGTTGAAAAGTTATAATAAAAAAGTGTTATAAGCATTTTTATTACCTTATATATAAGCAAGAAGACACTATGTACAGCTGAAGGACTCTATTAATAAAAGATTTAACATAAAAATTGTCTTTTAGTTTTTTTTTTTAATCCTTGAAATGCTGGAAACTTCTTCCTGCCTGTTCTAATGTTTGTTTGTTATACCTTTTATTTTTTGTGATGAGGGGGCGGGGGGGTGCGGCACATAAACAACGGGAGGGTGGAGGTTTGGAAATAGTACCTGAATTACAACATGAGTAGCAGACGGACACTAGGGGAGAATCAATAGATGCCTGATTCTGAGGGCAGAGTACGCTTGTGGCAATGGGGCACATTAGCAACTGTGTGGACAGAGTCTGAAATCAGTATAATATAATATATATTAAAGCACTGAGGCCAGTGATAGAGAATGAAACAATGAGGTAAGAGGATGTGTGGGGGGAGAGAAATAAACAAGTGAGAAAGACAGACTGAGTTAGTATGAGAGGAGAGCAATAGAACAGAAAGAATGATACCCACAGGAAGCACAAAGGGTGATAGAGAAAGAGAAACAAGAGAGAGAGAAAGAGCAAGAAATGGTGTGTGTGTATATATATGTGCTTGAGCGAGAGAGAGGAAGCGAGAGAGAGAATGAGTGAAACTGAGAAGAAGGGGGGAGGGACAGATAGTGTGTGTCAGAATGAGAGTGACCACAGGAGAGATTAAAAGAAATGGAGGATGAGTGCCTTGGTGATGATCAGACATAGAAAGAGCTTCAGCAATTATGTAAATAATGCCTGTGATGGAAAGTGTTCCAGGGCCTGTGTTTTTCCTCTTTTAATGCACACCTCCCACCAAACAAATAGAAATCGTATTAAACTGTAGTGCTGTTATGTATTTTGAAAACATTTACACTGTGATTTCACAAGGCAGACCATTAAAACACTTTACCCAAAGAGGATACAAATAGGATTGTGAGCATACAATGGTGTATTTGCTCCATGCACTACTTATGATGCACCTCAGTATTTACAAAAACTGACACAGTTGAAGACTGCATGCTATGCCACTTCCAAGAGATGACGACTCAGGGATCTTTAAAATAGCATAATATTTTAAAAATATAATTAAGTCCACAGATGCAGCTTATATTGTTTTTAAAAAGCTATTTTACTCATATGCAGTTGCTTATATTGAACAGGAAATTGGTTGTTATGTGTTTGTCACTCACAGTAGCGATGAAGAATGATGCACATCTCCAGCTGGCAAGGCCTATTCGAGAGCCTATTTTATTCAACATTAACCACTCCTTTTTATTGAAATACCTCTACAGTGCAAATCTAAAAGACGTACATATTGCAAACCCCTGTAAAACAATCCAATATTTTCATGTTTCATGCTTGTTAACACAGAGGTTTATACACGATATGGAACTATAGTAATCCGCTTGGCTGAATTACAAAATACTTGCGTACAATTTAAAGTTGCCAATCAGTAGAAATTATTTATGGATCACTAACCTAGCCTATTGTGAAACATGCTCTGCAAGGGACACTTTTACTCGGAACAGTGTGTAACTGTGGAGGTGGGAAAACAGCAAGAATTAATTTCGAGTGAATTGCCGTGTGTGCAAATGGGCAGTGGCGTGAATGACAGCTGCAATGGCAGGAGGTTCGAATACTCATTTGTAACCATCTACATACTCCTAATGATTGTAATCTGCTGGGAAACCATGTGTGCAAAGATGGAGCTTTGAGTGCAGCCCACTTCTCCCGCTGACATTGCCACTCGTGATGCAAACCCTGAGGCTGCCAAGGGGATCCAAGGCACGTAAGCAGTGGTCAAAGTGGGGGGGGATCTGAGGGGCACTATGTGCCCATACTTTTTTAATTGAAGAAAAACAGTTCCCCTACTTTTTGTGAAAAGGAAACCGTCCCAGGACGGTTTCTTCAGAGAGTTGAAATGATTCAACTGAAGCATAAGGCAGAGAGTCTCCTGTGAAACTGAGGGAGGAGCAAACAGCTAAATAAGCCTTCTTGCCTGGGTGCCTCCTTGCCTGAAAGAAATGCAAATGTGCGAACAGGTTAATCTGCAATTGTAAAGAGTGCCTGGAAGCGGGTATTGGTTCTAACTGATGGAATCACTTGAAGCTTCCTGATAACACGGATGTATTCTTTCTGAGAAGTATTATAAGGTAGTTACTAGCTGAGCTGTGAAGTGTGTGCTTCTAAAATCTATATTTTGGAAGCCTTTTTTATCCTAAACCTTTTTGCGCATTTTAGAGCAAGCCTATCTTCTACTATGTGCAATGCCAGTTTGAAACAATGACAGCGCTTTTTGTCACAGACTGGGAACTCGTAGCACTAAACAAACACAAGTCACTATTCTCCACTGCCCCAGCCAGGATTCAATTCTGTGGCTCTCTGGTTCCAGACATAGAACTCTGCAGTGCATTAACTAACAGAGGTTTCATAATGTACGATGCTGCATTTCACACTACCTTAACTTGCATTTCTTTCTCATTTAAGCTGTGTGTTATATAAAGATTAAAGACCAAAAAGTTACAGAATGTTGTTGTTTTAGCCACGCCTTTGACCCCACCCCCATTTGGGACAGCATCACAGTTTCCATACTTTTTTTAATGGACTTCAACCGCTGCACGTGAAACACCACATGCCAGACCTGACCGGTCACCAGTACTATCTGTGATGAGGCATGCAGCTGCTCCTTTACCACTGAAAGTACAGCTTGGAAAGTCCCACCAGGTGTTGGTGAATAAGCCAGAACTGGGTCAAAGATCCGCACGTGACCTGTGTCAGCCTGGCAGTTCCTTCGGGTTTTGGGAAGTCTGCTCACTGCAGCCCTAGTACAGGTTCTGGGAGCCAGCTCACATCCGACCCCTTCAGTCCACAATATCGTGGAGGCCCTGGATGCCGAGCCTGTGTATACAGCATTACATTATTAACTAAGAGTCCCAGAATGTAATTAGCTGTTGATGAAAAAGCCAGGTCTTGACAGCTGCCCCCCTGGGCACCCACTGCCAGCCCACGGGAACCTCAGCCTACCTTCCTCCACGCTGTCGACAGCACTGTAGCGGTCCCCGGGGGGCCTTAAGCCCCACAGTCGACTGGCTGGCAGAGACGGACCCCAGTGACGTGGGTGTCCCGGGAGTGCCCCCACAGCCTCTCTAAGGTATGGAAAGAGAGCTGCACGAGGATTGGCTTTGGAAACTTTTCAGGTATTCCACGATGGCAGGCTCCATTGACTCCTATCTAGAAACCAGGGCTCAGCTCAGCCCCTTCGCTCCCGATAGCCAGGGATGATTTTGGGTAGTGCGCCATTTCCGAGCAGAACTGTAATTCCCCCATAGCGAAAAAAACCCAAAGAAAAATGCAGACACACGCCGTTTTTGGCTTTAGAAAACAATAGTCGTTGATGCATGCTGTCAAACTATTGTAAATATACGTAGGTTCAAATTAGCAACTCCTTATACTCCCCCTGGAGAAAAAAGAAAAGACAGTGATACGTGTCCCTTCTGAATCATCCTCCCTCCCCCACAGATAAGCGAGATCTTATTAGTCTGCCTCATTATGGCCTTCTCAACAGTATAACTTTTCAGCGATGCCCCGCTGCTTATTTCAAACCCTCTTGCCTATGTGAACAGATCCAAAGCTCTCCAGGTTGGCGGTAAACAGAGTGATGCTTTTAAGGATGTAATCTGCTTAAAATGCAATCAGGACGAGCTTGAAAACCGATGCCTGCCCAGCCCCTTCGCACCTGATAGCAGGGGAGGATTTTGGGTGGCGCGCAGTTTCCGAGCAGTACGGTAGTTTCCCCATAGCAAAAAATAAAACAAAGAAAAATGCAGACGCATGCCACAGTTGAACGCCGTTGACATACGAAAGCCTTGCTAAACTAAAATAGCATATTATAGAAAGAAATCCTTCGAACGCATCGCGCACAAGCTTAAAGAAACACTTGAGGGAAGTGCTTGATTACATTGAAGTGTGCCAGGCGTGAATAGGTTGTCACGCTAAGTGGGAAGTGCTTGGTCTGAATGTAAAACATTTTTTTTCCAAAGTCAAGAAATACAATGGCACAAGTGGGAGGGATCAAGTTCTGCGGCGATACTCCATGGGAGTTAACAATTGAGAAAAAGGTGGGACAAGCGGGAACCATTATCCACTTAGAAGCAATGTTTTTCAAAGGACACTAACAAAAGCCAATCAAAGCTGGAGGCAGGCTGTAAATCCCCCGAGTTAATACAGCAGGTCTCGAGAGACTGTGCATGCGCTGCCTAGGCTCGATCCAACTAGACACCTCCTGCATTGCAGGGAAGCTCTGGAGCAACACACTCCAATGGGACAACACTTCAATTCTACTCCCCCACAGCTGTCAGAAAGGCAACAATGAGACAATATACTCAAATATTAAGCATATATTCTTATTATTACTAGGTGAATATTTTTAAAGCCCACTCACGACGAGTCTCAACACAAAGTAAAAAAAAAAAACAAATAAACATTTCTCAGAGAGACAGGAAAGACTATCACTGTTAAGTTTTGTTAACGAAAGGGAGAATTAGAAACTACTGTATCACAACTTTAAAAGCCATTAGAAAAATGAACTACCATAATAAAAAGGGATAAAAAGAGGCTTGGGTGGAGAAAAGTCAAAAGTAGAACTGTGTGGTGAAGCATAAGGGAGCTATTACAGAACAAGAACTGATTTATGTTTTAGTGAACTCGGATTAGGATTTTAAGAGGGCAGCTGCGCGGGCCGTCTACAAAATCAGGAAGCATGTAAATGTAGTGCCTTGGAGCTCTCAGTGCGTTTCAGAAGCACACATGAGACAGCGGAAAACAAGGAGAAGCCACACACCGGCAGCAACCTGGAGTTCTCAGCCAAGAGGAGAGGAGAAGCTACCTACTGCACAGCTACCACGTTTCCCAGCTCCATGCATGAAGAGTTGCTCCAGTCCAGGCTTTTTCTTTGAATCCTATGACTTGTAAATGGGATTTATAATAGAATTAACAAAACTGCAAGTCCAGAATTCAAAGAGAAAACCTGGACTCTGGCAGCTAGTTACGCATGGACCCACAAACTTGGCAGGGCTGACACTGGTAACACCCCGAACAGACCCCCTCCCCCAGAATATTGTGCCATAAAGTACACATTTTTGCAGCACAAAAAATAAAATTTTGATGCATTGTTGCTACACTTTGGGCCTCATTAAGAGGTTGTTCGGAAATGCTCCGAATGGCATTCGGTTTGTCCGAATCCAGGTCGGAACCCATGTTTCCGACAGACTCGGAAACATTTCCAACTGCCCGATTACGATGAAAGGTAACCGTTCGGTCTTTCTGACTCGGTTCCGAGCGGCATTCGGAGAAACTGAGTCGGTCTGAGCCGACTCGCACAGCTCTACAGACCGCGTTTCCGACTGAGCTATTACGATGTCGGATTCGGACAGCCTTTCCGACTCAGTTCGCCCGACACGGAACGGCTGTCGGAATCTGACTTCAGGGGCCCGTAGCAGGTCCCTCTTCACCCAGAGGCCTCCGGTTGGGACCCGTGGGTCCCCTCTTTCCAAGCATGCACAGTGTGGCAGGCACCATGGGGTGCCTGCGACAGGGTGCAAGGTTTTCCGCAACCACTCCTTTCTTCAATGGGAGCCAGTGTTTTCGATCGGTACACAGGCTACCATTGAAGTTAATGTGAGTCCGACCGAACGGTGTTCGGAACCATCGTAATCAGTCGGTTGGACTCCCTGAATCAGAGTCGGTTGGAAACTATTCAGACAGGGAGTCGGTCGGAATGCTTTCTGACTGATATCGTAATAAAGCCCTTTATCATATTTGCAATCATTCTTTTTCAGCCCTAAAATCAATTGAAACTCTCATCATAATACTCCGCTTAGAAATAGGCATGTTTAAAGTATCTGGGAGTATTTGTTTGCAATAAATTCCTTGGTAATAACGTTCTGGAGTACAGGGAGGGCCACTGGAATTATGAGATTCTGTGGCTGCGGTGTTTTCAGCATAGTTATGGATTGGCTGCATTTGTCACATAATCCACCATCTGCTGCATGATCAGCAAATTTCAACCAAAATAATTGTTTCTAGATCAGACGGATCTAAAGTAACTAAAAATATGGCTATACGTGTCCCTGTTCAGTGGAATCCCCTTCACAAAGATCGACTGGTCATCTTTCAGTTGCCTACTGCTTTATTTGGGTGTTGTCACAAATAAAGTGAAATCTTTCCCAGACAGTGTTAAGTTGTGCAAAAATTACAAAATACTGAATACTATAACAAATTTAGCCACATAATTTTCCTTTTCCGATGCATAATTTCATCATCCTAAACTGCATAAATTCCAGTGGCCCTGAGCATTGGATAAACAAAACACAATAGTACAGTGTGGCTAGCAAATCCTATTTTCGGTGAGATTTTGTGTACTTGGGGTGGTTTATCCAATGCCCCAGATCCATCTTATGTAAATTAAATTTTAACAGTGGTAAGAGGTAGAAGAATTCACATGCTTCAATTATATTTTCACTATAGAAGTAAAAGAAGAAAAGATGAACTTGGAGGGGGTTTATATGATCGGAGGTGAAGTGTTTCAATATGAAAATGATGTACATTTCTGAGGCTAAAGGACAGAAAGTAGCATGGCATCACAATTTAGATGGTCTAGAAAGGACATAGAGAACTTTCGCTCACACCTTGTGGATGATTTTTTTTTGTCCTATTGCATTGGAACAGTTTTTATCTGGCAATTTCCCTGAATACTAATTAGGTTTTTTTTTTTAATGTGCTGCAGTCTTTGGCATTTCAATGAACTGTTAATATAGGACTCATATTACTGAGTTTATTGCAATTTAGTTTATTGACTTAGGAAGGGTGAAGGCCTGAATTGATTTTAGTTGGACTTAAATACATTACCTGTTGGTGACACTAAAATGAAAGCAGTGAGGACTTAAGTCATTTGGCTCTAAAGGACTTGGTTATATACCTGCCTTATCTTCTAATCACCGCCTTTGAGCATTATGCTGGCACCCCTTAGACAGAAAAAAAAAACACAGAACTATTTTAAGAGATCAGCACTTCACCATAGTGATCCCTATTTTACTTTAATGCTGTGACAAATGCATCCACTGCTGAAACAGTAGATGGCAATGACGTGGGAAAAAAAAGCAACAAAAAATACCAACAAGTGAGACGGATAGCTGAAATAATAGTTCCAGTACTGCATTCCTTAACTACCACACCTCTCTCCCAGCAGACTGCTACCGCCCGCAGTTTCCTCCTCACCACTTTGCTTACTCTCAGCTTTAAGATCTTCATTTTTGGATAATTCCGAAAATGTATCTTGAGCCCTGTAACAGACCTCTCTGACCTGCCCCTGACTCTGCTCGAGCGACTGCAGTATAAATCTGTAAGTACTGAAACATGAAGCAGCTATCACAGCGGCACATAATGACATGTGTGTGTACAGCCAATAATCAGTCACCATTTTTAGGTCGAGCCTAGCGCAGTGCGCATGCGCTGCTCTATGGGAGGCTTATTGTGAGCACTCCAAACTTCTCCGTGCGGCTAGGACTTCCCCCACGCATTAGGTTGGTTGTTGCCGGTGTCATTTATTTTTCGTAGCTTGCAAATGGCTAAAGGCGGGCGCATGTCCCACCTCTTTAGCAAAGGTTCACTCCCACAGCATTTTGCTTGCGGGAGCGAGCAGCGGCGGCAGCTGCATTGCTTACAGCGCGCGCACACCACTCGCGGGCTAGCAGATGACCCTTTCAGCAGCGCCGCACGCCGCCACTTAAACAATAGCAGCTGCGCCTAAAATGACGTGCTTTCTCTTTCGCTTGTTGTTCATCGCAGTTAACAGGCAATGCGACTCTCGGGGGCAGCTGTTGCCGATAAGCTATCTGTGCTTGAGGATCGGCTTTTTTGTTTTATGTTTTAAAGTACTGGTGCTGTGCGCTTTCTCCAATGCGTGTGACTGGAATGAGATATCCAAACACCCTGCCCCTCCCCCCAGTTCAGGAAGGAGAAGGGCGGTGTTTTAAATGTTGATGGTGAATGCACACTTGAATACATTAAAAGGCTCTAACGAGGGGCACTTGGATATAACAAGGCACCACCTAGCCCCCGATTGTTCACTGAGCGGTCCGAAGGGCGTTATTCCGTCTACCAAGGCAGACACTTTTTTCACATTCACCTTTTATCAAGGTTCTGGTAGTGAGTGCTGTGCCCAAGATCACATGAGATCAAATGGTGGAGTTGGGGCACATGCCTAGTCTAGGTAAAATCAACCCATTGCAGGTGTGACCGAGTGGGCCTCTCATTTTAAGGTAAATCCTGGCAATGGGACAATTACCACCTCGCCGCCCCCTTCCTCCCAGCCCTTGTGGGCGGGGAACCTGTGTAAAGTGATTAGCGCATGCCCTCCACAAATGGCCTCAAAGAATGTTTCTCTCCGAAGGGTGGGCGTGGAAGTGGGGGCAGGGATCCGTGGCGGCACTTGTGTTTTAATGTAAGGTGGCGTGCTGAGCACTGGGCAGTAAAGTTAAACGGGTCTCGTAGCCCGAGCAGGGCGGAGAGCTCCCAGTCCCACTGCTAAGGTCCTCTCCAGCAGGGCCGCGCCGCCCACCGCAGGAATGCTGCAGTGAGCGCGGAGCGACCGGAAGGCATGAATCGGCACATCCAGCTGAGCGCTGCCTGCTCTTCCCAGCTCGTGCTGCTGTCACCTGTGCGCGGTGCCTGTAGTCGGCAGCCTTTCACCTGTGCGCGTTTTGCAACTCTCGCTTTCACCGGTACACACTGCTTGTAGTGAGCACGCTTTCACCTGTGCGGGCTGTGCAACTCTCGCTTTCACCGGTACACACTGCCTGTAGCCAGCATGCTTTCACCTGTGCGGGGTTTGAAACTCTGGCTTTCACCTGTACACACTGCCTGGAGTCAGCCCGCTTTCACCTGTGCGGGTTTTGCAACTCTCACTTTCACCGGCACACACTGCCTGTAATGAGCCCGCTCTCTCATGTGCGGGCTGTGCAACTCTCGCTTTCAGCGGTACACGCTGCCTGTAGTGAGTCTTCGGTCACCACTGAATGTAGTGAGCCCGCATTCACCTGTGCACGCTATCACTTGTGCACGATGCTCCCACCCTCTTCCTGTGGATGCCCTCTCTCAGCCTCCCGCTGCGGATCACTTCTCACTCCAGTTGCTGCCCCCTAGTCCCACCCATGCTCTTATTTTAAAATTATTATTTTTGGGATATGTGCTGCATGACTAAACTCTTATAAGGGCCCAAAGGTGAGATCTATTGGCTATGCCAATGCTTGTTTAAACAAGGAAGCAAATGCTGTAAATAAATTGTGATGCCCATGAACCTTTTTGCGGCATACTTGGTGCATATTGTGGACATTTCGATTTTATAGGGAATCGGAAAATCTCGAAGTGAGTGTGTGTGTGTGTGTGTGTGTGTGTGTGAGTGAGTGTGAGAGTGTGTGTGTGCGTACTTCACATACCAAGAACGAATGCCAAAGCATTAACTTTGATGCAAAATAAGAGAGGGATGCCCATGTAGTAGTTGAATTGCACAAATACATTAACATGCTTATCCCGAATTTCGAGATAAGCTTCACAGACAGGAGAGGCCTGGATTTCTAGCTGTATCTAAGAGACACACTGGAGTCCTTATTCTCACTCCCAAACAATTACTGCAGCAGGGAGAAGTGGGGGTAAAGCGGTCACTCTGCTGCTGTCTGCCAGGCGCGACACTGTGATTTAGGCCATCCTAGGGCAGGAGGTCAGCAGCTACAATGATAAAATAAACAGCTTAGTGCAGTGGTTCCCAAACTTTTTCGACCCACGGCTCCCTTGACCTATTGGCCATAAGCAGCGGCTCCCCATTATGTTACTTTTTTAGGTCTCGCGCCTAGCGTTGCAGTGCGCAGCACTGCTCGCGCAGCGCGAGACCTCTTGAATGGGGTTTAAAAACTGACCTAGGAATCGCACACACTTGTGCGTGTGCGATTCGTTTTTCCCCTGGCTATTGGGCTTTGCGTGCGTCTTTTTAAGAAAGACAGCACGCAATTGGGCAAAGGCGGGCGCATGTCCCGCCTTTGCGCCGCCCATTCCCGTCCGTGTCTAGGACGCGCATCAGCGCGCGTGGCACAGACGACAGGCTCCCTCGCCCCCCCCCTCTGTGGTGCGCGCGCAGCACGCGCAGGAGCGGCATCTGTTTTGCATTATTGTGCCCGATAATGCAAAACAGATGTCTGCACGACGTGCGCAGCCGGGACAGGGGCTTTGTTAATGGCGGCGCGTGTTTATTTTTTGCATCGCGCTTTCACTCACACTGAAAGCGCGATGCAAAAAATAAACTCAGACCAGCTTTTACCTCCTGTTCCGCTTGTTCAAGAAGCCAGCACGTCGAGCTCCCACTGGTTACATTTTGAGATGGTAGTCCTCGAGTATCTTTGGTTAATTGAAAGTAGTGGCTCCATCAGGTGTTTGCTGGTACTTACAAGCTTAGAGGTTTCATTTTTTGTTCCTTTATGTATTTTGCTTTTTGTCACTGTTCTTTCTTCACCACAGGGCTCTGCGTTTTTTGACAGCTTGCTTCAGAAGCTGCAGTTGACTTACCAGTTCAAGCTGGAAGAATATATGGACGGCACAGCTATTCGTAGCAAGCCTTTGCGCAAAATGGTACGTACCCTTCTTCACTTATGTTTGGGTTGGGGTGGGGGAGGCACTCCTGAAACATCTGGTAATCCATGGTGTGAATCAGTAGTGACGATACTGCACTTTAGTGGTGTGTCAGAATGTCTCTCACTATTCTTTGTCATCTTGCTAGACAAGCATTAACCTTGGAGTCTCAGCATTATTGACTTGTTCAAGTTGGACTGACCACTGTTTCTACAGATGGGCTCTAGGTCTCTCTGTGGGCTGGATCAGGTTACCACAATGCACACCAGCTTTCAAGCTGTGAATTCGATGTTGGGTATTGTGAAAATATAAAATAAATTCTTTGTAGTAAAGAAAAGGTAACAAACATCGAACTTGGATCCTTTGACTGAGTTTGGGGGAAAAGGAGTAGCGGCAGTTGGAGCTATCACTCACTCTGTAAACGTCAGTTGCACCTGGGTTTTTGCCTAAGCTGAGCTCCCTTACTACAGTATGTGTGTAGGCAGTGTCCGGTCTCTTTTGACCTCATGTCTTTGCGTTCTCATGGGGTACATTGAGTTAGCCAGAAGAAGTCTATGATAGACCCTGACTGTGAGTTTTACTGCGGAGAGGTAGCACATGTTAACAATGCATTTTCTGTTGGCAGGTGAAGTTTGCCCTCATCAGTGCTCAGAGGTGCATGATCTGCCAGGGGGACATTGCCAGGTACCGGTAGCAAGCCAATGATACCACAAATTAAGGCAAAAGCACGCAGGTAGGAGACCAAGAGCACATTCTCTTTGTGTACCCGCGGGTGGGTGAGTTGAACAACTGGAGTGGAGAGTGTTCTTGTGGATATGTTTCCTGTGGTTGGGTGGTGGGAAAATTAAGATTTCATTTAGAGGAGTGCTTTGTAATACAGATAAGTGCATATCCCTACCTATTAATGTAACACTTACAAAAAAAAGCAGTTGCTCTAAACAGAGTGCGCTGCTGAGTTCACGCGCTAGCTGCCAATATTAGTGACTGTTGCGAATTGCTTTGCCAGAAAGCACATTGTCTGGATAGGTTTCTCTGCCTAGTGGGTAGCACTCTCCAGGAAAGCCTTCATGTTGAGCTCACTCAGAAATTTCGACTTTTAGAGATGATCTGTTAGGGTTGTCCATTTTAAAAAGAAACGCCAGGAATAATAAAAAAAAAAAATTGTGGATGGCAAGTTACCTCTGTTTGTCCCTCTAACCTTTCCAGCTATATATTCGTCCCTCCTTGTGCCCCAAAATGTAGAAGCTCATTGGTCGGCAACTTGTCTTTACAGGAATTCAATTAAAAGCCTTTGCTATTCTGTAGTTACTATATTCTGACTTTTCCTCTACTGCTTCCACTCTAGTTGGTGCTGTCTTCATACCTGCCACTCTCAGCTGTTTTGGTTATTATCTGAGCGTTTCCTCTGAATGCCAAAGAAGCTGTTGCTGTGATACCACAGTGGCATGACTTTTAAGTTTGCTATTGTTTTTGAATTACAGTTATTAAATCAGCGTGCAATGCTAACAAGTTAGACTACATCCAGTGTGTTCCAGTTGTTTTAGCGCTCTGGAGAATATTTTTATTGTGACCATCTATGACCGTCTATTTATGAGATCAGTAGAGCTGTATTTTGAAAGAACTTGCATGGGTTGTCTGGGCTAGTGCTTAATGTGTGTACCTTGTAAAGTTTATATTTCTGTTTATTTAGACTTCTCTTTCGGGGTTGAGTGTTTTTGGAGTGTTCACTGCAAGGGAATGCTGAAGCCTAAGGATTGTATTACTGGAAGTGCACTGTGCAGTGCACCTCCTGTGGATCAATATTACGTGGTAGTATGAGGCTTTGGTTTACAGTGTGTCCAGAATCCACGACAAAGCGAGAACATGCAAAGGTAATTGTCAACCACAAATGTGGTCAGTCACCACATTAATAATTACAAAGAAGGATTTCCTCCTCTTGCAGTCTCATTAGTTGCAGGGAGCCGAAGTGTGAACCATGAGGTTTTGTTTGTGTCATCAACAGACTGGGCTGAAGAGAGATGCCCTCACAGTGCCAAAGAGCGCAGTCACAGTGAAGAGGCATTTGATGGATCTTTCTCTTTCTGAAAATAAGTATGCAGTTGCATACTTGCAGCCTGGTTCAGTGTTCTCAAAACTTCATGTTTCATAGCAATTGAAGCCGGCCTGGCTGGCGCATGCTGTGTAATCTGGGGTCTCTTTTTGGAGTAGGGAAGATCTTCAGAAGAAAAATGACAGCAACCAGTGGCAATTGGGTGCATCGGCACACATTGTGCCGGCATTGAGAGCAGTAATCTGTTGGACTCTGTGTCTTGGCTCACAGTGCCAGCTTTTTACCTTACTGCAGGGATCAGTGCTAGTCCTGTTGTCAGCCAAGACACTGTTGATGGAACAAAGAGATGGTCTTTGAGAAGATGTCGCTTCCAACATACTTCAGTCTAAACTTTACAAGTTGTTAGAAAATATACTGCACATAAAGAAGTGATGCTTCAGTTTGAAGAGGAGCGTACCGCTTTCAACGATGCACAGACATTTTAATAGTATCCCAAATTTCTCTCTGCCTGTCTTACAGTGAGTACTTAATCCAGAGTATACAAAATGAGGAGGACCAAATAAATGTGGAGAGTATAAAACGACTAAGAAGAGTAAAGAATATAATTTTCTTGTGAGGAAGAGCCCTTTTTATGGTCGAGCCTGCTACAGCACATGCTCCGCTTGTGCTTTTGCTTGTGAGACACTTTTGCTTACAATAAAGGGCTTGCAGCCCACCCACTGCTTACCATTTGCTATGTTCAATGTCCCTATTCTTCGCTGCATCTTATTTAGCCGTTTCTGGACCAAGCACAGATTATTTCAGCTAATTAGTGCCTGTCCACTGCTCCACTGTGCACTGCTAAATAATGCAACACCAATAGCTCAAACTTTAATAATGCGAGACCTATTGCATTGCAAATGCTTGTTTAGTGGGTGAGGGGATGTAAGCCCTGCCTCGGGAGAACTTCAATTTTTCTCCCTGAAAATAATTGCCATGAAGCTGATGAAGGTATTATAATCATAGATGCAACTAAATAAATATATAACAGTTGTTTAATAAAATACTTTTATTGGTTTAGTCACAGTGCATTCAAAACAAAGTTCATAGTGACCATGATTTCTGTGTTTAAGAGCTATGTTCAAATATGCGCAGAATTGTAATTGAAAATACAGGGCTTCCACAAATGCCTCCAGGAATCAGAAGGTGTCATGGAAGGCTTCTCTCTGCACCATTTTGGAATGGGACAGGTTAACTGATGAAAACTGTGCAGAGAAGTATCCCCCGCGTGCACTTATACCACACCACTTTTACACCAGATTCGGGCGTTGGGGAGTTTATGCCTGAATTCGAATCCTGCCATTATAAGTGCAATAGCATTTCTGCTTCCTTTAATATCCTATCTTTAAACCGCTCTGTGTAAATGTGTTTAATTGAGAGGATTTAGAATGATTTTAAGTTATTATAAAGTAGTTTTTGAGTCCGACGTGGAACATTTCCTGATTGGCCTGCAAGGTCGCTAAATTGCTTGGCTGCAGCAGCAACTTGATATACCTGGTCTTCAGGGTTGTGACAGAAAGCGAGGACGCTGCCAAAAACATATCTACAAACTGGTATTGGGTTGTTTTTTTTACGTGATTAGGACAGGCCTGTACTGTGAGGGGAAAAACAACGTACCTTTTGGGACGAGATAGTGCAAATATTAGTTCAAAACAATTGCTGCAGCCAAGACGTTATTAAAAGAATTGGGGGAAAAAAAGTCTGCATCGTAAGACTTTTTTGGCTGCAAGATGCATGTCTCAGGCAGTCCGACCTATTCAGCCTCTTGTTCGTGGAGAGAGAAAAAGAATGCAGAAAGATGAACAGAGGGTTTCCAAATGTTCCTGCCTGCTCAGTTCTGACGCGGGGGTGGTGAAGGTGGCAGGGTTAGGACTCATCATCTGCCGTTGTGTGCGCAGATCGGATTGTTTTCCCCTTGTAGCAATAACGCTTTACAGCCCGTGGTCTGCGTTTTGGCAGTGCATTGAACAGTTATTTATTGGGTGTTTCTGTTGTTTCTCTTGAAGTCATTAACTCTCGCAGCTTTGGTAGCAGAGCTGTGCAGTTCTGAAGAATAGGTCAAAGGCCTTGACAGTGGTTCCAAACTGTGTTCACGGCGCCCCTGGCTAGATTTGATGGCGCACCAGGGTGCCGCGGCGCACAGATTGGGAACCACTGGTTTAGTGTTATATCACGGGAGCTGTGCCAAAAATAGTGGGTATCGAGTTCTTCACAAATTTCACGGGAATATCGTGATTCAAAGAAAAAAAAAAGGGGGGGGAAGGAGTGGAGGATCTGCATGAAGCTCTCAGCATGCCAACACAGTTCTCTCACAATCACGTGCCAGGAGACAGGAAACACGGTAAGCCACACTCCTGGCTGGAAAAATCTGAGCTGTAGTAACACACACACACACACACACATATATATATAATATTCACTGAAAAAACCATAGGTTTCAGGGACGTTATAGTTAGTTGGACATTTCACTCATACAAAACCATAGAAATTCCACCATTATAGTTAGTTCAGCTAACTATAACTCGCGCCCCCGCAATGCGCTGCTGATGACGTCACATATTACATCATTCAAGACATGGTCAGTGACATCACTGATGACATCACTGATGACATCTCAAATGACATCACTGATGACATCATCCAGTGAATGTAGCTTTCTTTAAAATTTAAATATGTATTATATATATACCAAGCTGTATTGAAGAATTAATGGATGTATAAGTGTCTGGATGGAGGATTTAGTAGGTGTGTGACTGACTGTTTAAGTGAATGATTAAATGTATCTTACTGAATACATGGGTTAGTGTCTAAAGTGTGTGAATGTCTGTATCACTCTGTCTGTTGTTGTGTAAGCTGCTGCATCGGTTGGTCAGTAGCTACATCAATGTCTATATGGGTTATTGATTAGTTGCCTGCGTATTTGTATAGGAGACTGAGTGTGTGTGTGGTTGGGTGGGGTGTGTGTGACTGTGCATAGATGTGTGAGTGGTTGATTGACAGGGTGTATGAGTTTAAGAGTGCATGTGGAAACAGTTGTATGGGTGGGTAAGTGTGTGTATGGGCGCCTTGGTGAGTGAATCGATGTCTCAGTGCACATGTCCAACTAAGTACATATATAAAAGGCAGTGTATGTGAGAGTTGGTGTATAGAAATGACTATACGTGAGAGTCAGTGAGAGTGGCTGTATGTATGAGTGTATACTTGTATTAGTGATTATTTAAGAGACTAAGTATGCGTTACTATCTGTATGAATAAATGAGGTGGTGTGTGTATAACTGTGTAGGTGAGTAAATGGAACTGTGATTGATTCTTTGCATGAGTGACTAGGATGAGTGCTGGTGTGTCAATGTCTATATAGGTGTATGAGTGCCTTTCATAGTGTTCTATTGATCAGTGACTGCATGTATGACTGATTGTATGGGTGAATGGGTAGATATGGGTCTAGACCTAGGAATCACTGAGTGGGTATGTAGTAACTGGTATTAGTGCGTCAATGGTATCGAAAATGGTAGTCTGTATTTTACAGTGAGTGTATCAAAGGTTATATTAGTGTGTGACGAGGTACATCAGATTGTCACATGGATGATGTCATCAGTGATGTCATTTGAGATGTCATCAGTGATGTCACTGACCATGTCATGAATGATGTAATATGTGACGTCATCAGCAGTGCATTGCGGGGGCGCGAGTTATAGTTAGCTGAACTAACTATAACGGTGGAATTTCTATGGTTTTGTAATGTGAAATGTCCAACTAACTATAACGTCCCTGAAACCTATGTTTTTTTTCAGTGAATTTCTAAGGTTTTTGAAATGCTAATTTCTAACTATAACGTGCCTGAAACCTATGGTTTTTTCAGTGAATTTCAAAGGTTTTTTTAAATGCCAATTTCTAACTATAACGTGCCTGAAACCTATGGTTTTTTCAGTGAATTTCAAAGGTTTTTTTAAATGCCAATTTCTAACCATAACGTGCCTGAAACCTATGGTTTTTTCAGTGAATTTCAAAGGTTTTTTAAATACTAATTTCTATCTATAACGTCCCTGAAACGTATGGTTTTTTCAGTGAATTTCAATGTTTTTTTTAATGCTAACTTCTAATTATAATGCTTATTTAACCTATAGTTTTTTCCGACACCCGAGAAGGACACAACACCCACTGCCACAACCCTCAGGACCTCCCCCCCGTACCACCCCTCTCCCTACTGTATTTTTTTTTATTTATTTAAACTATATAATGTCTTCTTGTTTTTTAAATATTAAACAACTACATACAGTATGAAAGGGAGCCCAGCCCAGACCCACATCTGAAGACCAACACATGTCATAGACCTACTGATCAAGCAGCTCCGACACCCAAGAACGCCACAACACCCACCACTACCCCCAGGCTCCCCCCCCCCCCTCTACCACCGAGGCAGCGCAGAACAAGACAGCGAACTTTCTGAAAACGGCATGGCCCCTCAGCCACACAATAGCTGAACATTGGGACAGGTGTGAACAAACTATATGTGAAGGAAGCAATTCACCCATGTTTAACAATGCACACAATGCAAAGCGTAGCGGTGATGTGCTGGACACATTTCAGTATGCAGAAAACACACCTCTCCATGTGCACAAATACTACTGGTGCTTGTAGTGTTGTGGACAGTGGACCTAACCATGTTACGTCAAACACTAGGGAAGATCTCAGTCATGTAGCTGTGTCGTCCCCCCCCTGTAAGCATAAGCGTAACCGGAGTGGGCTGGTCCGACGTACGCCACTTCAGCGTAGGAGTGTGAATAAATAGGCCGGAGCTCTGGACGTGGTTCACTTGTGGGAAGGCCAAAGCGTCTGCCAGGGCGGCGCCCCTCACCCTGCCACGAGGCCGCCAACATGACCGCCAGCCTCCTCAGCCGATCACTGGCTTCCGCCACACAGGCCCCCAGCGGCACAGCACCGCGGACCTATGTCTGTACAAACTACTGCCTTCGATATACACTGCGGACAGCAAGGCTCACAATTCAGATCGAGTCGCGATTGCAGATGACGCAGTCCCGTAGGCAAGAGACATTGCTGAAGTCAACAACACATGGCTGTGGGCCCTTCCTGACCGCTGCCTCCGGCCTACACTGCGGTCAGTAGGGCTCACAATTCAGATGGGAGTCCAGATTGCAGATGACGCAGTCCAGTAGGCAAGAGACATTGCTCAAGTCAACAACACGTGCCTGTGGGCCCTTCCTCACCGCTGCCTCCACTGCGGTGAGTAGGGCTCACAATTCAGAGCGACTCGCGATTGCAGATAACGCAGTCCAGTAGGCAACAGACATTGCTACCGGTGCGGCCAGCCCGGACCACGCATCATCGCTGACTGCGCACACGCTAAGTTCTTCAAGCACCACTAACTCTGTGCAGCTCAAGTCAACGCCACGTGGCTGTGGGCCCTTGATGACCGCTGCCTCCGGCCTACAATGCGGTTAGCAGGGCTAACAATTCAAGATTAGTGCCGATGCAAATTGTGTAAGAGAGTATAATCGGTTAAGAAGACTGTATGCTCCCAATCTATGCAGCTCAAGTCAACGTCACGTGGCTGTGGGCCCTTGCTGACCGCTACCTCTGGCCTACACTGCGGTCATCAGGGCTCACAATTAAAATTAAGTCTTGATTCATTAATTACAGAGTCCAGTAGGCAAGTAACTATCACAGGCCTAAAATCTACATAATATCCTTTTAGTATCCTTGCTTCAAGAACTTTTTTTATATCAGTTATAGCTTTAGTACAATCACCAAATTCATCTTCAAGTGCAAACGAACACTCATTAGCAGTCTACACTGCGGGCAGCAGAGCTCGCAATTCGAATTTTGGAAACGTGGTGCCACTAACCCTGTTCAACACAAGCCGGCGACACGTGGTGCCACTAACCCTGTTCAACACAAGCCGGCGACACGTGGTGCCACTAACCCTGTTCAACACAAGCCGATCCCACATGTGGAACTGTGTCCTGAGTCCTGAATGGCAGTGACCCCAAGTCCGTGGCAGCGACCACAGCACCAGACTCCCTTCGATCAGTGAGGCATATTTCCATATGCAAGGCCAGCTACAGGTGGTGCCACTAACCCTGTACAACACAAGCCGATCCCACATGTGGAACTGTGTCCTGACTCCTGAATGGCAGTGACCCCAACTTCGTGGCAGCGACCACAGCACCAGACTCCCTTCCATTAGTGAGGCGTATTTGCATATGGAAGGCCGGCGACACGTGGTGCCACTGAACCTGAACTACGCAGGCCGGTGGGGCCACCAACCTATGCACGTGGCTGTGGGCCCTTGCTCACCGCTACCTCTGGCCTACACTGCGGTCAGCAGGGCTCACAATTAAAATTAAGTCTTGATTCATTAATTACAGAGTCCAGTAGGCAAGTAACTATCACAGGCCTAAAACCTACATAATATCCTTTTAGTATCCTTGCTTCAAGAACCTTTTTTATATCAGTTATAGCTTTAGTACAATGACCAAATTCATCTTCAAGTGCAAACGAACACTCATTAGCAGTCTACACTGCGGGCAGCAGAGCTCGCAATTCGAATTTTGGACACGTGGTGCCACTAACCCTGTTCAACACAAGCCGCGACACGTGGTGCCACTAAGCCTGTTCAACACAAGCCGATCCCACATGTGGAACTGTGTCCTGAGTCCTGAATGGCAGTGACCCCAAGTCCGTGGCAGCGACCACAGCACCAGACTCCCTTCGATCAGTGAGGCATATTTCCATATGCAAGGCCGGCGACACGTGGTGCCACTAACCCTGTACAACACAAGGCGCGACACATGGTGCCACTAACCCTGTTCAATACAAGCCGATCCCACATGTGGAACTGTGTCCTGAGCCCTGAATTGCAGTGACCCCAACTTCGTGGCAGCGACCACAGCACCAGACTCCCTTCAGTTTTATTTGTTGTTTTGTTTAAATAAAATGTTTTATATGTAAATCTATACATGACTAAGATTCTTGTTTGTCCAACCGCACACAGACAATTCCGGGCCCAAGAAGGTTGTTGGGGGTATGTTGCTAATGTGGGAAGAGGGTGCGTTACCTGCTGATGTGGGGAGAGGCAGCGTGAAAGGGGTATCTCTCACAGAAAGAACTCCGGTATGTTTTCAGAAATGCCTCGGACAGATGCCAGCTGACGGACTGAATCACAAAATGGCTTTTCAATGCTTATGTAGTGTGACTTATGAACAGTTCGCACCCAGGCTCGCAGAGGGACAACTGCGGCCCGTCCGCTCGACTCACAGACGCAGTACTACGAGCCGTCCGCTCCCAAAGGAACAGCAGCGTAGTAGCTCGCAGAGGTACAGGCACAGCAGCGTACTAGCTCGCAAAGGTAGACAGCTGCGAGCCGACGGACTGGGTTCTAATGGCATAGCTGCGAAGTGGTGATGTTGGGCAGAGGGAGCGTGAAAGGGTTATCTCGCACAGACAGAGCTCCGGTATAGTAAATTGCCCCCGGGACCTTTCTTTTATATTTTCACTCGATGCGAGAAAGCGCGCTTTCTGGACCAAGACCGTTCTCCCTACCAAATTTGGCGTAATTCCGTTCAGCAGTTTGACCTGTAGCCTTGTCTAAAGTTTCCTATGGAAAATTCATTGAGAAAACACATTTTCACACCCCCCACATAGCTACCCGTCGCAGGCGTACTCGCTGTTGGTGTGCAGGTCAGTGGTCTGGTTGTCAACATGTCACGGCCACTCCCTGAGGGCAGGTTTGCACACACACCACACCGGCACATGCGTCACAGGCCATGTGACCACACAAATATAATGGATCGACAACGTCACATCCTTTATTGCCGGTGGTGACTGAATGGCGGACGCTCCACGGGTCTCAATCATAAAGAGTCCATGAAAACTTGCGCAGAGGGTTAGTCGCACCCTGAGCTGTATGGCCGTCAGGGGCCTACTACCACGTGGCGCGGACTTGAGTTGCACAGGGTTACTGCCACCCGAAGCTGATGTGGCCGTCAGGGGCCTACCACCACGTGGCGCGGACTTGAGTTGCACAGGGTTAGTCGCACCCTAAGTTGTATGGCCGTCAGCGGCCTACCACCACGTGGCGCTGACTTGCGTTGCACAGGGTTAGCGGCACCAAAAGCTGATGTGGTCTCCGCCATTGATGACTCAGGACTCAGCGACATGTGTGGGATCTGCTGGGCCGCGGAGCAGGTCCACATAATGTCCACCAAGCCATGGTGGCGGGACCGGGCCCTGGAGCTTTCATGGGCACGTGGAGTGCCCACTGGTAGACACTCCGGTGGCAGCAGGTAATTATTTGGTCATGGATGCGCAGGGGCGGCAGTGACTCGCTCTCTCTCACTTCCCTCTTTTCACTCTCTCTCTCACTCTCTTCCTTCTATCGCTCTCACTCTCTCGCCCTTCTCCCTTTCTCACTCCCTTTCTTTCCTTCCCTCTCTTTTTCTCTCTGGCTTTTTTTTCCTTCTCTCTTTCTCTGTGTCTCACTCCTTTGATATGCGCATTACACACGTCCTTATTTTGTGCTTTATTTTCCAGGCTGTGTCGTCGACATTAATGGACCCGACAGGAGTCTTCCGCCTTGTTGTTTTGTGTTCAGTTTGTTAAATTTAGTTTATCCTCTATATGTACGGAAAAATAAAGTTTTGGGAAAAAATAAAAATTCAATAAAGTTTTTGGTTGTTACTTAAGTGCTGCGTGACTCTTTCTCGTTCTTATTACTGTTATTTAGTGGTGTCCACCATGGTGTTAAATTTTGGGGCAGTTATTGCGGGAATACTGGTGATGTCTGCAGTTTGCACCAGCTTCTGAATAGTGTGTTAGATTTATCTCAACTTTAGTTGCATTAAAGTGCTGATAACGAGATGCAGAGTAGGCGTTCCAGTGCAAAAACACACGAGGTGCACCTTTGCGATTTATTCTAAATACTAAAATACTGTATTGAATTGCACTGTGGTAGTGAGTGCATTTACAGTGTACACACAAAATCAATGAAGAAATCTCATTGTATTTATATTGATTGGGAATAGTGGGTCAGGTGCTGAATCTTGACGGGATACACTGCCCAGTTCGTTTATTTTTCTGCACACGAAAAAACCACATCACAACTTTCACAACGAAAGGCAAAAACTGCGATGCGAAACAAATTCCGGCGATTAGCCACGTTAGCACCAGGGATTTTACACCTGCTTTCTGCTGGTGTTAAGCAGGACGACTACCTGCAGCATGAAAGGGAACACAGACAAGAGCCACACCGGAACACCCACAGGTGCCATAGAGTCAATGAGCATGATACACGGATACCCATGAGGGCCACAACACTCATCGCAACAACCCCAGGACCGCCAACGCCCCCCCCGAACCTGCATCTGAGCAAGTGTCTCCGTGTGGTCATTGTGTTAGCATGATGGGCACGGACCCTGCAACATCACAGTGTGCTGTCTTCAGCGGTCGTTACCATGTCACCTCAGCGTTGGCAGTGAGCCTGGACATGTAGCTACGCACGCATCCTCCTGCATGCACAAGCGGTGTGTGCTGGTCCGGTGTACACAGGTCAGCGCAGGGGTGTGCCTATCCGGCAAGGGGAACGGGGTGTCTCGGACATGTCCGTGTGCAAGAAGTGCGGTAAGTGTGTCTCTGGGTTCTGGTGTGGCCGCCACAAGGGCCGCAGCAGCCGATGTTGTAAAGTGGCATGCACCACCTCCAAACGGCAGTGTCACGGTGTGATTGCAATGCCGCAGGACATGCGCGAATAGGCATTACAATGGTGTGCCGTAGGAGTGCACAGGATACAACAGCGCAGCGCACAAAAGTGTGGGGGCTCGTGGGAGGGAGGAGCAGCTGTTTGGCAACGTAACACACAGTGAACCCGCCCATGTGCCACGGGCTGGGCATCTCATCCATGATGACCAGGGTCGCAGACATCCCACAACACCCACGCCCGGCCTTTGTACACATCCTGTATGAATGCAGCTGGAGAAGTTACTGTAGGGATGAAAGGTTCTTTGTCTGAGCTATCTTGCGGTAACACATCTGCTGCTCCGAGAAGGAACTTGCAAGTGGCCAGCCCCCCCTGACAGATACGATAATATTTGCATCCGTCTCCCACACTACGCACTGCCCGATTTGAGAACAACGAGTACACATCCCACACTCAAAAGTCTTTCGTCGTAGTTAGCGTGCGTGAAATGGCCTTCACACGTACTCCCACCACACCCCTGCCCCCATTGCACACAGACCCGGCTCATTGCACCAAGCTGTGCCATTTCATCCACAAGACTGGCACACGGCAAGCCAGTGCAGCTACAAGCAGAGCCACTGACGCAATGGCAGGGCATCCCGAACACATGGTCGACTCCATTCACGTCCACCTATACCTTGCACGTCTGCTGCATGTCCTGGGTGCACTGCCTTTGGCAGTGCTGCGGATCACTTACCGGCTGAGCTTCCGCATTGCGGACGTCACCTGCGTTCAACCTGTATTGCAATGTCGCACGTGCCTATCCGAGTGGTGCATGGACGTGTGCCTCTCCAACGTGTGCGTAGCTGACATGGATTACGACGGGTGTGTGCGCCCCTGTTGGCCCACGACCAGGAGTGTCATGGTGATGCCCGTTTATGGCATGCATGGATGTTTGGCATGCATGTTGGGAACTGGGCCTGGGACATTGCACGTGTCGTAGTATGCAGTGAGCAAATTGACCCACTTCCCGATTCTGCTTTGGTGCACATTGGGTACAGTGGTCGGAGTCAGCACATCTGTCCCGGTCAGCTGATGGATTACGTCAACGACATGTCAAATATTGTGGCCAACCATCACTCATTAGAGATAGTGGCTTACGCAGCTGCACTCGCGTTCATGGACGAGTCACAAGGTACCTGCAACCACGACTCGATGTGTCACATTGCACGTGTCCCGCCGCATCATTGCACGTTGTGCATCTGGTCACATGTCCCAAGACGACAGTGGACATGGCTGCATTGGTGTCGACTCATGTCCGAGGCGCGGACAACCAACGCTGCTTGACACCGACGTGTGTTGGTGATGGACTACCCCGAGGTGAACATGGACGTTTTCCTACGTTCCTTATTCAGGCACGCTGCTGCATTTGTCTGCATATCGTGGCACTACTCTTGGCCGTACTGACACACACTTTTTTTATAAAGTTTCCACATTTTCACTTGTCTCAAATGTGTTGTGCCTTCATTTGTTTGTCAATGTGTGTGTCACGGACTCTCTGGCTGCCTGCCATACGTGAATTGCTACCCCATCCGGACTGTGGGTTTGTACTTATGCGTTCTCATGTGCCTGTTTCGTACTGACGCTTTTGGACGTTTATCCGCCTCAGGAGAGTGCATTTGTGTCCTGTGTTCGATTGTGCGAATGTTTGTGTTTGGACAACATTGTGTTGGATGTTGGTGTGCTCTGCTTCCTATGTGTGTGTGCTGCATTCTGTGTGAGATGTCCCTTCATGTGAGGTATTGTTCACCCTTCTCCCTTTCAGGCAGTGTGGTTTTCACTTCTGTGCTTGTTCAGTGGTGTGATGTTGGCGGGTTGTGAGACTTGTGCTCCTTGTTGGTGTGTTTCATTTTAGCCATGGTTTGTCTGTAGTTGTGCTGTACTTAATTGTGCATGTGTGCCATTGTGCCCATCTCCCCCCGTCCCCCTGCTTGTTCCTCTTCCTGGTGCTGTTGTGTCTGTAATTTTGCTACTCCACACATAAATACATGTAAAGAACAAATTAGAATAGTTCCTTGATTCTTTTAGATTGCAAAACTTCTCTCTATTGGTTATTTTTGAATTTTCCATATAAACAGTTTTTTTAATATTCAAGGATACATAGAATACGTTGCACTTCTGACTTCTATCAACACACTTTCTAGAACATTCTACAACACATGCAGGTTAAAAGTTCATCAATTTTTTTAAACCTAACGATATTTTTTTGCAACATTTTCTCGAACATTTAACGGCACGTGCAGGTTAAAAGTTCACGATTGTTTTAAGTTCGAACAGTGCCTTCCAAATACAAGTAGCAGGTGTGGTTGAGTTGACCAAATTTTATCCCATCATATGTACTCCACGTTTAAACTGCTTTTTCTTAACCAATCACAAAGATGCTTTTCCACAAAACGAATGTGCACCCTACTTTTAAAAAATAATGCTTTTCATCTCCCAATCAGTTATCGTTTTGAATGAGAAAAAAAAAGTAGTTCCCCATCTTTAAACATCTCTCTTATTCTACGAACGGACTGCATGAGCTACAGACATCTATCCATACTTCCCAGCCATACCTTCAAAATGCTAGTGTGGATCGTAGGACATAGCTATGTTTTTTGGTGCAAGAGGTATGCAGAACAGAGACGTATTGACTTAGACCTAGGTTTACAAAATGTGGACATTAAATGGTTTGGACAGAGAGGATTGAAGTGGCACCAATTGTTGCCTTTGGTTAAAACCTGTTTGCATCTCCAACACCCTGACCTCATGATTGTGCACTGTGGTGGAAACGACCTAGGCACATTGACTGGTGTAGGTTTGGAAATGCTAATGAAAGACACCTTTCGACAATTGATGTTGCTTTTGCCTCAAACTGTCTTTGTATATTCCAATATATGCCAAAGACAGAAGTGGAAATGGTCAAACCAATTTTGTCCTCAGATTGAAAAATCTAGGAAGAATGTCAACAAAGCTGTGTCTGCATACCTCAGAGACCATAGAATGGGGTCGATCTACAACAACAACATACGTTTTGATATGGCTGATATCTACAGAAGTGATGGAGTACACTTCACAGATCAGGGAAATCGAGTTTTTCTGAATAACCTGAAGCTGTGCATCCGCACTTATATGTAGCTCCAACTAATAAACACAAGGGCTCTTTTAGAGCCGCCTTATATTCCCAATATCGGTTCGCAGAGTGACAGCTGCGATCCGGCTAGCACAGGGAGACCTGCGGGCCGTCGGGTAGGCTCGCAGAGGGAGAGCTGCGGCCCGTCGGCTCGGCTCGCACAGGGAGAGCTACGGGCCGTCGGCTCGCAAACGCACACCAGTGTGCTGGCTCGCAGAGGGAGAGCTCGGGTCTAACTCGCAAGGGGACACCAACGGGTCAACGGCCCTGCTAGCAGAGACACACCTATCACCTAACGGACTGGCTCGCACATGTACAGCTAGGGACACGACGGCTCGCAGACCTGCGAACCGACGGACTGGTACGGTTTTATGCTTTAGGGTAGTACAGTGGTCTTTGTGTACTGTAGGGTGTTCGTGCTGGAGGTAGCGTTTTAGGGTTTAAGGTAGTGCACTGCTGTTTGGGTAGTGTAAGAATGGTGCTGGAGGTAGTGTTTTAGAGTTTACGACAATGCAGTAATGTTTGGGTAGTGTAAGGGGTCATGCTGGGAGTACTGTTTTGGGGTTTAGGGTAGTGCAGTGGTGTTTGTGTAGTGTAGGGGGTCATGCTGGGAGTAGTGTTTTAGGGTTTACGGCAGTGCAGTTGTGTTTGTGTAGTGTAGGGGGTCGTGCTGAGAGTAGTGTTGTAGGATTTAGGGTAGCACAGTGGTGTTTCTGTAGTGTGGGAAGTCATGCAGCGAGTACTGTTTTAGGATTTAGAGTAGTGCAGTGGTGTTTGTGTACTGTTTGGGGGTTCATGCTGGGGGCAGCGTTTTAGGGTTTAAGGTAGTGCAGTGGTGTTTGGGTAGTGTAAGAATCGTGCTGGAGGTAGTGTTTTAGAGTTTACGAATATGCAGTGGTGTTTGGGTAGTGTAAGGGGTCATGCTGGCAGTAGTGTTTTAGGGTTTAGGGTAGTGCAGTGGTGTTTGTGTAGTGTAGGGGGTCATTCTCGGAGTAGTGTTTTAGTGTTTACGGTACTGCAGTGGTGTTTGTGTACTGTAGGGGGTCGTGCTGGGGTAGTCGTTTAGGGTAGAACAGTGGTGTTTGGGTAGTGTAGGGGGTCGTGCTGGGGGTAGTGTTTTAGGGTTTAGGGTAGTGCAGTGGTATTTGTGTAGGGAGTCATGTTGGGAGTAGTGTTTTAGGGTAGTCTAGTGGTGTTTGGGTAGTGTAGGGGTCGTGCTGGGGCTAGTGTTTTAGGATTTAGGGTACTGCAGTGGTGTTTGCGTAGTGTAGGGGGTCCTGCTAGGTGTAGTGTTTTAGGGTTTACGACAATGCAGTGGTGTTTGGGTAGTGTAGAGGGTTGTGCTGGGGGTAGTATTTTAGGGAAGTGCAGTGGTGTTTGGGTAGGAGGTCGTGCTGGGGGTAGATTTAGGATTTAGGGTAGTGCAGTGGTGTTTGGGTAGTGTAGGGGATCATGCTGGGGGTAGTGTTTCAGAGTTTACGACAGTGCAGTGGTGTTTGGGTAGTCTTTGGGTAGTGTAGGGGATCGTACAGACAGACTGACTCACAGAGCTCCGAACCGACAGACGGGCTTCTAAAGGCATAGCCGCGACCTGGTGATATGAAGAGAGGCAGCGTGAAAGGCATATCTCACACAGACACAGATGCCAGTGTTGCCTCACAGAGGTAAAACTATGAACCCGATGGCTTCTACACGGAGAGATGCGAGCTGACGGAGTAAATCACAAAATAGCTGCCAACACTTCCTGGTTTCAACCATTCACAGCCAATAAGCCGCAAGCTGGTGCTTGTAACCCCTCAGCCAATCACATGTCAGAATTCTCAAATATCGATATCTGTAAAATTTGATATTTCTCAAAAACTACTGAACGGATTTACACCATTTAAACAAAAGCGTGCTTTCTGGACCATCACCTTTCTCCCTGCCAAATTTGGCGTAATTCCGTTCAGCAGTTTCACCTGTAGTCTTCTGTAAACTTTCGTATGGAAATTGCATGCAGAAAACACGTTTTAGGACCCTCTTTTTTCTCAGCCCCTCCTACACCATTCACCCCCAAACTTTCAATATAAGAGCTAATCAAAAAAAGAGAAACTTTTTGGATAATTTCATAAAGATTCGTCAAACGACGCCAAAGTTACAAGCACATAGAAGGCTCCAGAAGGGGGGCCGCGCAACCCCCCTCCCAACATGAGTGAAGCCCCGGGGCTGCGCGGACCCCAGCGCACCCCCGCAACCCCTGCTATTATTTTTTAAGAAATACCCCCGGAACCTAGCCCACCCAAGGGACTCATTAAAATGAAACGCAGCAATCCGCGACCCCAGCGCGAATTTTTGCCGATTTTTTTTTTTTTTTAAATGATTTTTTGGGCCCTGGGGCTCCTTCTGGGACCCCCTGAGCAGGCCTAGGGGGTCAGGGTTTTTCTACCCTGCCCCCTTCTCTTGTTTTATACCTTTGTTTCTCCGTTTTCGGGTAACTCGCTTCTACCGAGCCACAAGATGGCTGCCAACACTTCCTGGTTTGGACTACTAGCAGCCAATCACAGTGAAGCTCGCGCACGCGACTTAGGCTCCGCCCAGATATCAAAACTTTTATTTTTCTAATTTCTCAGCAACTACTGAACGGATTTACACCATTTAAAAAAAAGGTCGCTTTCTGAACCAAGCTCTACCTTTTTGCCAAATTTGGGGTAATTCCGTTCAGCAGTTCGGGCTGTAGCTCGTCGCAAAATTTCCTATGGAAATTAACATGGAGAAAACGAGTTTTGGGACCCCCTTTTTCTCAGCCCCCGCTTGACGAATCACCCCCAAACTTTCAGGATAGGAGCTGACCTGGATAGACCTTTTTGGGAGAATTTCAGGAAGATTCGTCAAACGACGCCAAAGTTATTAGCAAATCAAAAAATGCTTTTCCTATGGAAACTAGGTTCTAACTATAACTACCTACTGGCGACCGCCAGTAGGTAATATATATATATATATATATATATATATAAATAAAACGGTCACAGAAGCTCACGACAGGAAACAAATGTCATGGGAAGCTATACATGTAAAAAATTTGGATCGCTCAGTATGCACCAACAGCGCACATCAGGGAATAGAGACCACGACAAACAATATAAAACCCCAGGGATCACAGGATGGACATTCAGCATCTCCAGAACCATAATCCTGACAGCAGAGGCCACTCCCGATTCATATGCATGTGGTCTAAGAGTAAAGTAAATGAAATTTGGAAAATGGGTGTAAAAGACCCAAATCATAGTTGTAAATTATGTTTTTCATAAAACACACTGCTATCCCCAAGAGAGAGCAACACAAGCACAGGTGGAAACAGAAGCACACATGGTTAACAGCTGGAATACATATGTATGCAAGCCATCGAACAAGAAGCAAGCAATGAGAGTGACAATAATGCCAATCAATGGTAAACAATGGCGGACTTTAAGCCAACTGTAGGGTCTGATAAGCTGACAATAGGTTTTTTGGAACCCGACAGCGCAACCTAATAAACTACTTTAAGCTTCTGGATGTTTTAAAAGTACCTGCTTTTTTCTGATCAGTGCTTCCTGTGATGAATTATAACTGGAGTAATACGTGGTGGCCTGGGGCTCTTGTAGTAAGAGAAGCAACTGCAAATAGAATGCAGTGTCTAATAGTTTTAAATATTTAAATGAAGTGAGCAAGCACCGAATTAAAACAATGGGAGCAATTTCTGAATACATTTATATATCCTCTTCTCAGTTTATTTGGGGCATTAGCAATAACACAGCCTCAGCATAGAATTAGCCTCCATGTTCACATTGGCTCAGAATTTTCATGATATCCATAATACATCTCTGGAGGATATAGAAGAGGAATAGTCAGCACAGCAAAAATGGAGAGCCCAAAGTGGACTGTAATTTAGCTGGTCTGAGAGACAGGGAAAAGGAAAGAATTTAGCTCCACACAAATGCTGCAATGCTGCAGGCAACCGCCTGGAGGGCATGTTACTCTTAACTCAGTCTCCTTCCTAGGGCCACTGACCTTTGAGCTGCACGATGCACAAGAACATTTCAGGACTCACAAATAGATGGTGCAGAAGGGTTCAAATATTGGGCAGTCTACCAAGATAGCAAGTAGAAAATATTGTTTTGAGTCTGATCCTCAATTTGAAGTCCTCCCTGCCGTTGTGACAAGATAGCTGTGTCTCAAAGATTTGTCACAAACACAACCCATTAGAATTTAGCACTCTCATCCACAAGGTCATGGCCAGACAAGTTCGGAGGAGAAAAATTAATTTGAGAATGACTCCACAGACTGTAAATGCAAAAGGTCAGGGCAGAAGAACAGAGGGGAAACATCTTGCAGCCCCAGGGTATGAAAATTTGAAGTGAGAAGCAGAAGTTGTGTGGCTACACACAAGTCTGGCATGGAGAAACAGCATTCTCTCCCATCACTTCTTTCCCGGTAGTCCAGCTCTTGACCGTACATCTGTACACAACTGGGTAATTCAACAAGTGGGATTAGCGTCACGTGTGCTCTCACCTACAAGGCAATCATCCATTTGTAGTGTTGGTCAGCTTTTTTCAAAACCCCTGGGAAAAACAAAAATAATCCAGTTTGGGAAAAAAGTAAACCGTATAAGTGGCGGTTAGGTAATAGTAGGGTTGAGGTTGTATCGTCATATAAGTATTTGGGTATGACGTTCACTAGACAGTTGAGTTGGGTCTTGCACAAAGAACTGGTGGAGACGAGGGCAGCAGCTTTAAGAAGACTTCGGTGGCCCTTCCTGGACTTCCCTTTTGATAGCTTATAATGCAATGGTCCCCACACAATGCCTCTACGGGGCTGAGTTACTAGCCCTAAGTATGGAGGGTAAGCTGGGAGAGATGTGAAAGTAAGTGTTTGATAAAATTGTTGGCTCTCCCAAAAGGTGTAATGACCCAGGCAATAAGATTGGAAGGAAACTTGCAGGCTTGGAACTTTTTAGCCTATAAAACAACCTTGCGATTTTGGGATCAACTTTGGGTCTCAGAGGTACAGAAGATATCAGCCTTATGTGCTGCTGAAATAGGAAAGAGTGAACTAAAGTGGGTAAAGAAGGTCAGGAAAAGGCTAGAAGCCATCGCAGGAACCTTAAATATTGAATAAAAAATAATTGAGGCTTCACACCTTTCTAAAGCAGAATCACAAATGGCCTGTAAAAAAAAAAAAAGGAGTTCAGGTTGGCTGACATGGAGTATGTAAGGAACAGGCAAAGTATATGGTAGACTCTTGGGAAAATAGGAATGCATTTCCTTATTTGTCAGCACTTCCTGATGCCCCGTTAAATTTAGTACTTTTAAAATTTTGGGTAGCATTAAATGTATTGTAATTGTATTGTAATTGCATATTATATAGCGCTCACTACCCCTGACGAGGCGTCAAAGTGCTTTTTCAGGGAGTAGCACGCTACTCCGGAACCCATAAAGGATTAGTGTACAATTAGTATAGTGAAATATGAAAGTACTTTGAGTGGTGGACAGGTTAGTCAGTTATTTGGATTCAGTAGGATAGCGGAGGGATAGAAGAGGGCAAACGTTTTGCATTTGTATAGCGCTTGTTACCCCTGATGGGGTGTTGAAGCACTTTTTAGACGAGTAGCACGCTACTCCGAAACCCATAAAGGATTAGTGCGATATATAAGAGCTGAAAAATTTGAAGTTGTCTTAGATTCAGAGAATAATTGCAAATGTGGATTGCTTTTTCAAAATGTTAACGTCCATGTATTAATTGATTGTCGTCATTTTAATAGGCTTCGTCGTTTGATTTTAAATCCGCTTTTTTTTAGAAGATATGACAAATTGTTGCAACGATGCACTTGCACTTTTGTTAAATATGGAATTTTTTGATGTGGCATGCGCACTGGCATTTTTTTTTTTATGTCTGGATTAGTGATTGTTGCAAAGTCATCCTGTGCCCTGGGCACCCCCCAACTTTTTGCTGACTGATACTGGTGGTAACTGACTTTGACTGACCCTGGGCTCTGCCTAACCAGGCCCAGGGCCAGTGCTATGCTGAAAGAGACATTAGAATACAGTTAAAACACCTACATACACTAGGGTACACAATGGTATGGTGGGGTACCCCTGTGATTGGCATGACCTACCCTATAAGCCCCTAGTATATAATAGGGCAGGGGGATTGAAACTACCTAAAAGTCCCTAGTACCCTAGGGCATGGCAGTTTAGAGGCCAGCAGCTCTTTTTGCACTTGCATGTGTGCACTGCTGAAGCCTGAGGTCAGTTTAAAAGCAGCCCTGGGTGCCAGGACTGCTTTTAAAAAGTAAATTGTGCCCAAACTCGACTTTGGTGTTTGGGGCACTTATAAATGGATAACCTACAATGTTATGGCATATTAGGGACCCCCAGGGTCTCCCCTAGGTGTCCCAGGGGTGGGGGGTCAGGTATCTATAAGGTAGACCCTTATAAAAATGAGTTTTATATGCCCTGGGTTAAGTGAAATTTCACATTTCACTCCCCACATTGTGGTAAAGTGCTGCACAAATTCGACTTTGATGCTAGGAGCACTGTGAAGTGAGGATCTGCAACATTTCTACAGATTCAGAACCCCCAAGTCTCCCCTAGTTGTCCCATGGGGTGGGGGTCCTGTAGATATAAGCAAAGTATTTATAAAATATGTTTTTGTAAGTCCTGGTGCTGGAAAAATGGCCAAGTCATTTTTCCCATTGCAAATCCCCTGTTACATAGGTTAACATGGTAGAAAGTTATTAACTAATAACTCTTGATAGGAGAGGGCTAGAAGTGCCATTCAAAGACTTCCCTGAATGGTATTAATAAATTCAACAATATGATATTGTTGAATTTCTCCTAAAGTGTACATACAAGAAGTTATAAGACTTTCTTGTTTGTAAGTCCAGATTCAGCCTTCCAGTGGTCTGCCCTGATTGGTCAGAGTTAAGTGGATTAGCCAGGCTGCCTTGAAGAGGTGATAAAGAGCCCCTGGGGTCAACCAGCTCTGCTGGCATGGCAGTGTGCTGTTCCATAGGAATGCCAGGCCAGGGGGAGGAGTCGTAAACTATGTTCATCAAAGAGGAGAGCAGAGAATAGTGTCATTTACAACTCTGAACTTCCCACCTTAGGCAGATGGTAGGATTAAGGAAGGTATGAGCAGATGCAGGGGGGAAGAGTCTAAGTAAATTAGCCATCCTAGGGGTGTGTTTAGCCAGCTCTTACCTCCTTGCTGGAAAATCAGCCATTATGGATTTGGAAGATTTGATGCACTCTGGGACAAAATAATGCCACACTCTACAGGATGTGGTCATATGTTTGAGGAGTTACCCTGCTCCCATTGGTCAGGAAGTGACCTCCTGCTTGACCCAGAGAACTTGGAATAAGTATCTGAGAGGGGCAGAGCCCTCCAGATCTGCTGCTTGAAACTTACTGAAGCAAGACATTGCCAAGCTGAGAAGTTTTGCTGTGCAAAGATTTCTAAGGCCTGACCTCTGAAGACTGCGCCATCTGAAACTACAGCCCTGTGGATTATCTTGCTGAAAAGGAACTAAAGAGTGGACTCCCTGAAAGCTACAGGTTAAAAGAGCTCATCTGGAACATCACCAACTAAATCTGCACCTTGGAGAACTACCAGTGGATTTGTAAGGGTGACGTCCAAGTGGATTGTGGGAACTGAAGTCCTCAACTTTCAAGGACCATCTTGGAGCTTCCAGACCCTTGGAATGAGTTTGAGACACTTTGGGACCCTTTGAGGAACTTCAGGAAGAAGTTCAAGAAGTTTGGAGAACTTTGAAAAAAAGCTCCATAGAGGGACCGACTCAACCTGGTCAGCCAAGCCGCCTGCCTTCAACCGCGAGCCGGCCAAGCCACCCAGGTTCGTCCCGCTAAAAGCTCCGTCGGTCCAACTTCCAGAGTTTGACTGGGACTAGAAGAAATCTGAAGCCGGCGAACCCTCACCGGATCCGGCTACATGAAGAGCATCGAGAGACCCCGCAAGAAAAAGCTCCAGAAAAGTTTCTAAGTCCGCTCGTAGAAAAGGTGACCGGGAGCAACCGCGAGAGACAAGCCGCCTGCCTTCCATCGTGTGTCGGCCTGGGCTCCTGGGTTGCCCCGCTGAAGCGCTAAAGAAAACGTTTCTAAGTCCGCTCCAGGGAAGTTGACCCGGGAGCTCGCCGAAAGGCAATGCGGCGAACCCTCACCGAATCCGGACTGGCTGGGAGCTTCGAGGGACCTCGGGGAGAAAAGCTCCAGAAAAGTTTCTAAGTGTGAAGGTAGAAACTGAGACCGGGACCTGCCGCGAGCTGTAGCCGCCCAGGGCTCCATCGCGGTCGGCCTGAAACTTTGACTTTGACCCGGTCTATCACGAGCAGGTATCCCAATATGGTGCTATACTCTTCTAAGTGCTATATTTTGCTAAATCTTTGAAAATTCATATCTCCGGTGCCCTACATTGGATTTTTGTCGTTTTGGTGTCCTTTTAAAGATAAAAATATTTCCTATTTTTATAAATTGGTGTTGGATTTTCATTATGTATTGTGTCTTAATTATTTACTGAATTGGTGCTTTTAAATGCTTTACATACCTGTCTTTGAAGTTAAGCCTGCCTGCTCGCAGCCAAGCTACCAAGGGTTGAGAATAGGAATAATTTTCTAAGACCTATGCTGAGTCCTACCATGTGTTAGTGGCTTTATTGCCAGTGGCAGACCTACATTTGCCCCTACCAATAATCCACTTTCCAACATTTGGTGCTCAGCGGTGTGGATGAGGACTTGTGTTTAAAAAAGTACATCTTTCAGTAAAGTGAATTAAGATTATAAAAATCCTCTAAATTGCCTTAGAACAAAACTTTTGAGTTTGATTTTTGGAATTTGGACTAAACTGTTTTTAATCCATTGTTTTGATTTTTCCAAATTGTTCTAAGTCTGTTGTGCCTAGTTATTGTGACCCAAAACTAGGGAACCATGGAGCTGGACCTGGCTAAACTGTCCCAGTTTAAGATAGCTGATCTTAGGGAACAGTGTAAGCTTAGGGGGCTGCCTGCTACCAGGAAGCTTAAGAAGGCAGGGTTGCTTGAGTCCCTAAAGGCCTGGGCTGGGGCAGCTGAGGAGAGTCAAGGGGGGATAGAGGGTGTCCCCCTCCCCCAACCTCATCCAAGAGGAGGGTGAGGATGATGCTGCTTCCATTTTCTCTAGTGTGAGCCATATGAATCCAGATGGTGGGAGTGGGGAAGGGTCCCTTACTCGGGGACCACCACCGTCCCTTGCAGAGAGACAGCTTAAGGCTCAATTAGCTTTGATAGCTTTGGAGCAGAGGAAACTGGAATTGGCTGAGAAGAGATGGGAGAGGGAGGAGGCGTTGAAAAGAAATGGTGGCAGTGAAAATGATGAAGATTTTGAAATGTCCAGGGGTGGTGCATTTGATCACAAACTTCCCAAGGGTATAGTACCCAAGTACACTGAGGGGGATGACATTGACAAATGGCTAGCAGCTTTTGAGAGGGCCCTTAGAATGAGTAGGGTCCACTCTAAGTATTGGGGTGCACTCCTGTGGGAGTTGATTCCAGTAGCTGGGAGGGATAGGCTCCTGACCCTGAAGGGAGAGGATGCAGAATCATACTAGCAGATGAAGGCATGCTTAGTTAAGAGATTTGGTCTGACTCCAGAGCAGTATAGGGTGAAGTTTAGAGGCACCCAGAAATTGAGTTCAAAGTCTTGGGTAGACTTTGTGGACGTTTCAGTGAAGGCATTGGAAGGCTGGATTGTTGGTAACAAAGTTGACACATGAGGGATTGTACAATTTGTTTTTGAAAGAACATATTTTGACTCATTGTGCAGAAGAGAAGTTACGCCAGTATCTAGTGGACTCTAAGCTGACAGACCCCAGAGAGCTGGGTGAAGCAGCTGATGAGTGGGTGAGAACCAGGGTTTCCATACAGCAAGAAAGGAGAACAGGTCCCTCCCCAGGGGAAAGCCCAAGGGAAAGAAGGGAAGAAGGTCAAAACCAGAAGGAGTCCTCCAAAGACCCACAAAAACCTGCACAAGGAGGGGGGGCCCCGAGCCAACCCAAATCCAAAGGGAGGTGGAATCAGGGAAAGAATGGTATGTTCTTTGATCCCTCAAAAGTGGGTAAGTGCTTTGACTGTAACCAGCCAGGGCACAAACAGGGAGATGCTGTCTGCGCCAAGAAGCTCCCACCTAAGGGGCCATCCACAGGGATTGCCAGTGTCAGTGTAGCGGTGGAGAGTGGTGCCCCAGAGAGGGGTAGTCAGGTGGTGGAAGCAACATTAGTGTCCCTGGGTGGGGTGAATATTGCAACCCTTGCTGCCTTACCTCCAAACATGGACAAGTACAGGCAGAGGCCTAAAGTGAATGGGACTGAGGTTGAGGCCATCAGAGACACTGGGGCTAGTGTAACTATGGTCCTGGATGAGCTGGTACCTCCAGAGAGGTTGTTACCTGGTGAGTTTCACCAGGTGACTTATGCAGACAGCACTACCAAACTCCATCCTATGGCTGTGGTGGATTTGGAATGGGAGGTGTGACAGGCCCTATGAAGGTAGCGGTGTCAAATGTGCTCCCAGTCCAGTGTTTACTGGGCAATGATCTTGAAGCCTCTGTGTGGTCAGAGGTGGAGAGAGGACTCCATATAATATTGGAGCTCCCTGAGTGGGTATGTGCTGTGACTAGGTCACAGACTAGCCAGAAGGGAGGGGCTGGACACTTGGACCCTGGAACAAAGGGCCAAGCATCCAAGGACAAGGGCACTGGGCCTGGTGAGCCAGCCCAGGGAACTCCAGAGGTGCAGGAAGAATCTAACCCTAATGGGGAGGATCTGGCCTTTAAGGGAGGGGACTCCATCCCTGCCAGAGCTGGCAGATTTGGCAGAACTGACAGGAGCAGGTGGACCCTCCAGAGAGGAGTTCAGTAAGGGACAGCGTGACTGTCCCACCCTTGAGAGCTTGAGGCGGATTGCTTCTAAGCAAGAGGAGGGGGATGACAGTGGGTTTCACAAACTCTACTGGGAAGATGGACTGCTTTATACTGAGGCCAGAAACCTCAAGGAGGGGGCCACCAGGAGGTTGGTGGTGCCCCAGAAGTACAGAGAGTTCATCCTGACTTTGGGTCATGATATCCCCTTGGCAGGACATTTGGGACAGACAAAGACATGGAACCGATTGGTGAACCATTTCTACTGGCCCCAAATGTCTGAAAAGGTAAAGGAGTTTTGCAGCTCCTGTGTCACCTGTCAGGCCAGTGGCAAGGCAGGGGGCAAGACAAAGGCTCCCCTTATACCACTGCCAGTGGTGGGGGTTCCTTTTGAAAGGGTGGGGATGGACATTGTTGGTCCCCTGGACCCACCTCCTGCATGAGGGAATAGGTATATCTTAGTGGTAGTTGACCATGCCACTAGGTACCCTGAAGCCATACCTCTTAGAACCACTGATGCTCCTGCGGTGGCTAGAGCACTGCTTGGTGTGTTCACCAGAGTGGGTTTTCCAAAAGAGGTGGTGTCAGATAGGGGCACAAACTTCCTGTCCAGCTATCTGACTGCTATGTGGGATGAGTGTGGTGTCAACTACAAGTTCACCACCCCCTATCACCCACAAGCAAATGGTCTTGTTGAGAGATTCAACAAAACCCTGAAGGGCATGATAAATGGGTTGTCAGAGAAACTCAGGAGGAGATGGGATGTTCTCCTCCCATGCTTACTGTTTGCCTACAGGGAGGTGCCACTGAAAGGGGTTGGTTTCAGTCCCTTTGAGTTGTTGTTTGGACACCCTGTGAGGGGGCCATTGAGCCTGCTAAGAGAGTCTTTAGAGAAGCCTCTTAAAGAAGCTAAGGACAATGTGCTAGGCCGGAGATCTAGAATGGCAGAGTACATGTACAAGGCAAACAGGAAACTGGAGGCCAGCCAGGAGCTCATGAAGCACTGGTATGATCAAAAGGCTACTATGCCGGAGTATACTCCAGGACAATTGGTGTGGGTGTTGGAGCCTGTGGCTCCCAGGGCCCTCCATGATAAGTGGAGTGGGCCCTATCCAATCTTAGAAAAGAAGGGTGAGGTTACCTATTTGGTTGACCTTGGCACCCCCAGGAACCCTCATAGGGTCCTACATGTGAATAGATTGAAACCCCACCATGACAGGGCAGACATGACCATGTTACTGGTCACGAATGAGGGTGTGGAGGAGGAAACTGAGGCTGTGCCCGACCTCCTCTCCACTAATGTGCAAAATGGGTCAGTGGAGGGAGTGGTGCTCTCTCCCAAGTTGACAGACCAGCAGCACAGAGACTGTAAGCACGTGCTGGAGCAGTTTGCTGGCCTGTTCTCTTTGCCCCCAGGCATCACTGAGTGGTGTGTGCACCACATTGACACTGGTGACAGCCTACCTATCAAAAATAAACTGTACAGCTTGTCTGACCATGTCAGAGCCAGCATTAAAGCTGAGGTTGCTAAGATGCTGGAACTGGGGGTAATTGAACCGTCTGAGAGTCCATGGGCCAGTCCAGTGGTGCTGGTACCTAAACCTAATCCTCAGGGGGACCCAAGGAGTTAAGGTTCTGTGTGGACTACAGAGGATTGAATGCAGTCACAAAGACTGACGCTCACCCTATACCTAGAGCTGATGAGCTCATTGACAGGTTAGGGGCTGCTAAGTACCTGAGTACTTTTGATTTGACTTCAGGTTACTGGCAGATTGCCCTCACTGATGGAGCAAAGGAGAGGTCCGCATTCTCCACACCAGAGGGACATTATCAGTTCAAGGTAATGCCCTTTGGCTTAAAGAATGCACCTGCCACCTTCCAAAGGTTGGTGAACAGGGTCTTGTCTGGGTTGGAACAGTTCAGTGCAGCTTACCTGGATGATATAGCTGTATACAGTTCAACCTGGGGGGGGATCACTTAAGCCACCTAAGGGAAGTGCTTCAGGCCATGCAGCAGGCAGGCCTCACTAATAAGGCAAGCAAGTGCCAAATAGGGCAGAGTTCTGTGGTGTACCTGGGCCACCTGGTAGGTGGGGGCCATGTACAGCCTCTCCAAGCTAAAATCCAAACTATTTTGGATTGGACAGCTCCTGTTACCCAGACTCGGGTCAGGGCATTCCTTGGATTGACAGGGTACTATAGAAGGTTTGTTCAAAATTATGGGACCATTGTGGGGCCCCTAACAGAACTCACTTCTAAAAAGAGGCCCAAGAAGGTGGCTTGGACCCCAGAGTGTCAGAAGGCCTTTGACACACTGAAAGCTGCTATGTGTTCAGCACCAGTGCTACTAGCCCCTGACTACACAAAAGAATTTGTGGTTCAGACGGATGCTTCAGAGCAAGGGATTGGGGCAGTGTTGTCACAGCTAAATGAAGAGGGCCTTGATCAGCCAGTTGCCTTTATTAGCCGGAGGCTTCTTCCCAGAGAGCAGAGGTGGAGTGCCATTGAGAGAGAGGCTCTTGCTATGGTTTGGTCCCTGAAAAAGTTGAGACCATATTTGTTTGGGACTCACTTTCGTGTTCAAACTGACCACAGGCCTCTCAGATGGCTCATGCGGATGAGAGGGGAGAATCCCAAGCTGTTAAGGTGGTCCATTTCCCTACAGGGAATGGACTTTACAGTGGAACACAGACCTGGGGTTGCCCATGCAAATGCGGATGGACTTTCCAGGTTTTTCCACTTAGCTGATGAGGACTACCAGGGTGTAGGTTAGTAACCCATCACCTTTCGTTTGGGGGGGGGCGCTATGTTCCAAAGTCATCCTGTGCCCTGGGCACCCCCCAACTTTTTGCTGACTGATACTGGTGGTAACTGACTTTGACTGACCCTGGGCTCTGCCTAACCAGGCCCAGGGCCAGTGCTATGCTGAAAGAGACACATTAGAATCCAGTTAAAACACCTACATACACTAGGGTACACAATGGTATGGTGGGGTACCCCTGTGATTGGCATGAACTACCCTATAAGCCCCTAGTATATAATAGGGCAGGGGGATTGAAACTACCTAAAAGTCCCTAGTATCCTAGGGCATGGCAGTTTAGAGGCCAGCAGCTCTTTTTGCACTTGCATGTGTTCACTGCTGAAGCCGGAGGTCAGTTTAAAAGCAGCCCTAGGTGCCAGGACTGCTTTTAAAAAGTAAATTGTGCCCAAACTCGACTTTGGTGTTTGGGGCACTTAAAAATGGATAACCTACAATGTTATGGCATATTAGGGACCCCCAGGGTCTCCCTAGGTGTCCCAGGGGTGGGGGGTCAGGTATCTATAAGGTAGACCCTTATAAAATGAGTTTTATATGCCCTGGGTTAAGTGAAATTTCACATTTCACTCCCCACATTGTGGTAAAGTGCTGCACAAATTCGACTTTGATGCTAGGAGCACTGTGAAGTGAGGATCTGCAATATTTCTACAGATTCAGAACCCCTAAAGTCTCCCCTAGTTGTCCCATGGGGTGGGGGTCCTGTAGATATAAGCAAAGTATTTATAAAATATGTTTTTGTAAGTCCTGGTGCTGGAAAAATGGCCCAAGTCATTTTTCCCATTGCAAATCCCCTGTTACATAGGTTAACATGGTAGAAAGTTATTAACTAATAACTCTTGATAGGAGAGGGCTAGAAGTGCCATTCAAAGACTTCCCTGAATGGTATTAATAAATTCAACAATATGATATTGTTGAATTTCTCCTAAAGTGTACATACAAGAAGTTATAAGACTTTCTTGTTTGTAAGTCCAGATTCAGCCTTCCAGTGGTCTGCCCTGATTGGTCAGAGTTAAGTGGATTAGCCAGGCTGCCTTGAAGAGGTGATAAAGAGCCCCTGGGGTCAACCAGCTCTGCTGGCAGGGCAGTGTGCTGTTCCATAGGAATGCCAGGCCAGGGGGAGGAGTCGTAAACTATGTTCATCAAAGAGGAGAGCAGAGAACAGTGTCATTTACAACTCTGAACTTCCCACCTTAGGCAGATGGTAGGATTAAGGAAGGTATGAGCAGATGCAGGGGGGAGAGTCTAAGTAAATTAGCCATCCTAGGGGTGTGTTTAGCCAGCTCTTACCTCCTTGCTGGAAAATCAGCCATTATGGATTTGGAAGATTTGATGCACTCTGGGACAAAATAATGCCACACTCTACAGGATGTGGTCATATGTTTGAGGAGTTACCCTGCTCCCATTGGTCAGGAAGTGACCTCCTGCTTGACCCAGAGAACTTGGAATAAGTATCTGAGAGGGGCAGAGCCCTCCAGATCTGCTGCTTGAAACTTACTGAAGCAAGACATTGCCAAGCTGAGAAGTTTTGCTGTGCAAAGATTTCTAAGGCCTGACCTCTGAAGACTGCGCCATCTGAAACTACAGCCCTGTGGATTATCTTGCTGAAAAGGAACTAAAGAGTGGACTCCCTGAAAGCTACAGGTTAAAAGAGCTCATCTGGAACATCACCAACTAAATCTGCACCTTGGAGAACTACCAGTGGATTTGTAAGGGTGACGTCCAAGTGGATTGTGGGAACTGAAGTCCTCAACTTTCAAGGACCATCTTGGAGCTTCCAGACCCTTGGAGTGAGTTTGAGACACTTTGAGGAACTTCAGCAAGAACTTCAAGAAGTTTGGAGAACTTTGAAAAAAAGCTCCATAGAGGGACCGACAACCTGGTCAGCCAAGCCACCTGCCTTCAACCGCGAGCCGGCCAAGCCACCCAGGTTCGTCCCGCTAAAAGCTCCGTCGGTCCAACTTCCAGAGTTTGACCGGGACTAGAAGAACTCTGAAGCCGGCGAACCCTCACCGGATCCGGCTACATGAAGAGCATCGAGAGACCCCGCAAGAAAAAGCTCCAGAAAAGTTTCTAAGTCCGCTCGTAGAAAAGGTGACCGGGAGCAACCGCGAGAGCCAAGCCGCCTGCCTTCCATCGTGTGTCGGCCTGGGCTCCTGGGTTGCCCCGCTGAAGCGCTAAAGAAAAAGTTTCTAAGTCTGCTCCAGGGAAGTTGACCGGGAGCTCGTCGAAAGGCAATCCAGCGAACCCTCACCGAATCCGGACTGGCTGGGAGCTTCGAGGGACCTCGGGGAGAAAAGCTCCAGAAAAGTTTCTAAGTGTGAAGGTGGAAACTGAGACCGGGACCTGCCGCGAGCTGTAGCCGCCCAGGGCTCTCTCGCGGTCGGCCTGAAACTTTGACCCGGTCTATCGCGAGCAGGTATCCCAATATGGTGCTATACTCTTCTAAGTGCTATATTTTGCTAAATCTTTGAAAATTCATATCTCCGGTTCCCTACATTGGATTTTTGTCGCTTTGGTGTCATTTTAAAGATAAAAATATTTCCTGGATTTTTATTATGTGTTGTGTCTTAATTATTTACTGAATTGGTGTTTTTAAATGCTTGACATACCCGTCTTTGAAGTTAAGCCTGCCTGCTCGCAGCCAAGCTACCAAGGGTTGAGCATAGGAATAATTTTCTAAGACCTATGCTGAGTCCTACCATGTGTTAGTGGCCTTATTGCCAGTGGCAGACCTACATTTGCCCCTACCAATAATCCACTTTCCAACAGTGATGCATTGGGCTCTGGTGTCAGGGGAATGGAGATTATATGCACTAAATGATGGTGCAATGATTAACCTGGTTTACAAGTAGGGGGGCCTTTCCTTTTCGTCTTCCCCTTTTAAAACCAAGATCTTATCTGGTTTTAAAATGTAGGTTTTAAAAAAACAGTGTCTAAACATTAATAAAGTATGATGACTACCAATATTACAATAAAAAAAACACTTCTTTTAGAACTAAGTTACCACTCAACATAATGCCACGAGTCCCACCTAGAATCCAATCACTATCTCCAGAGGGTTATTAGAGAAAAAAGTAGGCAGAAGCCCTCACCTGGTCACAAACTCAGTTTTTGGTCAGCTAAGAGATAACGTGGAACCAACACCAATACTTGGATGTTGGAGACTGTGTGGGGCACATAGTTACAACCAACTCATTTTAGCAGATAGTCCTAAAAACCCAAGAAGGCCTTTCAACATTAGATCTCAACTTTGGGGCATCTTGTATTCACCTACACATTTATGATACTTAGTGTGAGCGAAGTCAAGCAAGAAAGTTATAAAAAAGTAATGTATCAAAAATGGTAGGGAAAAATATATATATCCTGGAGAAAAAGTTTATTACATTCCTATGCAAACAATTGTTTCAGACTGTCACAAGATACTGTAAGACAAGGAATAAAAGGTATGTTTAGGCTTACTTTTGATTTGTTAAATATCGGTCCCATCCTCTAATGATGTTTCCATACATCTGTGTATCTTCCAAATAACTTCCTTCAAATGCATAGATCTGTCGTTCCAGATTTGCTAAGGTCTCCTAAAAACACAAAAAATAACTAATGAACAAATATGGAGAAAAAAACTTGTTTCTTCCGTCTGCCTGCTTAAACGCAGGCTGTGGCTGCCAGGCACGGGAGTCAAGGGAAAGGACAGCAATGTTATAATATACAGACATTATTCATTAAAAGTAATACAGAAACTCTTAAACAAATAGCCTGGGGCTCAATTTACGTTAGCAGATGTTATTTTATTTTTAAATGGTTGGGTATAGTCATGTACCATGCTTTTCAATTTAACATCGCAGTCAGTGATCAGTGAATTTTGTAATAAGCCCTCTTACTTTCACTTGGATAATTTTTAACACATACTTCCACTTAATTTCATGTGCTGTAGACATAAATACATTCATTAAGATCTCTGCAAAAATGCAGCACATGGTGCAAATAATATTTGAGCATGATCATCAATTAATATTTGCATGCAATTTAACATTTGGTGCTATGATTGTGGAATTATGACGGCAAATGAAGTTAGTACATATTTTTACAATGTATTCAATATTTAGCACTCGGTTTTACAGCTAATATATAGTTGTTGGCAAAACTGTGGTAAATACAAGCGAAATCAATTAGTTTTAAACGCAACCTTTAAGCAGCGCTTAAAACAGGGTAAAAACACATTTACATTCTAAAGCAACCTAACAAAGTAACTGATAATGAGGATTAAGCTGAAAACCCTTTCCCCACAAACCACCTATACCAAAGAGCCAATGCTTTTTGAGTAAGCATGTTGTTAATTTGAAAAGCTTGTGCACCAGGTTAATAACAAGAGATAGCGGACAGAATGAGTAAAACAAGCTAGGGTTTATTTATATAGTAAGTGAATGTTGGAGGTCCAATTACATTCACTTAGTGCAGTGGTCTTCAAACTGGGGGGGCGAGGAGTCTTGAGAAGGGGGGTACAGCTCCACCCCCCCCCCACCCCCCAGTGATTTACGAGTCCCATAAGTTCGCTGCAGCTTTGTCCGAAATATTTTGTAGGCTATTCCTGTTTGGTATTTTGTGGCCTTATTTTGAATGGCAGTTGGGCTTCTAATGCAATTGCTCCTGTTCGATGTAAAGCCCATTGCAGAACCCTGGATGCTCGGTAAGAAAAAGAGGTTGGGCAAGGAGAATGAGCAGTGTGGAAAGAAAGCACTTTGCAGTCCTTTTTAAGCAATCTGCAGACATTTATAGTCATGATTAATTTTGGCGTTAACATTTTATCATGATATTTGCCACCTACAGTTAATCAGGATACACTACAGACATGTAGCTGACGTTTTCCATCAAGTACTGGTATTTTTGTTCGATAAAACATATTTTTACTCAGCTTTGTTTTAATGTACTACTTATTTGTTGGATTTTTGTTCTAGCTGCCTATGCATGCATTTCCTTTGTTTCTGTGTTGGTTGTAGTGAAAGGGGAAACATGCATAAATGTTTAAAGTCAACAGCCCTGCCAAGTTTCCCCAAGTCCATACTTGATGTGCTGCTCCCGTCTAGGTTTTTTCCTTTGAATTCTGGAACCTATAGTCTTGTTATTGTAGTCATTATTAAAATGGAACTAAAAATCCCAGAATTGAAAAGAAAAAACCTGGCCTGGAGCACCACATCACACATGGACCTTTGAAACTTGTCAGCTATGCGCTTTAAATGGGCCAGTACTGAGTGCCTGCTCTTCTCTGTTTTGAGAGGGAGAGTACCAGCACTTCTCAGCAGAGGTGCAATAGTTTTAATTGGAGAGTATCAGCACTTCTTAAAAGCAAATAGGTACTCTGGTATAGGGTACCTGCACTTGCATATTTCTATTTTAAGCACTGTGTAAAACTTAAGTCAGTCTTCCATGAATGTGTTTGCCATTCACATTGGGCCAATGTGTATGTTCTGTGTCATTTACATGTTTTGGTAAGAGGTTATGCCACTCACAAGGCTTATTCCTGTGGTAGTGCATCTGCCATGAATTCTACTCTATAAAAGCGCCAAATAATAACTGGGCAAACCTTTATCCCATTAAAACGGAGGTCATTATATTTCATCTTGATCTCAGAATTATGACCTTCGTATATAAGGAAATCTGTCCAAACTATTAATTCTATATATAAAAAAAATTGTTTGCTCGCATATTCGATTCTCAGTTATTGCAAGCTCCAAAGGTTGCTGAGGTGTTAAAACATTTTTTTACCATACAAGACTCAAGAACATCTCTTCTGGAATTTGACTTCAGCGGTGTCTGACCTTGTTTTTTGCATTTTTTTACTGTAGTTTTTTTATAGCATTCCAGCAGCCTCTGCACTGCTTCAGTAGGGTTAGGGCAGGTACAATGAGTACTGAGAAGGTATCACTTAAGTATGGGTTAGTTTGCAGAAAGTGTGGTTTCAGATATTTGACTTCCCTTCCAAAGTACACCTTGTGGTGGAGAATTCATGGCTGTGACACTACCACTTGTGAGTGGCATCACCTTTTACCAAAACATGTCTAGCATCATTGCAAAGGGATAACCTGCCCTGGGGCCAGTTGTCACTTTTATTTAGACCTACTAGTATCTCCTGTGTGGCCGCACATCCAGAATGCTGCTGCCCAGTTTTTCCTGACAATTCGATCCCTTCTTTGGTTCCTATTGCCAAGGAAAACTCATTTGAAGGCGCTGTGTGTTTTGCACCAAACCAAATTTCAGTGAACTCCTCTCTCCCACATCCACTTCTTGATCTGTGAATTCATAAATGAATAGAGCCAATGGTCCAATCCTCAAATCACTTGTTGCTGTATGTGCCTGTGCAAAACAAGGTGCAGGCAATCCAAAGCTCTTTTTTATTTAGAAAATGAAGATTATTTTAGATATGGAAAGGCTTTGAAAACTGCTATTTCCATTTTGAAGTCATACTACTAGTTGCAATTACTGCTTGACATCATTGTTGTCTGACAAACTTTGATGCCAAGATTCTACACTCACTGCACATATGTGGTAAGTGTGCAAACATAAGAAAACCAACATCCCAGTAACAAACAATTTGCTGCAGTTACCTGCACAGGCATGAGTCTGAACAAGCATGGATGCTTGCCCCCCCCAAAACCTTTTACCGGTGTTTAAAAGGTTTCACAAATTATAATGCCACCCCCGTTTAGTATCGTCCTTGCCATTTTATCAATCTACCGCTTCAAAGGTTTGAGGGGGGCCTGGCTCCAAAACATTTTGCTCAAGGGGGGCCAGTGTAACAAAGTTTGAAGACCACTGACTTAGAGGTTCACCCTTTTCGCCTTGCCCAAGGGAGGAAGACATTTGGTCATTCAATCTGCCATGTTTTATACACCCTGCTTTGGAACGCTGCCAAACCTCCATTCACTAGCTCTTCTTGCAGAAAGCGAAGCGAAGAGGTCTTCTGGCTCCCCATGAGCATAGATTCTGTCCCGCAGTAGGATGATCTTTATAAAGGCACATTGACATTCAGCTTTAGTTGCAGGGAAATCTGTGTTTCGGGGATTTCAAGCTATTCGACGGCAGGTGCGAGTTTCTCAGCAAATCCTGACTTTTTCGTAGCTTTCTAGTACTTATAGTTTTACTTTCCCCATTAATAGAGGACTGCAAGCACCACCGTAAACATGAGTAAATAAGTTAGGTACTCCCACGTTATGAGGAGCATCTTGAAATTTCGACTGCCAGCATCCACTTCTAGATCACATCAGTATAACTATAACATCTGGAGCAAGAAACGTTTTGAGGACTACTGTACTGAGTTCTGGGAGACCAGTAGAGTGTATACCATTTAAATGTGTTTAATTTTTACCTTTTTCAATTATGCTAAATGCACCTCGACAAGGATCAAGTTAACCTCTCCTTACCACTCAAATTAGAACTTTCACTTTCCTATTATACTCGTACTGCTACAACTAATGCAACACAAAATACACGCACTGATGAGCTGTTTATGAATAGCTATGCAGGGGCTTCATCACAGCACATTTAATTGCCACTCTCTAAAGTTCATTTTATATACCCTGATGCGTAGGCCTTGAGCGCCGGCCTTGCCTGAAACGGAAAGCCGCCTCAGAACATCCGTTCGACAGCAACCGCCGGCCAGTTACCTCGCTCGCTAGTCTCAGATTCACAAACACAACATACGTGGATTTTCCGACTCGTAAAAGGTAGCCGTCTTGTCCTTTTACGCTGTTAGCGTTTCGTACGCAGGAAAAGATGGAGAACGTGTGGAAGGCGCACAAAATAGCCTACGCCGGAGTACTTCCCAGAAGGGGCGCGGGAGGGTAAGTAAGAAAAAACACATTACCGCCAGCTCCTGCTTGCGCTTCACCAGCTCAGCCAGCTCCCGGCGGGTGTCGGGGATTTGCGGGGTGGCCGCCTTGTTGTGCATCGCCATATTGGAAGCTATCGGGAGGCAGGGTGCTGGGGGAGGGAGGCGAGGAGGCGAGCCCGTGCTAGACTGGTAACCGGTCTGCAGAGGGCGCAGGTTGCTCACAACATTCCTGTCATCGAAACACTGGCGGAGTTCCCCTCCGTCCATCCCACCGTCTAAAGTCAGCGAAGAAAAAATTGTCGCGGAGATGCTGACTTAAGCCTCTTCCTTCCATCCAGCCCTCTATAAGTACTGAACAATGAAACAAATCCTGGCGACGGGAGCCGATTGAACCCTTGTTTCGCATCACGACGTTAATTAAGCGAGGGGTCTGTTCGCTGATATGCCAGAGACGATCGTCCATGCTGTTCCTGAAGCTGCGTGGCCAAGCCACTGTCAGGTTCAAATTTACAAATACCCTTTTGGGTGGATGTTGATTTTTCAAGAACTCGCCATTATGACATCCATGGTTTTAACAAGGGGGGCGTTGTTCCTGCCTGTCGATCCTCTCCGGTTTTTATGGAAATAATTCCCTACCGGTCAGAGTGCCCGGTTACCCTACTGATCAAGTGTTCTGGATTTCAAATAAAAATGGCGATTCTTGTTCAGAGGGGAGTCTAGACATCTCAGTTACTCAAACCTCGGATTGCAGCCTCCCCCTTTGACAGTCAGATTGGGCCCATTGGGTTTGGTGAAGCCTCACGCCTTTGGATTTCTTATTAAAAGGCGGCAGGAAAAGTCAGGGTGCTTTCAACTAGATTTGTGTTCAGCTATTGCCTTTGGGAGATTTTGAACTACCACAGGGATATATATATATGGTCGTGAACTGAGTGTTTTGAATATCGTGGACCGTGAATATTGATCTTGCAAGTGAAGCTAGAATTTTGTGAATGTGAATTGTAGCATCATAGCCGGAAGATGGAAGCGCTGTTAAGATGTTTCATAACCACGTTACTCTGGGCAGCTGGATTACCGCTGATGAGAACTGCCTTTCAAGAATTATCTTATCATGATTACCTCGGCTCCCTGGACCGAGGAAAGTTATCACTGGTGTATTTCAGCCATGACATTTCTTCAAGTATTTCCTTTTTCTTGAAGAATTAAATAAGTCAGTGGAACCTCTACAGGATTATGGAATTTCAGTTGCAAAGGTTAATTGCATTGAAAGAGAAGTGCCCACGTATTGTGGATATGAAAACGTATATCTTTTTAGAGGCAATATTCTGCTGAGAATGTTCCCCAAAGATACATTATTTGATGTCAACGCAATAATAGCTAATGTTTTATTTACCGTCCTCTTTAATGAAGTTAAGTACATTACTTTGTTTGAAGAATTTCAGAAGACTGAAATTGAAATGAAGGGAAAAAGAGATCTTGTTTTTGCTTATGTGCGGGCAACGGGTATACCAGAGCACAGAGCAGTAATGGAAGCTGCTTTTGTGTATGGTACCAAATACCAGTTTGTTTTAACTACAGAATTTAATGTTCTAGCAAATTTGGGAGTTGAAGAATCTGACATTTTCTCTGCAGTACTTTTTTTTTTCCACTGCAAAGTTATGAGTGATTCAACCCAGTCGTGCAGGAGAACAGTACTCGAACAGTCGCTGACCACACTGAATATTCACCGATTTTTTAAACTAATGGAGGCACCATTAGTGACTGTGGTTGATAAAGATCCTGGACAAGCTTCAAATGTTCACTTAGAGCTTGGATTGCCATTGGTATTTATAATCAGCCAGAAGAATACATATGAAGTGGACAAAAAAACTGCAGAATATCTTGCCTGGAATCTCAGGGGAAAAGTTGGAGTTTCAATTTTGTTAAGGGAGAACTTGAACATCCCTCTTGGTGCAAATATCGCTTTTAAAAGGCCGGAAGAGGGTAGTGCCATAACATTTTTGGCTTTGGAGAATATTGGAGAAATATCAAGCCTTTTTGGGGAACCTGGAAATGAAGAAAAAATGAAAATATATGAGTTGAAAAATGAAGATGTAAAAATCAGACCTGAGCAAGATGCTCAAGATGATCAAGTAGCAGAAGCGGTTTACAGAGGCAGAAAGAGAAAACTAACTCTTGAACATATACGTCCACTGAAAGATAAAACTTTTTACAATACCATATCTGGGGATAACTACACTGTAGTGCTTTTTTATGTTAAGTGGGAAGCTGTGTCCATGGCATTTTTACAGTCGTTTATTGAAGTGTCAGTTAAGTTGAAACAGACAGCTGCAGTTTTAATGGCCATACTAAATTGTGGGGAGTGGACTGATGTATGCAGCAAGGAAAATGTCACAGATTTACCTCACACAAGGGTTTACTTCCAGAAAGAGAAACATTTGATCTATAATGGAGTGTTAGGAACAGAAGCTCTCTACAGATTCATTGTTCTGTCCCAGATATATAATACAAGCTTTCTAAAACACAGTGGAACCGACGTAGACCTGACAATAAGTTATGATTTATTAAACTCACCTGCAGAAATCACTGTGGAAAATCTCCCTCTGTACTTGCAGCATCAGAAACCCTTACTCATTTTGTTCTCGGATGGCAAATTAGGTGAGAGTGAAAAAATTGAGATGTCAAGGTTGGTGAAAGGAAAGTACAAGGATGCCTTCTGTACATGCTGGCTTAACCTGAGGAATACTCCTGCGGGCAGAGGAATTCTACAGCAGTATTTCAGTTCCAAACCAGACTTACCAGTTCTTGTTCTTGTAGATGTTTACGATAAAGGCTATGTGTTTGCACTTCCTTCATATCATGCTATTGGTGAGGAAAACATCCTGCATTGGTTAAACATGATAGACAAAGGCATAGAGAAACCCATTACCTTATTATCTGACAAAGAATGGTCGCCTCCTCTTCCTCATTATGATTTTCTGGCAATGATGGATGCCACCATTCCCAATTTCGCTTCTCAAAAATTCCAATTCACTTTAGCCCTCTTGCTAGAGAGAAAGATGAAGATGAAAAAATGGAAACGGGTGCAGAGCTTAAAGGACAAGAGAGGAGATCTAAACGGCGCCTTGAATTATAATAGATAACAGAAGCATAACCGTTTTTATTGTTGGTGTCATCTGAAGCCAATATGTGCCAGTTTGTCTTAAAATAGTTTTTTAGACATAACAGTTTACATCAAATGAAATAAATGCTGGTCAAGAAAGGTTTATGTACAGTAGATTGTTCCATGCTAAAATGATGTTCTTTGTATTTAAATACAAATGGTACCGTTTTTGCACACAAAGAGGGTTGATTTAGATTAACATGGAAAGGACATTTTCTTATTATAGTGAGGAAAACACATTGACCAACTGTATGGGTCCCATTTGTATTTTGGCATTGAAATGTATACCACCTAATTCTTTTGTTTCAAGCAAATTCTAGTCTCTCTTACAATGTGGTTCACCTTAAAATAGTTTTTCCGGCACACAGGTGCTTGTGGTTCAGCCATATTTTTCTGACTGTTCTAATGCTGTGGCCTCAAGCTGGGAAGTCGTTTAACATTTTTATCAGTCATACCTTTTCAATTTTTTTTAAAATATTTTATATCATTCCATGAGTATGAACTATGGGACTGGTATATTGCCTGGGTTGAAATATGAAGATTTTGATATTCCTTCTGAACTGAACATGGTTTTTGCAGGTCCTGAGGAGATGTGGACGATTATTCCCTAGTGGAGAATGTGCATTAGAGAACCGATGAGCTCTATTTGTGGCAGAGAGTGCTTGTTGTGCTGCAGTGAGCACAGGGGAAGTGGAGCATATCATAGTGTTGCGATCATAGGTCTTGGGGCTGTCTGTGAGGTAGGTTGTGGCATGATGCAAATGACCTTTAGTTGGCTGTCTACCTCGAGCTGCACCCAAAAAACCTTTGGAGAAGGGAGCAAATACTCCTGGGGTGGGGCGGGGGGGTCTGCCCAATGGACTGCTGGCATTGTAGTTGCTAATTCAGTTACATTGCTTAGTAAAGTTCATGACAGATAGGAAGTTAGATTTGTTTAGTTAGATAATCATAAGATTGCGTCCTAAAACATAGAATTGGGTATAAGCAGAAGAGTCTTTCAGGATCCAGACAGCTGGTGCTTAAATGATTCAGGCATGTCTGATTCAGGTAGTTTGACAATATGCTTTTTTCCCTGAGTGTTCCTTATTAAATAATATTCAGAATTATACATTGCTTTTAGTCATTAACTAGCCATGCTCAAGAGGGACAAATGAGGATGAGTGCAGCAAGAATTGAGAGTTGTATACCACAACATTGAAGACAGAAATATTATCCTGCGAAAATATTGATTCCAAAATATTGACTACCATTATTCTGTCAAGGTAGGTATGTATAAGTAAACATAGATTTACTATACTTAACTCCATATCAAAATAACTTAAAGTTATATATTTAAGGTACAGTGTCACTGCCCTTTGATATGGAAGGTATAACCTCTACTTACTCCTATGTTAAGTGAAGCACAGTAAATTAATGCTGTATATATTCCAAAAGACTCCTGACGAGAGGAGCGCCTCAGCCTCTCGGGTCGGGGCCCATACAGATGCGCCAGACATCTCAGCATATCCCAGAAGAAAACAGCTAGGGTTTGCGAGGGAATTTCCTGCGCACTTCGTGCTGATTTTAATACTGAGTTCGAAGGCAAGTAATAAGAACTTTAATTGAATGAGATTGGCTGTGATTTTGCACTGTGACCCTAGGATGTAGCAAGAGCATGGAACTTTCCGTTTAAGTAATTTTGGGTACTTCATACACAGTGTAAACAAACAGGCATCCAATGACTAAAAGATACAAAGCTGCAGCAATGGAGCATTATGGTTGTTGTGGTACGAGATGACTACAATATACGAACTTTACATAAATAGTGATGGTTCGAATGAAATTATGAAAATACTATATTTCGTGATGAACTAAATCTGCAAATGAATTGGAAGAATGACTCACCTTCACTATATAAAACTCCAATATAAAGAATGTACTGCCGCTTTAAAGGAACTGTCCTTTTTAGGTCTCGCCTGAGCCAGCGCATGCGTTGCTCTGGCGAGAGTTTTAGTAAGCGGGTTTTGGAAGTGCAAACAGCAGTTTGCTGGCGACCCAGCTTGCGTTCACGCGAGCGTGCACGCGCGATCAGGCGCCATATGGCTTCCCTCGCCATCTGGCTTCCCTCGCGATTACTTTCACTTTCGCGGCCGTGTCAGTTTCACGGCCGCGCGGCCATTGCTTGTTTTTCTCTCTGCCTGCTGACGCCCATGCGATTGTGAATATTAGCTTGCACAGTGAACGATGCCTTGGCTTACGAACATCCAGAGATACTATGATCTTCCCTGAGAGGTGTAAAACTCTGCCCAGCTCAGCTAGCGATTGCTACAAGTGTAATTCAGATAGTGATCAGCCACAATCACCATCCATCGATTGATTGCAACAGTCATTTATGAAATATAGTTTTGTCATTGTACCTGCGTACAGCCATTTATTTGTGTAGCACTCACATAAGCCCAAAAAGGAGTGCTTCTGCTGCAATGCACAGATGCGGAAGTGTTCATTCAAAGCACCGGAGGGCACATTAAACCATTTGTGCAAATCGATTTAGCCGTTGTGCAATGGTAGCTGAGGTATTGTTGGACACATTCAATGATGGGGTTTTTGTGAGCCAAATTGAAGCTGTGAGCGTTACCGCCATCACACATGGAGCATGGAGACCGGTGTGTGCTGCAGGCATGCCAATGCTGGCTCTTCATCCTACTCACGCCCTGTGCTGTGTTGCGTTCTGCCAGAGTCTCTCCCCTTGTTACTGTCTCCACCCCCTTGTCTGAACATGGGTCGCTGAACACTGCCGCCTCTGCACATACCGTGCAGAGACACTCCTCTCCCATTGGCTGTGCCGAGTCTGTTCTACCCTGCAGCGACAGCAATCCAAAGACACGTGAACCCGTCCCAGGCGTGCACGCTGCTGCTTGTCTGTAGACATGATAGTTTGATACTGCTAGTGCCGTGTGATCGGCTCTACGCCGCGCTTTTCATTATTCAGGAATAGCCTTTTCCACTGCTATTTCCAGTCTTTTTGTTTCCTGGAAAGGTGTTTACATTTGCACGACACAGCGCTTACAGACGTGAACCTAAATGTGATGAGTGTTGGGCTAAATGGTGAGTCAGCAACAGTTTGACACAGATAAGAGAACTAGATATCATTTTTGTGTGTGAGGGAAGCGTGCACTGCTGACATGTCGTGCTTGCGTGTACGAGCGATGCTTGCCCTGCGGATCGCCCTGTATTACCTACTCTGCGTGTGTGGGGGGAAGGATCCTGCCTGCTCCATCCATGTTCCTTGGGCTCGAGGCGAGCGTCCACTCCTACTACCCCTGAAGGACGTAATAGTTTTCACTTTATACAGAGAAGAGGTGCCTACCAATATTGGTTAACTTGCAACACACGTCCTCATAGGCAGCCATAACTTACCAAGTCCATTTACAGGACTGGAGACTGTGGGAAATAGAACACTTGTTACTTCTAACCACCCACATGTGTGGCTATGTACACATATATTACACTTTCCACAACACCAACGCTTATGTGCTCGTTTAGGTTCGATGCGCAAGCCTACTCGGCTTCCAACCTCACACAAGTCACCCGCCTTTTCTACCACTTGGAACAAACTACAACCAACATGCTTTCAACCATACACCCGAAGGCCACTCAGGAAAACAAGAACGCGTGTGTATCCAAACCTGGGTTACTTAGCGCTATATAAATAATACAGATGGAACTTACCCAACCCTCGAGAAGGTGTTTTCGGCCTCGCAAAGCGTACGGACATCACTATTTGAGTAGCAATCCTGTACAGGGATAGGGAAAATGCTACCTAACGATACGATCTAGAGATATGGTACGAGCTATTTAAATACCAATACAGTCAGGACTTTAAGTGGGCCGGGTCCTGCCAATGCTCAGCACCGGCAGTTCTTAAAAGCAGGTGCTGAGACAGGTCCCTATCGGTCTCTCCGTTTCAAAAACATTATTTAAATATCAATACAATGTGCTACGGCTGTTGTTTATTACCCCGTCTAGCAAACAACCTTTCAACATACAAAAGTCTAAACGTTTGACGTTGCCAATGCTTTGTTTTCCTACATTTACAATTTTGGTGGAAGTCCTCCTTCTAGCACGGGCTACACACTGAGCACAGAGAACAAAACGCAGTAGAGTAGAGCAGAATGATCAAATGAAATCTGAAGAAGGAGAGCAAGAGATCCACTGTGGGAGCTATGGCGGCTCTGCAAGAGGCCAAGGCACAGAGTCCAAGTGTGTATGAGTTAGGCGGCTTCGCCCACCCGATCTTCCCAAATATTAGAGTGACTGGGATCGAACATCCAGAACACCTCCCCATGACTGTGAGAGCCTGAGGCAACAGGCTAAATCTCGAACCGTTCATGGTGGTCTTGGCTGTGGTGATCAAACATGCATAGCTGCTCTGAAGAAGCCATACCAAAACAGCAGTTACTGCTGCTTTATCCAGGAGCTGTGGCTCTTTCAATTGGTCACAGCAGACCTGCCAACTTAAAAAAAGATTTCACTGTGCGAACATGGAGAGTTAGCGGGGTCTCGTGCCAAGAACTGCCTGAGAAGCACATGTGCCCCCTCACCCCTCCAACCGACCCTCCAAAAAACAACAAGCATTGGCATAGCCAATAGGTCTCGCCTTTGGGACCTTATAAGTGTTTAGCCATGCAACAGTTATTGTTGTTGCACCAAGGCTATTGTGCTGGATAACCAAACACTTATAAGGTCCCAAAGGCGAGACCTATTGGCTATGCCAATGCTTGTTTCATGTTGATAACCATGTTTAAAAGTCAAACGAATCCGGCTGATTAACATTTGCATTTGACAAAGACTCATGTTGAGTTGAAACGCGTTATACTTGTTTGGCCTCGGAATAAAGGATTAATGCAGCACTGTTGGTGTGGCCCTTCTCACGTTACCTAACAGTACGTGTTTTCTTCTGGGATATATATATCTATATATTGGGCCTTGTGAAATATTTTGGGGTGATTTTTGCATATAATTTTGGACTTTATCCTATCAACAATCAGGTGAAATTGCCTGTGGAGTGTGCTTACATTTTGTAAAGGCAGTTATGTAGTTCCTGACTAATTAGACTAAAAGAAAAACAAAAGAAAGAAAAGTCTCTTTGGCTGATAAATTTTGAGTAATGATTAGTTGCATTACACTGAACAATAACATGTTAGTTATCCAATACATTTCAGCCTAGTACAATAACATAACACCCCCCCCTTTGCTTCAAAATTGCTTTTTAAATAAGTGTCCCTCTTGTTTTACAGGTCATTTTCTAGTTTTAAAACAAAGCACATGAAAATGATCGTAATATCATCCACAGAGAGTCTGAACAAATATCTATTCTGTATATGCTAAAAAAACATGATCTCTTAAAATTTGGTAATGATGATCTGAAAGTGTTTTATATTAGCATGCCTCATGTTCATCAAAGCCTGCTTACATCTAAAAGGTATTTCTAGAAATTTCATCTTTTTTAGCCCTTCTTATTTTTAACAAATGTTATGGGGCCAGTGTTGAACGTTACATTTTTTAATGTTATCTTTTCCTTCTACCTCACTTGTTGTGTATAAGGTCGCTAATCTATAGAAGACATTGTGATTTGCACAACACTGATAATCGTTGTTGCTTTTGTCTATTTTTTGTATATGAAAGTTAAATATAAAAACAAAAATGTCATTTACATAGATGCATGTTAACTATCTCAATGTTGCTTGCTGCATCATTTATTTCAAACAAAACCTTTGAGGAATTTAAACCTGCAAATAAATGTCTTGTTAAAGTTGCTATGGGGTTTCTCTGTAAGCTTCTCCGCATGTTGGTTCTCTTTTTGTTTGCCAGGTACTTCATTCTCATTCTCAATTTAAATCTTTGAAAAAGTTCTGAATACCTGGCCCTTCTTGATGTTCGTTCTTTACTTCGTTACATATTCAATTGTGTGTACTTATTTGAAAATTATGTGATGATTAGTCCCTTCCAGTATTGGCTGCAGTTTCATCCTCTTAGTTCATCTTATTTTTTTTAGTACACTACTAGACAATATGCTGAAGTGCCTTCACTGAAATTAATGATTAAATTGCTGATATACCACATTGTGCTTTGTACCCCCAAGCTATGTTGTTTAGTAGGGTCTTGCTGCAAAGAATATTGGAACTGATTGATTTTACTGCAGATGTTGTCTATTTTTCATTTTCATTGCTTTGTTGGCAACTATTCTGTATTACAATTTGCCTATCCCTTTAGTACTTAGGTATTTGCCTATATTCTAATTTCCTTGCACTTTAGGATTGATTCACACAAATATTTGCATTTGTTACTCATATTTGCTTTTTTTTTTTTACGGAGTTTTATATAGCGTGAACTTGACCCGAAAGTATCGGGTATCCGAGCGCTTTACACAAGCACCAGTTGCGTTACATGAGGACACATTCATTTTTGGTAGACACGGGTAGATTAAGTGATTTGCCCAGAATCACAGGATGTTGCGCGTCCTTGCCGAGACTCGAACCCCGTTCCCCAGATTTTGAGGTTGACCGCCCTAGCCGTTAGGCCAACTCCTCTCCCCTGACTTCTGTTTTGCTTTCCCTCTTGTATTTAATGTTCGGATAGTTCCGATATATGCAGATTATTTTCACTTATCCTTGCACGTATGTTTTTGGAATACATAGACTATAGAAGTGGCAACACTCCCCCTCAGATCTGCATGATTAAGGTTTAGAATGTACCCATTAATTAGAAAAACAGTAATTTCTTTCTGCACTACTTACAGCATGCAGCCCAGCATCTGTTTCCACCATCACTGCTATCCATTTTTATTTGAACTGGACCTGTGACATTAGTCACCTACCTACTCCCTCTGCACTATTGCAGTATAGGAAAACTTCCACACAATAGCTGTGATATTTCTTTATTGGAAAGTCGAAAAATAGAGAAACAGGCAATTTATAAGTGTGGCAATTAGAACATGGAAAGAAAGTGATGTGTGTGTGCTGTTTTGCTCACTGGGATGTAAAACTGAGAATTAAAACTTCCCACAACCACAATAACTTCTTTATCATCTTCACTTTCAAAACACACAGATTACTTGCCTATCTAGACAAGTTGCTATGGCAAAAGGCATGGCGTGACTACAATAGAATCATAAAGTCAGTAGGACTAAAACATTGTGTAGATCTAATCTGGTAAATCTGACATCTAGCCAGGTGTTAGAGTCTGTATTGTGGTGCTTGACAAAGGTGTCTTCAGAAGCACTCGTAGCACATTACATTTTTTCCACCAGAGTATCTGATTAAAGATGCAAATACTGCTTCAGTTGTAGCAGATGGGACCTTAGACCATTATGTACATACTACGCCACACCTTTAAAGCAAAGTAATTTAGATATGGTTTCTCTATTCGATTGCTTTCCCGTTGTTTTAATCTACAAAGATCTCATTTGTGGACCTGATTGGATTTGTCTACCCAGGCGAAAAAATGTTTGACCTTTCAAAGTTTGTTTGTTGATTTTACTTTTCAAATGAAATTCATGAAGATTTTTGGCAACTTTACTGGATACTCATTCTCACATGTATTTATTTCTAGATGCAGTCACATTTATTATCACTAGCCATTCAAAGAGATAAGAGGTTTCACTCCTGTCTCTGAAATTGTCGATGTCATTGATGCACTATGATTGCAATTTATAGTAATCTTGTGGACTCCCATATGCAGGAACCAGTAACGTTCTTTAGTCAACCCTATTATAAAGCATTTGCTTTTCTATCTGTCCTGGCCTTTGATCTATACGTGACCTTGAATTACTGCGTTATTTACAAACTCTCATTCTTATCCAACATTGCAAAACAATTTATAACTGCTGCCCTCTAAGATCATATCAAAGGTGATACTTTCTGGATTCTCCTTAGTTGGTATTGTGTGTTTCTTATGAATTACTATCAGTATCAGATTTTGGGCCTTATTACGAGTTTGGCAGTCTGACCGCCATAGGACCACGTCCGCTCCCGCCAGCAGCCCACAGCGCATTACGAGTTGACCACGGGCACGGGGCGGGCTGTGTGGAAGTGCATGGGGCTGGCTGTGCGGAGGCGTACTATTACCAAATATATTGCTTTCTGTGTATGAATTTTGACTGCATATGATTCGGATGCACACATATGCATGATATCTGTGGGATAATACCATATGCCCATTACCGGGTTTCGGCCCATATGTGGGCAGTCCTGGCAATGGGTATGTGGTACAAAAAGGACTCATCTGTAGATCGCCGCACACAGTGTCCTAATCCTTGGGGTGAGGACCCTGGTGTGAAGGGAGGGTCTGAAGAAAGGGATCCACGTTGGAATCTGCCTGGAAGAAGAAGAAAGAGGTGAGTACGCACCTCAAATCCTCTGTCACCGCCACCTTGAAGCTGGCTGTTGGACAATCGTGGTACGCTTGTGGAACAGGCAACTCGTAATATGCACGGAGGTGCAGCTCCCCTGTACCAACCTATGGCGCCTACCTTTCCCCGATCGCAAACTCGTTGGTCTTCGCCAAGTCAATCTGCCCAACTCGTAATAAGGCGGTCGGACCGCCGAGCTCACCGCACTCGGACCGCCACCTTCGATACAGTGATCCATGAGATCGCCAAACTCATCATTTCTCTTCCCTCCTTGACACCATTCACCTCCACAGCCAGTGTTCCTCAAGGTTCGACCATCAACCCTCTCCTTTTTAATGTTTATGTTACCCCCTACTTGTTCTTATTTCATCCTTCAGTCTCAACTGAAACATCTACACTGTCAGGCTACTCACACTTAAGCTTGCGGATCCATCAGACCTTGACATTAAGGGGTGCAGGTAGCAATGTACAGGTGCATTTTTGCTCCAGTTCCTGCCTTTTTGCTACTTTGCAAGGCGGCATGGTCCCAGCCTGTGGTGTTTATGGCATGATGTGTCTGTTGTGTCCATAGGTGGGCGCTGCTGCGGTGTCAGCTGCCACAGAAGGTGGTGCGTATGGGACTCTGTGAGATAAGAATTTGCTTGTACCATGTGGGAACCATGCTAGAAGCATGTATTTAACAGGGACTGAGGCCACCAGATAATGTAGCCCAAACTAGACATCCCAGCCTCGATATGCCTGTTGCATTATAACATCCTAACCCAAGATGGTTGTCTGTAGTTGCTGGACATCTTCTTTTGCTTCCTGTTTGACTTTTTTTCAGTCAATAAGGTCACGGGACATCCGTGATAATGTGCTGCAAATGATTCTGGTTCCTTTTTGCTGGTATGGTCTTCTCCCACTTTACTATTTTTGTTCCTGTGAATTTTGCCTCCTTCCATGATTTGGTCTTCCTTCTTCTGTGACTCCATTTGAGCCAATCTACATTGGTCTTAACTTTCCATGTCAGTACAGAACGTGTGTTTGGCCCATATTCTGCTACAACCTGTCATTGAGAACACTCTCCAGCTTTGGTAGTACAGAATATGTGATTTTCCCATTTCCAGCTTTGTGTGTTTTAGTCACTGTTCGGCAAAGTTGCTACTGGGAAAAAAACGTTGCCCTTTCCTGAAACACTAGAATTGATTGAGAGGGGGAAGCTCGTAAGGACGTTGCTATCTCCCGGTACTTTGTTGGGAGCGGGACTAGACTACACGTCCCAGGCTCCTTTGCCAGCCAGTGCAGCTGATTCTATGCGCCCGGAGGCGCCTACATAAACCCCGGAGGGCTCCCGCAACGGGGACGCGCCCGGGCGGGCCCGTCCACGCCCGTCGGAGGCCGGGGTAGGCCCACTTTCCTTCACCTGCGTCTGGCTATGGTACTGTCTCTTTTAGTTTTTCTGCCTGTTACCATGTCGAAAGGAAAGGGACTAAAAGAGAAGACTGGAGGGAGGGTCGGAGCCACGCTGGACTCCTTATTAGTCAGAGCGGCAAGCGTTCTCTCGCACGGGATAGAGCTGACTGAAAGACGTCTTTCCTTGGACCCGACCTCCCTAATATTGGGCTTGCCCTCAGCCCCTGAGACTGTTGCTTCCCTAGCCATTCCATTGCCAGTACCTGTAACCCTAACAGCTCTTCCAACAGATCAAAGCGGCTTTTCTCCCCCAAACTTGATTACAGAGAGCGTTCCAGGAAGGGGTTTAGATTGCTCATCTCAAAATGTCTCCCTATTGGACTCTTCCTCACCACTTCCACCTGCCAAGCGAACCAGAGCAGGGTGGGCTACTAACGGCGCAATACCTAAAAAATCTAAAAACATTTGTGCCCCTAAATCTAAAACTGCCAAAACAAGGGTGCACTCTATGAACTCCAGAGAGATCGCACCATTAACGCCATCAAACACTCTGCCGTCCCAGGTACTGCAACCAGATTCCATCGGGTCAGAGATTACGTTAAGGCTAAATGAAATAATGGCTCCCATTCTTGCTAAACTGTCCCAAATAGAACTGCGCCTGGCGGAGTTAGAATCACAGAATCAGACTTTACTTGCACGAACGCCTCCGATGCATGATTCTCTACCGCTAACATCTACAATAACTGACTCAGTACCATCGAGAGAAACATGGGGGCCACTTCTAGCGGGAACAACGACGCAGGCATCACCTTTACCATCTGGTGGCCCCACTAGTGTTGCAACACAGCCCCTCAATGTTACCTCCAACCTCAATTTTACACGGGCAGCCCAAAGCCTCCGAGGGCAGAATGAAGGGGACTTAACCTCCCAGCCACTATTATCCCAGAAGGGATCAACAGGAGTAATACATAAGGCAGGGCGCCATGATAACTGTAACGGAGTACAAGAGCACCTCCCGCAACAAACTCTCCATCTTCCACCCGCTGCTGCCCCATTGGTTTTGGTTCTGGTAAATGTCCCCCCCCTTCGTGAAAACCAGAATGAATCTACCAGACAATTAATGGACAAATGCCTCCATTGGTTACTGTGTAATGTTGATGTGACTGAGCGGGGGAGGAGGCAGTTGGCTCATGAATTAATTATGGCCAGGAGAGTAGGTTGGGTGGGGGGACAAAGAAAAACTTTTGGCGGTGACTGTGTGGTAATTAATTTTAACAATGCATATGCAAGTGCTTCCCTCTTAGCTAACCTTCATAGCCCCGCTTTAAGGAACATTCAGATAATACCCTTATCCTTGGAGTTCTTTTACACTGGCCAGGGTGTTTCCAAGGGGAGGGTTCTTACGGACAGAAACCCAAATCCATTTATTGCCCTGAACGTGGGTCCCATCATAAATCCTGGGATTAGATTACATAATAGATTCGCTGCTTTGTCGAACTTGGAGGCTTGTGACTGACTAACCCTGTCACCTCCTCAATTACTTACCAGGCCAATCACTGTGGCCCCAGTAGAGTGTAGCCCACTGATGCTTTCACCTATTACATTACCCTTTGAGGTTGCTCCCGCAGCTGTAACTCTAGCGCCAAGTACACAGGGACATGGGCAGACCCTACTATCCTCTAAGAATAATATTGAGGGAACTAGGGCGAACATGGTATCATGGAATGTGGCAGGTTTAGCTTCCAAAATTGCTAACCCACATTGGCTAAATGAGTGGCAATCCACGGAGATAGTATTATTCCAGGAAACTTGGGCAAAAGATCCTCCCTTCTTTACGGGGTTTCGCACCTTCCACTCTCCAGCTGTTCCCTCAGCCTCTGGAAGGGCGAAGGGGGGCTTACTTACTTTAATTTCAAATACTATTCCACTCCAAGTTAGACAAGTTGGTCCCTTACACACCCATTTCCAGATTTTGGAGCTGACCACCAGGAAACAGGCCATTTGCACTCTTGTTAACTTTTATAATAATGAGTTTGGGAGGAACTCGAGGGTTGTGGTAGATGCTCTAGTGTTGGAGATTGAGAAATTGTACAAAGGGAAAAAAGGGGGCAATGTGAATCTTATATGGGCGGGGGATTTCAATATTCACCTCTGTAAGCTTAATGGGACCAGGGTATGTGGAGCAGAAGACTCTCATGGTAATCTCCTCTCACATTTTTCACATAACGAGTATAGAGAGACTCTGAATAGTCTGTTATTTCAGTGGAATCTGTCTATATTAAATGTAATGAACGAGAGAGGGCAAGGGACCACCTTCAGAAGGGGCACCCAAGAGTCTACTATTGATTTTGTCTTAGTGTCCGGAAATCTACTTCGGAAAGTGGCCCTTATGAGTATCCGATTTTCACCCCATAGTGATCACGGCAAGCTATTGACTTACTTAAATATTTTATCCAAACCTAAAGAACACAAACAGGTTGTAGAGGATGTGAACCTGTCTAGGAAAAATGGCTATCAACTGAAATGGCCATTGGCAAAAAAAATTATTTGGTCCCCGAAATTTTAGTGCTGGTAAAGGAAGGCATAATAGCATGCTTGGGAGAAAAGATATTGCCCGCAGACCTGGTCATTAGATTCACTGCCCTTTTGGCGAAAATAAAAATAGCACTTACTCGGGTGAAGTCATCAAATGCTACTGCTAATAAGGGGTGGTTTGACTCAGCCTGTTCCAAAGCGAAAATAGCCCTCGTAAATGCCCTAAAAACTCTTCCTAGAGATTATTTTAAGATCCGCTCATTACGCAATGAGTACAAATTAGCCAGGAGGGCGAGAGAGAATGATCTTAGGGCACAGGCATGGGAAGACCTCGAGCAAGCAGCTATCTCTGGCAGCAGCAGAGACTTTTGGGAAATTGTGAATGCCCCTCATTTTAAAGACATCAGTGATCCCGTATTAGATGTGCATGTAGATGAAGAGGCATGGGTGAGACATTTTGAAGGAATATTTGGACTACCAACTCCCTCATCTACATCAGTATGTTGCCCAGAATCTTCACCTCAGGGAGGACTAATCTTCTCTGTATCCGAGGTCCGAAAGGCGTTAGAATCCTGTACCCCCGGTAAGGCCCCGGGGCCAGACGGAGTACCAATTGACCTTTTTCAATATAATTACGATATGTGGGTCCCTTTACTTGCAAATATTTTTAACAACATTCAGATAGCAGGTCCACCTCCATCATGGAATCAGAGCGTAATTGTGCCAATTTATAAAAAAAGAGGATAGGGGCTCTCCAAAGAATTATCGCCCTATATCTCTCCTCGATACCACCGCTAAACTAATGGGTCGGGTTCTCCTGGCCAGACTGGAGGATTGGGCAGAATCGCATAATATAATTATGAAGGCACAATATGGGTTCCGTAGAGGAATGGGGACGGTCGACCAGTGCCTAAACCTCTCCCTAACTATAGGGAAGTACTCGAAGGCTAAAAGCGGGAAGCTGTACATGGCCTTCATGGACTTAACATCAGCCTTTGACTGTGTTTCACATTCTAGGCTGTGGTCCATGATGGAGGGTATGGGCATTGACCCGCCGATTATTGGATTCATCCGCCAGCTGTACGCCAACGCCACTGCTTGTGTAAGGTTTGGCAGGAAGGGGGAGTGCACTCGTCATTTTAAAATTGAAAAGGGAGTAAGACAGGGGTGTGTGCTCGCCCCGTTTCTTTTTTCAATCTATACGAACGGAGTCGAGTCCTCCCTGTCTGCTCTCTCATTGGACGTGCCCAAATTCGATCAAACCCCCCCTCCCGATCCTGGCGTACGCCGATGATGCGGTACTGATGGCTAGATCGGGGTTGGCCTTACAAAAATTAATCAAAGCTTATTCCATCTTTATGGCCGCCCTTGATCTAAAAGTTAATGAATCCAAATCATTTATAATTGTGGCCGGAGCGACTAGAGGTGAGAAACATTCCCACTTTCAGCTGGCGGGTAAGGAAATTGAGGTGGTTGACTCCTTTTCATATCTTGGAGTGCTCTTTGATAAGGATCACCCGTGGTCTAAATTAGTGAAAACAAGAGGCCAGGGTATGCAAAGGAGCCTTAATGCTGTTAAGAGATTTGCTAAAAAGCTGGGAGGGAAGCCCACTGGATGCAATTAAAAATATTTATTTAGCTAAAACTAAGTCGGCCGTAACATATGGAGCTGGTGTTTGGGGGGTGGTTAATGCGGCTTCGTTACAGCAAATTGAAGACTCCTTCTTTAAAAATCGCATGTCTTTACCCCAATCAGCCCCAAATTACATCTTACATCTTGAATTGGGGCTTCCCTATTTGAGTGACACCATAAGGTTGGCCCCAGTCCTCTTGTGGCTTTCAATATGGCAGAGAACTACGGTGGACTTGACCCAAACTATCATTAGGGAATGCTGTAACCTAGATCACTACAAAAGGATCGGGTGGCTAAATTACGTAGAAACTGAACTGAAAACTCTAGGGCTGGGAAAACGTTTTCAGGACCCTGACTCCTGTAAAGAGGTCACGAAGAAATGGATAACGGATTTATATACCCAGAGATTAAAATATGTCCGAAGGGAAAAAAAACGTATCCATCATTCCTCTATTGCATACGATCTGGTCCCACCAATATCAGGAGAAGGTTTTTATTATTTATCTCGTATAAATAACGTGCAGCACAGATTTATTTTATTGCGCTTTCGACTGAATATGATTCCGTTACTACTGGGATACCCACAAAATAAATACAGATTAGCAGATCTTGCTCCTTGCCTTTCAATAACCATGCTGTGCAGTCAGACTTGCATATCGTATTATTCTGTAAAAATTATTCAGAGGAAAGGAAAACATTTATACTCCCAATCCTGAGGCACCATAATTTTAGGCAATGCCGGGTCGCCATGTATTTTTTAAAGGCCTTACTGGACCCATTTTGTATGTTTCTGTGTCGCTTCATTTTTATGGGCCTGCTTTAGGAAGAGGAAAAAGGCGGGCTCACATCTTAGTAGTATTGTGCAATTTTAATTATCAACTGTTTTTTCTAAATGATTTTAAAGGTCTTACTTGGATCACAGCAAATCTGTTTAATACTCATTTTAACTATGTATATATGTATATTTATAGGTACGGAAATGTTATATGTACTTATGTGCTTTTATGGTCTGTTTATAAAAGATAGAATAAAGCTGTGTGACTGACTGATTGAGAGTGGAGCAAAACTGCCGTACAGCTCTTGAGCTCAACTTTTGCACAATAGGTCAGGCCCCCAAACATTCGAATATTGCATGCTACTGAACCCCCCTCAACTTTAGCACATTAAAAACTAAGCTATTAATATTTGCCCCATCAACAAAATGCTATGCATCAACAAGTTTAGGCACACCATCTGTGCCCACCACCAATACAACACTCTTGGCTGAAATGAGAGTCTAAGGTCGATTATGGACTATATACCTATTTGAATCAATTTTCCAAAATCTCTAAATGGTAAAATGCCTACGCAGATTTTTCCCACATCCTGTTTTCTGTTTAAAAAGTTGTAGCATTGCCTTGGTGCTCTCCCGCCTTGACTATGCAAACAGTTTATACTTGTCCGCCAGTCACTTCCAACTCCACAAGTTCCAAAGAATTCAGAATGTTGCTCCGCTCACAGTTCTGAAGCTCCGTCTGCCAATTGGATAGATGCATTCTGTTCAAAACAATGTGCACCACACATCGGGTGATTCTCGGAATCCAGTATTTCTTGAAACTAAACTCAGCACTTATCATTAAACTAGACCACTATTGTAAGAAATTGGGTTTTTAGTTGCGAAGAGTTGAGTCCTTTCCAAGTAATAAGTCCGCAAGTTTCTTTTTGTTGGGAACCATGTACCCAATTGTAGCACGTGACCCTCTCATGGTGGCGAAGTACAGCAGTCCGAAGCCTACCTGGCGATGGTAGTGTGTGCTAGTAACCCCTGCTCGCTGGTATGCATCACAGCGCTCAATTAATGACTGTCCAGTCAGTACCTTTTCTTATAAAAAGGAAACGCACTTTTATTACACATATATTACTAAATACTGTACATTAACTACAAGTATGTACAATCAGGTATATAGAAATATCCTTGATGACACCCTCATATCACATTACACCCCTAGTGAGTCCTGAGCTCTATAACCACAACACACCCACCTATACTAGATGCACTATCACAGTATAAGGAGGTATCATTACCAATAAGGCTGGCTTAGTCAGGGTGTCACCACAGTAGTTGGAACAGAAACCATGGTATACTTCAGCACTGCAACACCATTGAAAACAGTGGGGATGGTACTAATATGCAATACATGGTATAACCCACTATTGAAATCAGTGGGTGTAGTTCCAACATTCAGTAGCATTCATTACACTGTAAAACCATGCATTGTCAACCATCAACATTGTTAATAAGGCAATGAATTGAATAACTCGTCCTGGAATCTTATTCTTTTTTTTTTTAACTATGCAGTTTTTGCGCTTCAGAGCTTATAAGTGAAAAGCTCCAGGAGTGTTTGGAAAACAAGAAAAGCTGCTCCTAGGGTCATCCATACCACCCCCTGGGAGAGTCTGGGTGATGTTAAAGAAATATCGTCTCAGAAGCTGCTGGACTTCCTGCATACCCCACAACACTCTTAGGTAAAGTTGGTGGTGCCCAGTCACTTCCTAGAACACCATAAGGGTAAATATGCAAATTTAAGACCTTTGCAAAGGCTCATGGGGCACTCTTAAGGACCAGCTGATCGTGCCTAATGCTTAATAAATTAACATCATTATTTTCTTTGTATACTTTTGCCCCAAGCGACTTTGTACCATGCTTTTTATCTTTATGGGTACCCTGGTCCCACCCATTTTTATTTTTGTTGGGGAGCAGAGCGAGGAGCCCGCTCCCACTCTGTCCAGCCTGCTCCTTCCTACCTGCTCTGTTCTCCTGTGGGTGGAAGAACACTTGTTCTCTTCTCCCACCAGTCTGCAAGCATAGTGGGCTGGGGGCTGTGTATCTGGGTGCCTCCTGCTCCTCTCAGACTCAGGGAGCAGGGGAAAGGGCACCTAGCTGTGTAGGAGTGCGGCAGCATTATTAGTTCTTTGTTTTCTGTCCTGGGGAGAAGTAGTCCCGGGACAGCTTCTCTTGCATCAGCCTCTGGGTATGTGTCCCAGGGGACAAAACGGGCTCTGAGGTGGGCCCCCTGCACGCCTCCTCTAGATAAAACATTAATATTGAAGATTGCGCCAACCCCCTGGGGCTTGGCCCTCTCCGGGGGCAAATCCTGGGAGTGTAGCCGAGCTCACCTCATTCCATGATGCGCTCGGTTCCTCGGGGGACAAGCTTTAATGTGGATATTTCTGGCCCCATAGGGCCGATTGTGCTGATTCTGGGCTTGTTGTGCTCTTGTGCTCTTGGCCTAACCACCAGGAGCACTTTCCTCAGGCCTATTGGCCTCTAAATGGGATTTCTTTGAAGAGGAGCTTGATTTTGCTGCTCCCTTGCCAGACCTCTGCCTGCGCTTCTGGTGTTCTTTTGTTTTTGGGGTGGGGGGCATCTTCAACAGCCCCTTCACAGGCTGCATGCAGAACACCCTCCCTGTTGCACTTCCCAGGTCCCACAGCTTCCTGGCTTCTTAAAGGGCTCCTGTATGTCAGTGGAGTCAAGCGCCAGCCCTCAGATGTCCCTGGGAACCATCCATGGTTCCTCAGCAGGTCCATTCTCCCAACTGTTTCTCAGAGATCATTAGGGGTCAGCACCACTGGCCCTGGAGAGACCTATCCTGGGGGCAGCTAGATGTAAAGTACATCCTTACATTGGCATTAGGTGGCTTCTCCTTTCAGCTGGGCATTCTTTCGCCATTGTCGCTCCTAGGTCCAGTGTCGTCTTAGTCTCTCCACTGTGCAAGGGTTTTTAAATGGGGGTGGAAAGTTCTAGAAGCCAGGCACCCTTGCTTATCCTATGGTGCACATCACCACTCCATCCCTGTCCCAACCCTCCTGCACAGCATTCAGGGTAGGGGTGGGCGGTAAACTCGGCACCACCGGCAGAGTTTTGTCCAGAGTTCCGGAAAAACTCCGCCAACCGCCACGTGGCAGAGTTTTTCTCACACGTGGCTACCCAGCGGTAAGTTGGCGAGTGAGAGGGCAAGTCCCCGTTCAATTTCTCAACATGGGTGGTCACTGCAGGTCACTACCATTCGCATTGAGAAAGCTGCCGCTGAAGTACAAAATCTACTCGAGTGGCAGAAAGAAGATGCGTGATGCTGTTTGCACTGATATTACAGCGCGGAACAAGCTCCTGGTGCAAAAAATCAGTGTCACGTGCCAAAATTCTGCTGCTTGCAGAACTCCGGAATCTCGTGGAGTTTCGGTGGAACTCTAAGAGTTTCGCCTACCCTTAATTCTTGGACATTTTAACATGGTGACATCTATTAGTTGATGAGAAGACCCTCTCTGACAGCCTTCGCTCCTCCCCCCGCCTGACAATGCAGCCTGACCCCTTCCCTCTAAACCTTAAAGTGGAACCCCTCATGTATTTGGCTCCAGAGGTCTGGTCTTCCTCCTGTGTTTCTGTGGGCTTTACCAGTCCAAGGGCAGTGTAAGAAGTTAATTAGCACATGCATATTTCCGCCACCCCTTCCTTTCTCAGAAACAGGGTGAAAAACTGTTAATGGCTTTATTGTGTGGGGAGGCCTTTGATCCTCCTGCTGGCCAGCAGAGTAATTAACACACATATAGCTACATTTTGAAAGGCATTTTAGACTACTCTTTTCTCTTTCTCCCACTTTTTAAATTATGTGAGACATTAAAATTGATCTTGTAGGAAAGTACCTCTTTTTGTATGATCAGCCCCCCCCCCCCTAAGTGTTTGCCTAATGCTCTTGGTTTTTTGACTCTGTAGTGCATTGGGCACTGTTGTCCAGGCCGTAGTGTATGCTGCATGTGCTCTAGTCCCCCAAAGTACATGTACAATTGGCTAACACTTGATTGGCTTATTAAACCTACTTGTAAGTCCTTAGTATATGGTACCAGAGGTACCTAGGGCCAGTAAGTTAAATGTCACCAGTGCATTGCACCACTTGATGTGTTACCACTGCTGTGACAAATTGAAAACTCGACTCTAGGCCTGTCACTGCAGCCTGGTTTGGCAGCCTTAAACCTGCCAACTTGACATGGTTAAAAAAATAAACCCTCTCACCAGGTCAAAACCTTGCATTTTTATTAATATTAGTTAGCCACCCCAAGGGAAGCTGTGATAGCCCACCAGGCAGGGTGCTTAATATTAAAAAGAAGGGGATGCTCCTTTTATGTTTAACATGCTCTGACAGTAAAAACACAAAATTGGCATTTTCACTGTAACAAGGCTGGTGGTTCCCATTAGCCAACATGGAGTTGAACCTCAAAACACATGAACGGGGCCTGAATGATTCCATCCCGTGGGGGCAGTTGGGACGGACCTGAACCCCCTCCCCTTTGTCTGGCTATATCTATGTCTGGGAAGCCCCACCGCCCACTCTTCTCCCCTACCACAGCAGTACGAGGGGACTACCAAATCATAACTAAGTCTCCTGAGAGACTCTCTAGGAGCCTAGAGGAAGTTCAATTATAGCCCCATAGTATAAGTTGAGAGAGATACACTAGGCATACTACAAGCAGTAAAATACACATACGTGATGACTTGACTGTGGCCTTGTACAATTGTAACTCCTCCCACGAATCTTTATGGGATTGCGTGACCCACCTAAATATGACCAAGTAGCCACGCCTGCGTCTGAAGACAGGCCAAGATCTATTTACAACTACTTTATTATGGCCCGGTACCATTCCATGTCACCATAAATTGTCGAGAGAAATACTGGTCATAGAGATCGATATAGGCATTGAGAATGTTACACGCTGTATTGTCAGCAGACGTTGTTAGCCATGTATCCATACTGACATGCACGGCGCCCGCACTACCTTTATTAGGTTACGTGCATTGACGGAGCCACACTTTTACAATAAGACTACATCTCCCATGATCCTTTACGAGATCCTGTAGTTTCGGAACTCGCAAGCGTGACGCCATTCCCTACGCGCCTGGAAGGGCGGGTCCAATTAACTTTCAAACGCGGGCCCGGATACTTCCAGGAGTCCTTTAAATGGACGCTGACCCTAGTCCCGGCGCACATGCCGGGAGATGCAGAACCGAGTAGGTGGTATTGCGGGGCCAGGATCCTTGATGATGTGAGTAATTACAGAGTATGAATGGGAGAATGATGTTGCCCTGCCCGTTACGAGGAGCATGTGCACGGAGCGTTTGGTACTGTAACATCGTCTTGTTTTTCCTACTCTCCAAACATAGTGTGTGACTACAGGACTGCCCTGTCTCTCTGCACTCCTTTCAGACATGTGGAGTCCGCCCAAGTTGGGTGATGTATTTTCCATGATACTACCTACCACGCACGTTAGGATCTAGGCGTCAATCCACTGCGGGGGTGCCCCATGATTACTGACGAGAATCTAGCCGTGTGTTTCTACATGTTTTTTTTTTTTGTTTAATATATGTTTATATGTTGAAACTACAGCTACAATTCCTCTACAAAATGAGGCGGGCTCATGAATTAAAGGTACACCTAGTTCACTGTGGGTGTTACTGGTGATACGTGCACTTCACGAGAACTGATCACATGCAAGATTCTGGTGGGTTACATTTTCCCACCTTGAACTATTTTCATTTTCTAGAATATGTAATGTAAGCATATTCGAGAGTGCTTTAATTGCGCGTAGCTCACTATACACACACCGGATGGGTGAGCGAGCGAAGGCTATCCTTGAGTCACTACACATACTGTGTTCTCTTTCATTACAGGTTGGATGAATCCGGACTGAACGCCCACATTAAGGATAAGTATATCCAAGAGGCGAATACGGTGGAACAGTCTTCTGCTCCACCACTTTCTCTATATTGCATCCAGGGAGGGAATTTGCTCTGTTTGCCCTGATGAAAGCCGTGGACCCATTAGGGCCTTTCACTGGCTGAAACATGTTGGCAATGCTTGTAGGGTCATAGGACCATTATATCCTTGGGATACCCTGCCATTTTTGTTTTAATATCCCCGTCACTCCATAATAAAGGGATACCTGGAGTACCGGGAGGATTTTTAATCTCTACGCCACCTGGCCTTTTCTGTAAAGTGCTCCCTGGAATATGGTCGAGCCCACCCTGGCCTTTAGGAGGCAGGGTGAGCCCGATGATGAAGCATGACACTACTAGAGTGTGTGAGGGTTACCATACAAAAAGGAATTGCTCCCATGCATATTGGCAACATCTGATGAGACTTCTTGACTAGAGGATTGTGCCTAGCCGATATATCTATTGGGTGGGATACTACTTTGAATTGTCCATAAAAGTACATAGTCATAAAATTTCTCCCGAGGGAGTATACACAAGTGAACCATAAATAATACATAACCATAGAATTAGTTCATATAAAAGAGAGAATGCTAAAAAGTGTCCCAATAAATACCTATACAGTTTGATGCATTTGGCAATGATAAAGTGCATTTTGGGATCTTCCAGGGGATATGCCTGGGCAAGTCATATCTCAACCCTTCCAACTCAAATTGCTAGGGAATCAGTAGAACAGGAACATGTATAGTACGGTGCAGTCGGGGGTTTAAAAACGTATTTCATCAAAGATATTCTCATTAAAACTTTAAAAAGGAAGGAATAGATAGAAAAATGATAAAAGAATACAAACAATGCAAGTTACTAGGGCCGTAATGGCTGGTTTAAAAAATTCCAATGTACACGCCACATTGAGGTTAAAAAACAAGATACAGCAAAAACAATGGGGGCATGAGTGTTGTACTTTAGGACTCTAAATGACTCTGCACAGTGTACAAAGCCTAGATTCCTGCAGAGTTGAATAAGCCAGAGCTGTCTAGGCAATTTATAGCCAGGGCAGAAAAGTAGGACATGTAACTCTGTCTCTTCTTTATAATTACAGGCAGGGCACCCTCCAGGTAGAGTTTTGGACCATTTATTCGAAAAAGCACGGAGCGGTAGAGTCCCAAATCTGAACTATATATATAATTTCCTTGCCAGAGTTGGTTGAATATCAACCAGGAAAGATTCTATGATGTACTCGTCCTTGATTTTTAAGAATTCGGCTGTCAAACGGCTGGAGGACGAGCTTTCCTGGATGTCGGCAAATTTGTGCCTCCTAAAGGATTTTACCAATTCTGACCGTGAAATTAAAAGGCACGATTCTTCAGGATTGCTCCACAAGTCTGCTTTGCCCAGCCTGTTACAGACATCCTTTATGTATACAAACCAAGGTATTTTATTGATACCCGGGAAACTCAATAGCTCTTTGAGCTCAGACCGATAGGCGGCCAGCCCTACTGAAAGGGGAGCGGAATACAGCACCCAAATCGGTGGGGCACCTAGATCAATCCAGAAAATACAATAAAAGGTTGAAGAACAGCACTCGCATCCTCAGACAGGCCAGACGGACATATCAAAAAAGTGGCTCCCCTGGGGCAGAGAGAGTTTACAAAGAAGCCCAGCGGAACCACAAACATTTAATATGGAAAGAAAAATGCCAGACAATGGAGAAGGAATGGATCAAATTATTTGATTTATGTAAACCGAACAAACAGAAGCAATTCTGGGAGTACATAGCCAAGATGGAAAACACAAAAACGGACAGGCAGAATGCAGTCACAGCTGAAGCCTGGCTGGACCATACGGCAGAAATATATACAATGAAACCAGGAGGCCAAAATGTCACCGGATCCCCTAGATCAGAAGGGGCTGAAGTGGAGGAAGAAGACTGGACAGACGAGGCGGGCCAAACCCTGGACCCGAAAGAAATTTTAAAGGTCATAAAAAGGGACGGAGCCCCTGGTCCGAATGATTTACTGGGTGGATTGTTCAAGCAGGACCCCAAGGGATGGGCGGAGTTGCTATCACCCCTGTACACGGAATGCAGAGCCTTGGGAGACGTGCCAGACACATGGCGCGGCTCGCTATTGCAGCCAATATACAAGAAGGGAGCAAAAACAGACCCAAAAAATTACAGACTCATTGCCTTGTTAGACATCGAAGGCAAAGCATATGCCCGTACTTTGCTACAGGAACTAACAGCCTGGATCGAGGACAATGAAATACTACCTTTTTACCAGACTGGCTTTGGAAAAGGCTGTTCTACTATAGACAACATTATGGCTCTTTCGTTCCTGGCACTACAGGCAAACACCAGTAAAAACCTGCCAGTATTTGCATGCTTTGTAGACTATTCGGCAGCCTACGACGGGGTAAACCGAAGCAAGCTATGGCACAAATTGTCCGGCTGGAAGATCCCCGGCAAACTACTGAAGGCAATTATGTCACTGTATACCTACATATTACAAAGATGCCAAATCCAATATAAGAAGAAAAGCAGGTTTATTGCAGCACGGCTAAGGCGTCCGCCCAGCTTGATATCCAGATGCAACTGGAGATAACTGAGTGGAACATACAGTTACAGGCACTCCATTAAGAATGTGGAACACCATGTGAAAATACACAGAGCGCATGCTAGCACAAATATAATGGGGAGAGAAATGCACATAGGTGAAATGCAACACATCCCCCTCATTAGGAAGAAGAACAAGGGAGGGGAAACTGGAGCATAAACAATACATATGAGCATCAAATAAAATCCTTATTCAATTTCGGAATGCGTCTCAATCGAGAATTTGTTTTGACCCTATGAGCCACAGTCTCATTGTCCTGTCCCTTAGAAGGACCTCCATTCTGGTGATCAATGTTCCCAGGGCAATGCATCCAACGATCAGGACATTTAGCAACCCTCCTGGTGTTCCATACTTTACCATCCTGAGTGATTATACTGTTACTGAAAACATTCTTGACTTACATGGCCTTCCCATATTTATTGGAACCTCTGTTTACCAGGCCAGGTTTTAAAACCTTGACCCAATCACCTACCCTGAGATCATGTGCTTTCGTCTTCCACTTGTTATCATACCACATTTTGGTTCTGTCTTGTTTAGCCTCTACCCTCTTGGCCGTATCATGTATACATTCTTTCTCTTGTGACAAACTCTTGCATTTTTCCTTAAACCACCAGGGACACACACTGGATGCTGGATTTCTACCTTTGAGTAATTTAAATGGACTGACTTTAGTAGTGGAATGTGGAGCAATGCGATATACCCACAGTCGTTCCCTAAGCGCACTCAACCAATTTCCACCTTGCTTGAGGGCATCAGTGACAAAATTCTTGAGGACGCGGTTGAAGCACTCGACCTGCCCATTCTCGTGTGGTTCATAAAGTGAGGTGAGCTTATGCTTAATGCCACAACTTTTGAGAAACACCTCCATTTCAGACGAGGTGAGTTGCACCCCATTATCTGAAACTAAAATGGATGGGCATCCTTCATGCGCAAATACTTCTTTAAAGAAATTTACAACAGCATCAGTAGTGGCCTTAGTAACAAACTTCACTTCTGGCCACTTTGAATGATAATCAATCAGGACCAGAGCGAAACGGGAACTCTCAGGTAGAATATTAAAAGGGCCTGAAATGTCAAAGGCAACCATCTGCCATGGCTCCTTAGGCCATTTGACAACTTTCAAAGGAGGGGTATGGACTTTTATCATCTTCTCACTGGACACACACTCATGGCACTCCCTGACTATGCGATCAATAAACTTGTCCATGCCAGGCCACCAGAAGTAATTTCTGATGAGACGTTTCATAGCCGAGATACCGGGATGTGTCTTGTGCGATAACTTCAAAATAATATCCTGTACACCTTTGGGAGGAATGCACTTCCCCGCTTTGAGAATAAAATTCCCTTCCATCCCTAATTCGTCTGCAATATTGTAAAAAAAAGTAATAAATCTGACCTCACATCACTCTTCCTTGGCCATCCTCCTCTCACAAATTTCTTAAGATCACTCCACCTGTCATCACTCAGTTCGCTTTCCCCCCAGAGTTGCTCCGTGATTTCCTGGTACTGCAAAGGAATAATGTCACTAATCCCCAGCACAAAGTCAACTTCCTTAATAACGTTTACATTGTCGTGACTGCATGGTAGGCGTGACAGACAATCAGCAGTCACATTTTTCTTACCCGGAACATATTCAACTTTAAAGTTATACTCTTGGAGCCTTGATGCTAAACGAGCAATTCTGGTGGTAGAATTCCATCGATCTCCTGTGGACAGAATATGTACTAACAGTTTGTGGTCTGTCCTGAGAACGAACTTGCTGCCCCACACATAAATTCTGTAATGTTCAACAGCCCACACACAGGCAAGTAGCTCTCTCTCGATTACTGCATATTTGCGTTCTGTTTCATTGAGAGTCCTTGACGCAAAGGCAACATTCCATTCATCCACGCCATCCTTCTGAGATAACACACTTCCAAGCCCATACAAACTGGCGTCCACAGTTATGATACATTCCTTCCTCATGCGGAACGGTCTTAGGGTAGGAGCATCAATAATGTCCCTTTTTATATCCTCAAAAGCTCTTTGCTGTTCTTCTTTCCATTCATACGTGACACCCTTCCTCAGCAATTTCCTCAATGGCTCCATTTTGGTGGCAAAGTTCTCAACAAATTTGCTATAGTACTCGCACATCCCTGAGAATGACAAAAGCTGTTCTTTGTTTTTTGGAGATGGAGCATTCTGAATTGCATCGACATTGGATTTTTTGGGAATCACGCCCTCACTAGACAGCGTGTGTCCTAAATTCTCAACAGAGCGCTTGAACAGCTTGCACTTGTGGGCCTTGAGGGTAATGCCGCAACATTCAAGCCTCTTACATACCTCATTCAGATGGGCTTCATGTTCCGATTCATTTCTAGAGAATATCAAAATATCATCTTGAAAGCATTTAACATAAGTATCAATGTCCCTAAATATCTGAAACATTACCCTTTGAAAGACTGACGCCGCCGACGCCAGTCCAAAGGGCATTCTGGTATACTGAAAAAGCCCCTGTGGAGTGATGAAGGCAGTATACTTTTTTGACTCCTCTGTAAGTTCTATTTGGTGATATGCAGACCTTAGATCGAGGGTGGAAAAAATCTGCGCTCCTTCTAACATAGAAACAACCTAGTTAATGTTCGGAAGGGGATGGCAATCAATAACAATGTTAGAGTTCAATGCCCTCAAATCAACACACACTCTGAGTTTTTGATCGGGTTTGCGCACTAGGACTATGGGAGAAACCCATTCAGACGACTCTATGGGCTCAATAATTCCTTCATCTGATAACTCTTTAAGCATTCCCTTCAATTCATCTCTTATGTTGATAGGTACTCCCTCAGCTTTTGTTTAACTGGAAAAGCATTATCCTTTAGTACAATTTTAAGTGAGAACTTTTTTAGCTTCCCTAATTTGTCACAAAACACCTTGTCATATGTATTAATTAATTTAGTTTCCCTTTCAATACTGACATTTGTGTTGACAGTGGCAATGTTGTACATCTCTTGTTCTCTGCCAAGAGAAACAGGATTTTTGGATCGTGGATTAAGTATAATGCCCAATTTCCATTGATCACGCCAGCTCAACACATGAACACCTCTCACAGCTATGTACAATTTTATATGAGCACTCCTCCCCTTGAAATGTATTGGCACTTGAAAGAAACCTTCCATTTCTATTTTTGAACCCTCAAAACTTTCAGCAGTAATGTCAGACGGTTGTAAATTATCATAACTACATACAGTACGTAACTTCTCCTTAAAATATTGTGTGGTCCTAATTGTCCACGGTGAACCAGAGTCTACCATCAGCTCTAAATCAATATCTAAAACTTGAAAAATACATTTAGGAGAATTCATGTGGACTTCCTCTTCAGGTCTGCTGTTTATGATGGACACAACATAACCTTTGTCATACTCGGGAGTCTCTCTAATACTGGTAACTTTGTTGACTTCAGAAGCGCCAGCACTAGGACTCCGTGTCTGATTATTATAGCGCTTGTCTCTACATACACTTCCAAAATGTCCCATCCTGCCACAAACTCTGCACTCTCTGTTCACAGCGGGACATCCTTGGAAGGACGCAACATGGAATCTACTTCCACATCTGTAACATGTGTTGTGCGAAATAAAATTGTCATTCCTCTTATTGAGATGACTGTTGTTACTGTATTTAGTAGGAAACTTTCATTGTGGAAATTCATTTTTGAAATCATCTTTTGATTTACCTACACATATCTCCTCCTCAGTTGCCGATTTATTGGAATTCTGTTCAACAGTTTCCATCCATTTTCCAGGAAGTTCTATGGCTTTTGCTGTTGAAATTGCCTCAGCTAATTTTGGGTCTCCCATGACCCATAAGCTCTCCTGTATCTTCTTATTCTTTACATGCACTATGATTTGATCACGAATCATTTCATCCGTGATAGTACCAAAATTACAATGAAGACTCAAGGATCGTAAAGCAGTCACAAAATCATCAATTGATTCATCTTCTTTTTGAGATCTAGTGTAAAATTTAAATCTAGTTAAGGCAATGTTAGTAGTAGACTTGAATCTCTTTTCCATCCTAGCTAACGCTTCAACATAGACATTCTTACCGTCTCCTTCGCCTTCCCCCGCTTGTGCCGTAATTTGAGGCAATGCCCTGAAGGTTACCTGTCCTTCAGAACCAAGGCAGTGAAGCAAAATGATTTTTTTTCTTTCAGCGCCCATGCGTTCACCATCTATTGCCTTCATGTATGTAATGAACTCTTCCTTCCACCTTGCTCATGGTAAAGGTGGATCTCCCTTGTTTTGAAGAAATTTTGCGGGGGGATCAAATTGCATTTTGAACATTAAGTAGTGAAAGAAATTTATATATCCATAAATGTCACTAGTGTGGAGGGTAATGCCGTGTTTAGATCAAGGATCAATAAAATGTACAAGGGAGGATGGTTCTTATCAATGTTAATACACTTGAAGGAAAGAAAGTTCAAAATGGCACAAAAGAAGATAAAATGATGTATAAATTGACTCACATATGTCCGTATTCATGCGGCGGTGGAAACTTATGCAAATGAATGTAGGCAGCGCGTACGGCAGTGTGTATTTCCACACACGAACACACTTGCCGATACGCGGTGATTCGTTACCAAGGTAACGGCAATATGGCCGCTACGCACGTTGCACGCACAAGATAGCGCAATGACGCATACGCGCTTGCCTGAATGCGTGTTCACGAAGATCCTCAGGGTTCCAGTCGTCAGGAGAGAATGCAGCTGCGTCGAAGACTCGATGGCGGGTTGCAAAGTACCGCGTCAGGTAAGAGGTTCGTTAGTTTGTTTATTTTTAAGGTAGTCGCTTACCGGAGCGCTGAAAACGTGGAAATGGTGCCAAAACAGCTCAAATCAGTCCGGTAACGATCGGAGGTAAAATGGAATACCAGGAAGTGCAAGGTGGATGAGATCCAAACGTGGCAATTAAAAAAGAAATAATTAATTTAGAAAAATCCTTAAAATTAAGTGGGTCAAAGAACCACTCCACTCCCGTGCTGCGGTGTAGGTAGGAGTGATACTTACGCTCGTCGCCAATGTTACAAAGATGCCAAATCCAATATAAGAAGAAAAGCAGGTTTATTGCAGCACGGCTAAGGCGTCCGCCCAGCTTGATATCCAGATGCAACTGGAGATAACTGAGTGGAACATACAGTTACAGGCACTCCATTAAGAATGTGGAACACCATGTGAAAATACACAGAGCGCATGCTAGCACAAATGTAATGGGGAGAGAAATGCACATAGGTGAAATGCAACACTACACTTGGGTGAGAATCAAACTGGCGGGGGACATGGTCACACACAAGCTGCCAACTGACCGAGGTCTATAGCAGGGCTGTGTTTTAGCACCCACACTCTTCAATCTCTATACAGCAGGCTTGGGGAAAGCTATGCAAGGAGCAAGCTTGGCAATCCCGAAAATCGGACAGCAACGGCTAAACATACTCCAGTATGCTGACGACCTGGTGATTCTCGATCACACCAGAGTAGGTTTGCAACGAGGGTTGAATGCATTAAACAGCTATAACCAGGAGAACGAGCTTGTGGCCAACTCCAGTAAAACGAAAGTCGTGGTGTTTGGCAAATATCTGAAGAAAACATGCCTAAAGTGGAGACTGGGCAGTAACAACATAGCCACAGAAAGAGCATACCACTACCTAGGAGTATGGCTGAACGATAAAGGCAAGGCAACCTTGCACCTGGCCAAGACGCAAGCCAAGACGCAAGCCAAAATACAAGCCACCATCTACGCTCTGTGCAAACTTCAAGGTAAACTACATATTCCTACCACGAAACCCATCATGAGAGTAACAAAATCTAAACTCCTCGCTGTAGCTGGGTATGCTTCACACGCATTCACAGGGAAGATGGAAAAGTTGATGGAAAAAGCCCAGTGCCAGTGTTACAAAACGATACAAAAGGGGATGATGATGGATTAAACCCAGATCAGTTGACTGGGGGTGAGTGTTTGATTGGCTCAAACGTTCCGTCCATCATCCCCTTTTGTATCGCTTTGTTCGCCCTAAGTTGGCTGGGGTATGCCCAGACGTGGGTCCCTTGCTCACTTTGCCACTGGATTCAAGCAAGCCTGGCTGATGACGGCTGGAATGCCAGAAACCGGTCCTAGGATGCTTGTTTCCGGTCCAGGGAAGACATGGCTTGGCAGTTCGGGCTGGACTGTTCCCATGAGGCACAGGGTCAGACTGATTTGCATATGGCCATGTCTGAACTGGGGTGGTGGAGTGAGCTAAAGAATGATGATGGATTAAACCCAGATCAGTTGACTGGGGGTGAGTGTTTGATTGGCTCAAACGTTCCGTCCATCATCCCCTTTTGTATCGCTTTGTTCGCCCTAAGTTGGCTGGGGTATGCCCAGACGTGGGTCCCTTGCTCACTTTGCCACTGGATTCAAGCAAGCCTGGCTGATGACGGCTGGAATGCCAGAAACCGGTCCTAGGATGCTTGTTTCCGGTCCAGGGAAGACATGGCTTGGCAGTTCGGGCTGGACTGTTCCCATGAGGCACAGGGTCAGACTGATTTGCATATGGCCATGTCTGAACTGGGGTGGTGGAGTGAGCTAAAGAATGATGATGGATTAAACCCAGATCAGTTGACTGGGGGTGAGTGTTTGATTGGCTCAAACGTTCCGTCCATCATCCCCTTTTGTATCGCTTTGTTCGCCCTAAGTTGGCTGGGGTATGCCCAGACGTGGGTCCCTTGCTCACTTTGCCACTGGATTCAAGCAAGCCTGGCTGATGACGGCTGGAATGCCAGAAACCGGTCCTAGGATGCTTGTTTCCGGTCCAGGGAAGACATGGCTTGGCAGTTCGGGCTGGACTGTTCCCATGAGGCACAGGGTCAGACTGATTTGCATATGGCCATGTCTGAACTGGGGTGGTGGAGTGAGCTAAAGAATGATGATGGATTAAACCCAGATCAGTTGACTGGGGGTGAGTGTTTGATTGGCTCAAACGTTCCGTCCATCATCCCCTTTTGTATCGCTTTGTTCGCCCTAAGTTGGCTGGGGTATGCCCAGACGTGGGTCCCTTGCTCACTTTGCCACTGGATTCAAGCAAGCCTGGCTGATGACGGCTGGAATGCCAGAAACCGGTCCTAGGATGCTTGTTTCCGGTCCAGGGAAGACATGGCTTGGCAGTTCGGGCTGGACTGTTCCCATGAGGCACAGGGTCAGACTGATTTGCATATGGCCATGTCTGAACTGGGGTGGTGGAGTGAGCTAAAGAATGATGATGGATTAAACCCAGATCAGTTGACTGGGGGTGAGTGTTTGATTGGCTCAAACGTTCCGTCCATCATCCCCTTTGTATCGCTTTGTTCGCCCTAAGTTGGCTGGGGTATGCCCAGACGTGGGTCCCTTGCTCACTTTGCCACTGGATTCAAGCAAGCCTGGCTGATGACGGCTGGAATGCCAGAAACCGGTCCTAGGATGCTTGTTTCCGGTCCAGGGAAGACATGGCTTGGCAGTTCGGGCTGGACTGTTCCCATGAGGCACAGGGTCAGACTGATTTGCATATGGCCATGTCTGAACTGGGGTGGTGGAGTGAGCTAAAGAATGATGATGGATTAAACCCAGATCAGTTGACTGGGGGTGAGTGTTTGATTGGCTCAAACGTTCCGTCCATCATCCCCTTTTGTATCGCTTTGTTCGCCCTAAGTTGGCTGGGGTATGCCCAGACGTGGGTCCCTTGCTCACTTTGCCACTGGATTCAAGCAAGCCTGGCTGATGACGGCTGGAATGCCAGAAACCGGTCCTAGGATGCTTGTTTCCGGTCCAGGGAAGACATGGCTTGGCAGTTCGGTCTGGACTGTTCCCATGAGGCACAGGGTCAGACTGATTTGCATATGGCCATGTCTGAACTGGGGTGGTGGAGTGAGCTAAAGAATGATGATGGATTAAACCCAGATCAGTTGACTGGGGGTGAGTGTTTGATTGGCTCAAACGTTCCGTCCATCATCCCCTTTTGTATCGCTTTGTTCGCCCTAAGTTGGCTGGGGTATGCCCAGACGTGGGTCCCTTGCTCACTTTGCCACTGGATTCAAGCAAGCCTGGCTGATGACGGCTGGAATGCCAGAAACCGGTCCTAGGATGCTTGTTTCCGGTCCAGGGAAGACATGGCTTGGCAGTTCGGGCTGGACTGTTCCCATGAGGCACAGGGTCAGACTGATTTGCATATGGCCATGTCTGAACTGGGGTGGTGGAGTGAGCTAAAGAATGATGATGGATTAAACCCAGATCAGTTGACTGGGGGTGAGTGTTTGATTGGCTCAAACGTTCCGTCCATCATCCCCTTTTGTATCGCTTTGTTCGCCCTAAGTTGGCTGGGGTATGCCCAGACGTGGGTCCCTTGCTCACTTTGCCACTGGATTCAAGCAAGCCTGGCTGATGACGGCTGGAATGCCAGAAACCGGTCCTAGGATGCTTGTTTCCGGTCCAGGGAAGACATGGCTTGGCAGTTCGGGCTGGACTGTTCCCATGAGGCACAGGGTCAGACTGATTTGCATATGGCCATGTCTGAACTGGGGTGGTGGAGTGAGCTAAAGAATGATGATGGATTAAACCCAGATCAGTTGACTGGGGGTGAGTGTTTGATTGGCTCAAACGTTCCGTCCATCATCCCCTTTTGTATCGCTTTGTTCTCCCTAAGTTGGCTGGGGTATGCCCAGACGTGGGTCCCTTGCTCACTTTGCCACTGGATTCAAGCAAGCCTGGCTGATGACGGCTGGAATGCCAGAAACCGGTCCTAGGATGCTTGTTTCCGGTCCAGGGAAGACATGGCTTGGCAGTTCGGGCTGGACTGTTCCCATGAGGCACAGGGTCAGACTGATTTGCATATGGCCATGTCTGAACTGGGGTGGTGGAGTGAGCTAAAGAATGATGATGGATTAAACCCAGATCAGTTGACTGGGGGTGAGTGTTTGATTGGCTCAAACGTTCCGTCCATCATCCCCTTTTGTATCGCAGTGTTACAAAAGGCATTTAGGCTCCCCAAGTACACACGAAACGCCTTGATTCGGCTTGAGTTTGGCCTGGTACAACAAAAATATGAATGCAGGAGCACATTGGTAAAATTCTGGTTCAAGACAGTAAAAGCCCAGAAAGGATCCCTTAAGGAGGTATTGAGAACTATATTTGAGAGGGAACCGAACCTATGGCAGAAGTACTGTCTGGAGACTGTGGCGACGCTGGGCCTATCCACTGCATCCTGGTCCCAAGAAGAAATAAATTATCCTGCAATAAAGAGGGCGCTAAACAATGACACCACCCAGATATCAAGGAGTGAAGATATAGCAAGACTGAAGGCCATCAGAGAGTTGACCGGCCTAACTAAAGCATATGAGTCGCACAAAACTCAACCAAACATGAACAACACCCTAGGAAAGAAGTGCTTGAAAGAAATTCAATGGGCACGCCTAGTCCCCCGCCAATAAAAGAACTGAATCCGGGCTGGAAATCGCTGAGCTACATAGTCAGTTTCAGGCTGTGCATTTTTAGAGCAGAATCATTGGTACACCTACTATGTTGCTGCCCCACATTACTGCAACACCGATGTAGATTGTTAAAACCAATGTTCTTAAGGCATGGGATTAGAAAATGCGCGGACGCAATGGCCCTGCTCCAATCCAGCACAGAGCCCTCGGACCTGGCCTAATTGGCAAATTTATAAATATCACACGATGGGCCCTCACAGAGGAAGATTGTCTGGTTGCAATTGTCGTGTCACCGGGAGTAACAGAAGGAGACTAACGGTGAAGAGCCCCTGCCAGGAAAGGACTGCACGGTCCTCACAAGACCCCCAAGGCACCAAGTGACTGTCTCAAGAACAGATAGGAACAGAGACTTTTTCTAATACACAATTTTTAAACCAATGAATTTTAGAATGTAACCCACATTTTTTAAATGGTCTGTCACCGCGGTTTAATTGACACTTTTTAATTTTTTATATACGATTAGATATTTGTATTATAATGGTGTGAGACACGTATTTTAGCATAATTTTGATAATGTACTGCAACTTTGCAATGATTTTAAGTAATTATGCAAATAAAATATTATTCATTCAACTCTGTCTCTTCTTTATAATTACAGGCAGGGCACCCTCCAGGTAGTTTTGGTCCAATTATTCGAAAAGGCACGGATCGGTAGGGTCCCAAATCTGAACTGTACATATAATTTCCTTGCCAGAGTTGGTTGAATATCATCCAGGAAAGATTCTATGATGTACTCGTCCTGGATTTTTAAGAATTCGGCTGTCAAACGGCTGGAGGACGAGCTTTCCTGGATGTCGGCAAATTTGTGCCTCCTAAAGGATTTTACCAATTCTGACTGTGAAATTAAAAGGCATGATTCTTCAGGATTGCTCCACAAGTCTGCTTTGCCCAGCCTGTTACAGACGTCCTTTATGTATACAAACCAAGGTATTTTATTGATACCCGGGAAACTCAATAGCTCTTTGAGCTCAGACCGATAGGCGGCCAGTTCCGGGGTCACCCACAATCTACGCCAGAAAGTTATGGGTCTAAGGCCGATCTCTTCCCCAATGGGCCTAATGCCCAGGTCCAGGCGTAGGGGGGTGAGGGGAGTGCTAGGGGGGAGGCCTAACAAATGCCTCATAAAATTGTTCTCTACCTTGTTCAGGCTACTATCGGTGCAGTGCCCCCATAATTCTGCCCCATATAATGTTGCACCCCTTGCTTGTACTTTGTAAATCTAAGCTATGGGCCCGGCTGTTTTGTGGATGGAAGTTCTGTACATTTTTGCAATTCCTCCTACGGTCTGAGGAAGCTTAAGGCTTGCTTTAGCCATTTGCGGCCCCCACTCCAGGTTTTCTGTCAAGATGACACCTAAGTAGTCAAAGACCAACACTCTTTCAAGCATAGTGCCATTCAAACAGGGATTAGAGCGAGACCTATTGGCAGGATTGAAGACCATAAATTTGGTCTTCTGTGTATTGATCTCCAGCCCCCTGGTGTTACAGAAGGCAACAAAGCTGTCAAGGATTTGCTGAATTCCCATAGGCAAACATCATTGCTGGAACCTTACTACACGCTATCTTGGTGGCATCATTATCCTTGAGCTTCCTGAGTTGGTCAACCAGTGCATTAATGAATAAACAAAATATAGTAGGTGCGAGCACGCACCCCTGCCGTTCCCCTTTATTAACCGGGAAGTGGTGGTTAATTCACCACATTTTCCATACCTCACTTGAGCAAAATTACCTTCATGCAGTCTCATCAGGATGCTAAGGAGGTAGGGGGGGATCCCGAGATCTGTAAGTATACCCCATATTTTGGCCCTGGGCACGAGATCAAAAGCCGACTTCAGATCCACAAATATTAGGTAGAGGCTGCCACCCTCTATTGTCACCGTTTTCCAGAAAAGAATTTGAAGTCTGAATATCTGGTCGACGGTAGAGGTGTTTTTTCTGAATCCGGCTTGATAAGGGCTCAAGATCTCTTGTTCTTCCATACACACCTGAAGGCGGTCAAGGAGTATCCGTGCAAACAATTTCTGGGTAACATCGATCAAACTGATCGGCCTATAATTAGTGGGTAGAAGGGGTGAACCCCTTTTAAGGACTGCGACAATTTCTGCCCCAAGCCAGGTATCATGGAGCTCCATGCCATTCATAATAACATTAAATAGGACCCTTAAATAAGGTGCCCATATTTTTGGTTCCCCCCGAAACAGGTCCCCCGGTAGTTTATCCAGACCCGGCGCTTTATCGAAGGGAAGCTTGCTGATTGCATTTAGCACTTTGGACATGGTAATCCCTGGGGCCGCCTCCTGGGTAAACCCAGTAAGAGTTATGGGGGCTTCATCAGTTTGGCCCACAGGTTCCTTGGTGGTGTATAGAGCCTGAAAATGAGTCTCCCATACTTCGGATGCTATATTCGGCTCAATGGCTGTCTTCCCTTCGTTATCACCTACACTAACTATGGTCCAGAAAGCCTTCATGTCTTTGTTAAGTAAGGCAGATTTAAGGGCCTCCCATCTATCTAATTTCCAGTTCTTTTTTGCTTGCTGGATGTTGTTTTTATACATCGCCCGATTCAGTTTAGTTTGGTGCTTGTCCTTTGCTTTAATGGCTTCTAGCAGAGCCCGTTGGGCTTTTCGGCATTTGACATTAAACCATGATTGTTTAGGCCATCTTTTCGCCCTATGAGGTACCACTGGATAGAATACATCTACCAATTTGGATGTTAATTCTGCATGCAGTTTTGCAACTCTCTCAATGCTTAGTGGAGTACCCTCTGGAATTGTGGCCTCCCACATTTCTATTAAAATCGGGATTACTGGCTGGTATACTGTGGCCATCTTGTCAGGTGACTGTTGATTTAAACCCCACCTTATTTTCCTTCTGTTGTTTGAAAGTATTAATCCACTGACTTGTGGAGTACGGGAGGCCTTGGAAATAGAATGACCCTGATTTGGCATCTCCAATTCCATGGTCAAAGCGTTGTGGTCGCTGTCCTGCCACATCGAGACAGCAAAATCACGAACCTTTTGCCATAACCTAGTCTCCACTAAGATGTAATCTAACAGGGACGATTGACCTACTCTGTTGAACGTTAACTGCCCTGGGATATCCGATTTTATACGGCCGTTGCACGCTCTTAGGGAGTGAGTTAATGTAATTGAATTAATCTGGAGTGCCAACGGGGACCAAGCTTTGATAGGTTGAATTTGTGGATCGGGGATTAGCCATTCGTGATCCTCCTCGCTGGGGGTGGTGTTACTTGGATCAGAAAGGGGTTCAAATTGGCAGTTAAAATCACCCCCTACAATCAACCATATGCTCGGGTCAATAGTGGGAATGAAGAGGCTCAGGTGGTCTAATGTCGCAGATTCCTGGCCAAGGCTAACAGGCCGAGAGTAAACATTGATAAAGGCAATTTCTATCTTTTAGGAAAAGGTAAGTACTACACACTGGATGTCATTTGACTTGGTAGTCAACTGTTCGGCTCTGCAGCCCAGATGTGAGCCTACCCAAATGGTTAAGCCCCCCCAAAGGTCTGCCCCTTCCCCCCCGAGGTAGCAGGAATATTAAATGAAGCAAAACCCACCCTCAGAGCGTCTTCCCGAGCCCAGGTTTCCTGGAACATGCATACATCGTATTTGTCCACAAAGAGCCCCCAATCTGGGCAGGAGAGTTTGGGTTTGAGTCCAGCAACATTCCAGGATAAGACACTCATCGTGTTACCTTGCACGCTCTTTCTAAGGATACACTCAAATGTATTGGCGTTGGAAGTTTGAGTGTCCCTCTTTTGGGCAGTAAGCTGGTTATCTACTGACACCGTGGACATGCCTTCCCTCGGTTTATTACTCGAGGGAACGGGTAGTGGGGCTAGAAGTGCTCCTGGCGGTTGTACTCCTGCTCCTTCTGGGCCAGCGGTCTGAGATGTTTTTAATCGGTGGTCCTTGTCTATTGCCCCTAGCCCAGGGCATATTGTCTGGGTGGGATAATCCGCACCATGATTTTCCAGTTCTGTTTTCGACCGCTGATTTACAGATCCCTGGTCTGAAGTCAGAGTCACTAGTTGTCAATCTACCTCCTCCAGGACCCCAAATGTATTATTTACTGGTATGTTAAATAGTAAAGGTCTGGGGGGAGCATCCCAGCTACCCACAGTTGGAATGCTTGGTGGCCATCTGCATGCTTCTGGAGTAATGTGGACCCTAGGTGGCATTTGATAGTGAGTGTAAAAAAAAGTCCAATGGAAGGGGCCTAATCCCTGTGAGTGGCTCCTGGCGGCATGTCTTCTGGTTGAGTAGGCTACCCACGATTTGGGGATTTTTAAAGTTTATGACTACACAGTCCCTTTGCATTGTTTTTCGTCGGTTTCCCACCCAGCCAACTCTACAGACCATTAAAATTTCCCCTGCCCTGTCGTAGCCAAGCTGCCTGTGCCTCGCTAGCCAGAGCAGGCATTTGTTCCTAAGATCCAGTTGTGTTTCCCTCTGGTCATTTTTAATTGGGGGAACTCCCGCCAATATAACTACGTACGGAGAAGAGGCAGGGGGTAAATTTATGGTCGGTAAGTTCACTACTTCTGGCCTACCAGTAATGCATTCGTCCCTCACCAACCCACTCAGTCTCCGTGGGCCCATGTAGAGGGGGCTGTTTTTATCCATGCCCCTCTTGGGGGGTACTACAGTTTTGTTCCCAGTCTCGTGGTTGGAACTCCTGCTTGCCTGGTGATTATTGACATTTGGATACCTTTTCTCTTGGGTTGTGGTGGCGTCTAAGTTGCTCTGCAAACCCAACCCGTCCGGAGATATCAGGTTTAAAGTGTCCACCTGGCAGCCAAAATCGTTCCCCCTTACTGCTACATGAGTACTGCTTACGCTGGAGTTTACTTGCCAGCTATCCCCCATTGTTACCACTTTATACGATTGAGTAGGGGGGCGAGTTCTTCCCTTACAATGGCTCTAAGTTGGTTCTGTAAGTCAGTCAACAGATTCAATGCCAAGGTAGGGTAATCAATGTCTAGTCTAGTAGGCGGGGGGCCACTTGCATTTGAGTCAGGCTTCTCGCAATCCTCTGCACTAGATGATGGCTCCTCACTTATTTTCTTTCTTTTAGCTCCCACCCCAAGTGCTTGTTTATGCTTCCCGTTCTTTGGAATACTGGTGGTATTTCTCCCCTTTCGTGCTACTGTTTTCGGTGCAACTTCTTGGGGTAGGGGTGAGGGTGGTTCAGCAAAAGGGACTGGGGTGGCAGTTTGCGGAATACATAAATCAGACAGTGGAATGCATAAATCAGGGGTTAGTGACAAGCGCCTCTCAGTAAGCTCTATTTCTGTATTGACCACCCCTATAGCCCTCTGTAACATCCTGTTAATTGAAGTTGGTGGCAATGAAGATAAGGGGGTAGCTTTGGGCGGAGGTGGTTGCTTCGGAGGGCAGGTGCGCTTCCCCATTATTCAGCCTAAACCGGCCTATGCCACAGCCACCCCAGTGAAGTCAACCTAGAGCTGTCCCAAGTTAGAGTATAATCTGTGCAATCAAGGTACAAAGGTATTTAATAATGGCCCAGATGGTGGGTGGAACAAGGGGGAGTTTTAATGGCCAACAGTTACAATTACACCTTCACCTCCTCGCTTCTTTGTGTAGGCAGAGATGCTGCCATTTCCTCCTGAGCGGGAAAATCAGTTGCAAAACTGGCTCCCCAGGAGTGGCTAGTTATGCTTGGCACACTCCAGATGTGTACACAGGTCTCCTCACAGGGGAAGAAGGCTTCCACTATCTTAGATTCGAGTAGAGAGGGGTATCCTGCGATTGCTTGGTGGCCAAACTCCAGGAAGTGTTGTGAAGTGGGGCAGGTAGCCTTGTGTAAACTATTGCCCCATTAGCTAGTGAGTCTTCCCCTCCCACAAACAAGAAGATGGCATAAAAATGGCACCCCATACCCACAGTCTTCAGATCACTACTGGACGAAGACAGAAGAAGTACTGCCCTGCTGCTCCCTGGACCCAGCAAAGAGAGGCTGTGGTAAAGACTGGACTGCTGCACCCAAGGGACCGGCAAAGAGTACTGTGCCTGCTATTCTATTCTGATGTTTTTGTTGAGCGCATAGCTACCCAAACCGGGCCTCCCAGCGCTAATAGCAACAACACCAGCCGGAATACCTTAATGAACTTTAGGTTAGCGCTGGGCTTTAGAAAAGGTGGGCTTTGATAAGTTTTCTGTAACTAGCTTCTGATTGTTGGAATCTGAGGATGATGGGGAGAACATTCCACAGTTTTGGGAAAAGGTACGCAAAGGAGCGGCCACAGCTTTTCACTCTGCTGACCTTAGGTACCATCAGAAGCCCTTGCTTCGCCGACGGAAGAGACCTCCTTGGAATGTAGGGGGGAGATTAATTTCCGGATGATTAGAGGGCCTTTCCGCTGCATGTTCTGAGGGGCAATGTAGAGGGCCTTGAATTGAAATCTTTTTTGGACCAGCAGCCAGTGCAGAACTACTAGGACTGGATTGGCTGATTGATATTTGGGAATTTTATACAGGATCCTGGCTGCACCATTCTGTACCACTTGAAGTTTTTTTGTTACATATTTTGGGCTCCCTATATAGAGGGAGTTTCCATAATCAAGCTGTGAGCCGATTAATCCTTGTACAACCAGGCTCCTAGTAGATAGTGGCAACATATGTTGGAATTTCCTGGGAGTAATCAGAATACCGAAAATGGACCTTGCCAATTTTCAAGCCTGTGTCCATCGCAAGTTTGTCATCGATCTAGAAGCCCAGGCTTTTTAGTCCCTTGGTGGGCTTATGGCTCTCTTCTAGATGGTCCGGTCATGACAGGTCTGCCCATCTTGAGAGGTTGTTCCCGGCCACAAGTACTTCTGTCTTTTCACCATTAAGTTTCAGGCTACTTGCGAACATCCAGTCTGTGGCCTCCTTTAGACAATGGTTAAGTTGGGTAGATGTTCGACTGGCTTCAGGTGTAAGGGCCATGATAATTTGTGTATCATCTACGTACAACAATAAGGCTAAGCCGTGTGCACAAACGATCTCTGCCAGGGAGAGTGTGTATAGATTGCAGCGAGTGGAACTCCACACTTTAGAGAGTGGACCACTGAGAAAAATGAAAGCCAGCAGTGATAATCACATAGCACCCACAATAACAGTGGATCAGCTGGTAGCTGAATGTCAGAAGTGGGCTAGTGGTGAATTCACTATTAATGGCATGCAACACTATGAAGAATATCACAATTACAGCAGTTTCAATTATATGCGCTACATGTCATTATAGACCAGCAAACTCCGAATAAGAAGCTGAGGCAAACTACCAAACATTTAAATTATTCAGGGACTCTAAATGAGATTAGAGCTAGGAATAGACTACAGCAAATCCATTCAGACATCAAAGAGGGAAAATGTTGATAAGCAAAGGTTTGGGATATTCAAAATATGGAAGCAAATTTTGTTGGCATGTTAATTTAGATATGGAGTTCCTCCAGACTTCGACTAATGTGCTAGCTCCTGAGGCCTGGTAATCACATATCAAGTGAGTATATATCCAATTGAATGGACTTGTACTCCCATCACATTTAAGAGAACCTAAACGTCTGGACTCAGTGACTAACTCATTGTTTAGATCTTGTACACAGAAGAGAACTGTCCCAGAATTATGAAAGGGGTCGCTATTTCTCTCCTCCAATTTATGGACCCTCAGTTTTTGGAAATGAGCAATTAATAGCTCAACTGCATGTTAAGGCAATTGTTTTTGCCTGATTGGTTCTGGGAAACTGCAAGATTGGGCTGGTTCAATGTACCACCTATATTCCACTCAGTTACGTCCTTCTTGTGGAACTCTACAATTTATGGACCTGCTTTCTTCAAATTCATCAATCTGATCATTTCACAAATTCTCAGGCTTTGCTTGTTTTATTGATTATCAAGCGGCCTTAGATGGGGTAGATAGAGGCATACTGTGAATTTGGCCTGGGGCATTTCCACAAAGATTTTGCAGGATATGCAGAGCCCTTATTCTAACTGTTGGACCCATATTATTTTTGGGGTTTGGCTCAGCCCTGCCTGTAAAAAATTTACTCCATCCAAGAGCTGAAGCAGAGGTGCATACTAGCACCTTTGGTATTCTGTCTTTACAAAACGGATCTAAGAAAACATCTTGGGGAAGCTCAGCTTATTTCTACCAAAGTGGGGTGGATAGGTAATACAGCTTTTGCAGTACCCTGATGATATGGTAAGATTTGATTAGACTACAGGGATCTTTGCATTCTGTAGAATTAGAAGAGACAAGTTCGAGGTTAGTATGAGTAAGTTGAAGGTTACCACATTGGATGGAAACAATGAAGGCTATGCTTTGACGTTTGGGAGAGAAGAGGGTTGAACATGTCTGCTCCAACAATTATTTAGAGGTATGGCTTGAAGGTGGAAATCTCCACTGCTGTTTGCTCAACTTGAAGTCCAATGCCTCCAGCACTACTTCCTCCTTTAAAAGAATATACTTTGTTTCCTAGTACCTTTGAAGATCTGATTGTGTCAGTAATTAAAGCTTAGTTGATACCTTCAATAATATAAGGTGACATATTGCACTGCGAAAGGTTAGGGCTTGCGCGATATTCTATTTTAATGCTGTTTTATTTGTGCTGTGCTAATAAGCAAGCCCACAAAAGGCTTGAGTCTGGACAATAAGGCAAACCATTTTAGCAAGAGCCAACTTTAAAAAATGTTGTCGAGAAATGGTTTGACAGGAACATACAAACCTTGCTGAAACAAATACAATATTTGGTCAATGTACCTACCGCAATCACTTGATAAATTTGAACATGTTTAGTTATGGGGTATCAACATCAAATATGTAAGATTTAGTTCAGTTTTAAAGAGCAATACTTACAGAGCCTCACACCCTTCTGATTAAGAGTCACTTGCCTTAGGATTCACTCACATTATATAATTCACTTCTATGTGTTTGGTAAATGATGAGTGAGTGAAAATCTTTATTGTTTCAGTTAATAAAAACCATACAATAGCGAAAATACTTGTATCCTCTGTATCTTAAACATTTTTTAGCAAGAGATTTCATAAGAAAATTAAAAAAGTGATTTCATGCGCAAGTATACAGTATTGCTGACTTTCTGACTAAGAACAAAACATAAAATCCTTTTAAAACCCATCTAACCTATTAAAACCAAAATACATGGTCCAATTTATATTTGCCAAGAAACCGGGCTTCCATTGCTACTTATTTCAGTCCCAATATTTGAGTCAGTATTGCAATTCCTACTACCACTTCATATTTGTTCTTGGCTGATGGACTAACGTTTTTTTTTGGATACTTACAAAACACTACCCAATCAATGGCATGGTGAGTTTATTGTCCATGTTCATTATTATCTGTTTGTACCGTATCAAAAATTTCATCACTTACAGATTAAATGGGGATCCGTTGCGTCCAAACCCTTGATTATTGCAGTTCTACAAGACCTAATACCTCTCTCATTAAATGCCTTTTTCAAAAACCACGCCCGAGTCGACTTTAAACAAGGACATATGCAAATAAGATGAATGAGGTCTTGCTTCTCAGTGCCACATAATGTACATAATATAGGCCCATTGTATCTCCATTTGGGCTGATCCGCTAAGCTTGGTAGAAGCCCAAACCTGGTGGCCATGAGTTTCTGTTTTAGGTAGTATGAGTATGTTGTGCTCAGATATTCAGCTGGTCGTAATTTTGTGTAGGACTGTATTACCATCCAGGCATGAGACCTCTTTGCAAATTTATTTTTGTCCTCTACTAATGCATGTAGTTTCGCCATTTTGTTTGCCACCTTACGAAAAACAGGAAAGGAGGGGGACTGTGTCCAGAGATCTTTGGACTTTGTTTCTTCCACGGCCAATTTTAAAAACTTGCCATAACTAGAGTGCTGGTCTTCTTCCTGGGCCCGCCACAGGGCATCGTGTAGGTCGTTAGCTCGATTTAACCAGATTTTGTACCAGCTTTTGACATATGCATAGATTCTCCCAATCCCTTGATAAATAAGGCCAAATTCCAGTCTCACCTGTGCTGGTGAAGCATTCTGTGGTAACTTAAAAACCCTTTTGTGTGCTTTCACTTGAATCTTGTCCAGCAGTTCAGCATCTGTACCGTGTAGAACGATGCTTGCGTATTTCACTGTCAGCATCAATTTGGCAGCCATTACGTCTAACAGAGGCTTTAAAGATGGACCCTTTAGTTTTTTTGAGAGGGCACAAAATGCGTATATTAGGCCATTACACCTTTTGTTTCCAGATATTGTTTATGTTTTTGGAAATTTAAACGATCATCAATGTACAGCCCTAGATATTTGTAGTTATTAACTATCCCTAATGTTATTTCTCCCAGCCTGACAAGGAATTTGCATCCTGCCCGCTTTGCAATAGTCATCGTTTTCGTTTTCCTAGTATTGATTTCCAAGGCGTTGTCCTTTGCAAATGTTGCTAGCTCATTTAATGATCTTTGTAAGCCAACTCGTGTCAGACTGAGTAAAACTATATCATCAGCGTAACAAAGATGTGTTATCGGCAATGGACCCAAACGTGGTGGATGAGAATTTGTCTCGTTTAGTCTTATAGAGAAATCCACCATAAAAAGATTAAATAAGTGGGGGGCTAGTACGCAACCTTGCTTTAGCCCTATTGCTGTGTGGATTCCCCTTGAAATTCTCGTACCATCTGCAATTTTTATTCGTATCCAAGTTCCAGTATACAATTGAATTATGGCACGCAATATTAATTCTGGGAGACCCATTTTTTTCAATTTAGACCACAATAGACCTCGCTCTATGCTGTCAAACGCTGCTTTAAAATCGATAAAACAGAGCTGTAGTTTTGAAATCAGACGTTTATACCTTTCTGCAATCATGGTCAAAGCAAGTATATTGGTTGTTGTACCGAACCCCTTACGAAATCCTGTTTGGTTCATAGGGATCAACTTATTTTTAGTAGACCATTCTACTAGGTCCTCCAAGATTAACGAAGTGTAATATTTCGCTTCCACATCCATTAGAGCTATGAGCCTATAATTTGCAGGATCCGATATATCTCCGCCCTTAAATACTGGGTTGATTATTGCACCTTTCCAACTCATGGGCAGATTATTCAATAATTTTGCCTCCATAAAGAGCCCCGACAACGGGATCGCCCAGTATTCATAGTCACTTGAAAAAATGGCCTGCGGTATACCATTAGGCCCCGGGGCCCCATCCCTTCGACCTGATTTTATTATTTTCATTATCCTGTCAGCTACCTGGATTTGGCAATCCGGCGTTATTTGGGAATCTGTAATTTTAAACTGTTCATTAGATGTATCTGGAGACTTAGATTCCAAGCCAGTATAACTGTTTTTATTATCACAACCTGTGCCTTTTTTAAAGGTGCTACTCAAGTAGTTTACCCAGTCTGACTCCGTCACACATGCGCTGTTTATAGTTTGGGAGGGTCCAGCTATTCCATTAGTTATTTTCCAAAATGCTTGATTGTTTGGCGCAGAAAAGAAGCTTTGTCCAAAACTGCTCCTGGTTCGATTTTTGATCCTTCCAAATTTGTTTTTTAAATATTCTTTTAAGATTTTTTATCTCATTCCAGGAGCTCTCATCATTATTTATCCTTTTTTTCTGACCGCCTTCCTAATTTCTTTCCTTAATGTTAGCGCTTTGTTTGAAAGTTTCGCTGTCTCCTTGCTTCTTTTCTGTTTTACATGCTCCTGTTTGGATGCGAGCCTCAAACTTTGTAGTGAAAGTTATCCAGTTTTCTACTTGATTGCTTTCTGTAGCTATATTGGTTTCTAGTGTCTCCTTTGCTAACATTGTTAGCTCTAATAGATTACCAGCCGAGCATCTTATGCGCTTCAAATTAGTTGTAGATAGGTTGCCTATCCTTGTGGGGGCTCCCTGGTACTTATAAAAATTAGTTCTTATTTCCAGATGTTGATATGAATGATCACTTTGTGTTGTATAATTAATCATGAATTTCCTCACTTGATTCAATAGAGGTAAAGACAAGATTGTAAAGTCTATTATTGACTGAGAATTTATGCCTTGATATGTCCAAGATGGAAGCCTGTCGTCTTGCGTTCTTCCATTTAATATTCTCAGTCCTAGATGTTCGAGGGCCATAACTGTTTTTTGGCCAATTAAGTCCCTTCGTTTTGCCGTTGAGGGTGTTTGTACCAGAACAGACCAGAAAACATTTTGCGCGGTTATTAACTCATCCTCCTCCGGGGTGTAAATGAGGTTGGTATTAAAATCACCTGTTAATATGATTTCCCATTCTGGGTTCGTCAGTCTGTATTCTGTAATTATCGAGAGTAGTTTATCCAATGCAGTCGTTTTTTCCCTACATTTGGATGCAAATAGACATTTATTAATAATATTGTTGTTAAATCATGTTTTGACAAATTGTCTAATTTGATTACCTGTATGTCTGAAGTTGTTGTATTAAGTTGCTCGAACCTATGGCTACTGCCGTTGAAATGTATACTGCTAGGCCTCCCTTTGCTCTCCCATGCCGATGTGATCTTGCAGCGTTGACATGATGAAGTTTATAATTAACTACTTCCTGCAAATCTAACAACCAGGTCTCTTGCAGTGCAATAATATCGTATTTATTCCAGTATATTGGTGCAACATCCCCCCGAATTTCACTTTTAGCCCCCGCTATATTCCAAGAAAGGAGCTTTAAACAATCGAAATGGGGACTGTTAGTTTGGTTGACAAGTCATTCCCTTGTCGGAACATTGAGAGTTGCCGCTAACCATCCCCAGTGCATTGGACCTTGTCCCTGTGTTTGTATTGTTACCATTACTAATGACTCCCTTTTTACCTCTAGCATTTTGTAGTACAGAGAACACCTGGCTCTTTTCAGTGTCTGGTGAACAATTCTTCAAGAGCTTCATTAGCGGTGATGGGTAACAAGGTCTTAGGGGTTTTTCCAATAAGATGCCCATGCTTCGAATTGTTGTCTGGCATTCATAATAGCTTCCACTATTTCCTCATTTCTCCATGTCGCAAGTGTTCTTTCCCTCTGTTCCTTTTCATTATACGTTCTTTCCATCTGTTTCTTTTCTCATGAGGAATAAATTTGATAGACAGTAGGTTACATTGAGACAAGTTTTTTAGAGCCGGAATTTCAGCCAATAGTCGCATTATGTTTCCTCTGTTGAGGATATCTTGCTGTCCTTGCGAGGTGTATTTGGGAGTTAGGATAATCTGCTTGCTCCAACTATCCTCTTGATTTGTCTCAATATATGATGACATATGGTTTAACTTGTGTTGTGGTGCTGTCATCACCATTTTAGAGTTTGCCCCTACTTCATTTGTATTTCGTAAATTGACTTTTATTAGCACTTGCTCTTTTAGCGCATCTTCCATTTGTGTATTCCTTTGGGGAACTTCGTCTGATTCCTTTAGGACCTGAGGATTGTTGTTTATTACAGACTGTGTAGATCTTATCTCTTGGGAAGTACGTGAGCCGTTAGTATGTTCTGACCTATCATTATTTGATTGAGTTTGGCCTTTAGAGATGTTTAATTCCGGACTTCGTTCTTGTCGTAATGCCGGTCCCGTCGCTATACTGTCTTGTAATTCTGCTCGTCTTACACCTTGATTTTTTTCCTTTTTTTTTTTTTTTTACAAATGCAGTCTCACGTTTACGTAGGATATCTGTATTCTTTATTTGTTTTATTTGCTTCTTCCTTTTGGATATTGTAGTTTTTTTACTTAGTATTGCCTGATTGGTTTGACTTGAGAGCATGGAATCCTCTGAACTTATACTATGTCTTGTTGAATTCCACAAGGGAGTGGCTCATTGGTTATGTCATTCCCATCTTCCCTTACATGGTTTATGGATTTATTTATTTGAACTGGTTGTTTTTTATCAAAAATATGGAACAATCTTTTTTCACCGTTATTGCTCTTCCTAGCTTTCCTTGCCCTTTTTTTTTTGTCTCTTTGTTGGTTTACACGACTTTGAAGCATTTTGAACAATTATCATTGTCTTTTGTCGTTTTGATTGTTTTGTATTATTGTTCTCAACTTCTAGGTCCCCCTCGGTGGGCTTGAGCGCTTCATTTGGGTCCCGTGATTTTGATTGCTCATAAATTGAAACTCGCTGGATATCTTTAATTGCTTCATCTCTATGGATTACATTTTTTGGTTGCTCCAGATCATTAGTTTGTCTTGCTATTAAGATACTTTGTAAAATTGCCGGTACTGTGCTCAATTTGTCGATTATTGGGCCACATGCACACTCGCTGGACATCACTGCCTTCGGACTTCTTTCAGCAGTAATTTGATCTGTAAGATTTTCCAATTTAGAATTTATTCCCGCAATATAAGTGGCTATTATATTCATTAGATCGATCTGAATATCTAATTTATCCGACTGCATATTAAGTGATTATTGCTGTTTCTAGCATTTTTAATAGCAAGGCAGACAGCTGTGTAATCCTCTATTTTGGTTTCCCCCTTTTTTATGGGTCCGTCCTCCAGGATTCATGTGCGGGTATTTCATTCTCCTTTGTTTTTTCCGTTGTTTCAATAACTATTTTGCTAGTTTGCTTTTCACTAGAACACAACTCTATTAACGCCTTAATTTCTTTATAATCATTATCCTCTTGCTTACTTTCTTTCCCTGTACCCACTTGGGCAAGATGCTCCAGCGTACTAGATATTTCTATTATCGGCTGTGTTCATGTGTTATAGTGCTCTTTGAGTTTTCTATCCGCTTGTCTGATAGATTTATAGGTTTTGCCTCCAATGCTTGAAGGAGATCAGTATTATCTGTGAAAGATAATGAATGAAGCCATGATTTGTTGTGATCTTCCTTTATGCCATGAGTAATATTTGAGACATCACATTGGTGTTCCTCATGTTTTTGCAAGGCACTAGAAGATCCCTCTCTTACTAAGAATTTTGGGGGTAGAGTGCGAGCGGTCCGGGACATGTATTTGTGCTTGCATTGTTATCCGCTTGCTGGTTGACTGATCCTTTTCCATATCCTGTGTAGTTTTCATGTTAGAGTCCTGAAGTTTGGATGCTACTGTCTTTTGTGGGGTCAATGGATTTGGTAATCCCACTGTTTCACCGGTCTCTGAATAGATTGCTGCAGTGGGATCCTTTAGAAACATAATTTTTTTACTGGGCGAACCTTTACCAAAAATCGAATATATTGGTGAAATTAGTGTACTTGTTGAAGCTTGTCTGCTTTTTCCCCGATGATTCCAATACCTCCTTGATTTTCTTGATAGCTTTTTTTCCGTCACTTGTTTACGAGTTCTTCCTGACCTCATAGTATTAATGATCTGGTTTCCTTTTTTATTTTTTATTTAATGTATTTATTTATTTATTTTTTAAGTTCGCTTAACTCTTATTTCTTCCTTACTGCCACTTACTCTTGCAACCTTAGTTGATGACAGGCGTTAGGCTAAAATCTTTCTGGAGGCTACATCAGTAACTTCCTTAATGTATTGCCAACAGATAGATCAATTGAGGACGCTAGGTTTTGGTTTTCCTTGGGCAGCTCCGCAACACCTGCTCCCTTTCCAAAAGTCAAGGAAAGAGAAAGCCAAACAAGTAGAACAGCGCTGTTAAACCTACCCACAAGTCACACCAGGCGCTGGGTTCTTCTGCAGAAACCAGTGCCACCAGGTGACAACCGCCCGTGGGTTTACTTGCTGCCTACACACCATGCCTCCTGGGTCCAAAAGTTATGGCGGATTAAAGTAGACTGAATTGTAAGAAAGGGCGGGCAGAAGTCCAACAATCCAAGTTATGTTTTGTGTTTTATGCTTGTGCCTGTAGAAGGACTGAAGGGAGCTGCAGGGGCTATAAGAGGGTGATTTCAATTAGCACCTCCATAAACATCTTCCTAATTAAGCACCAGCCTGCACCCTGTCAATTATTTGCCGCCTCAGGCTCAGCAACTCTCAGAACACAGCTGCGGACGACTAAGGGCGCAACTGGAGACGACCTGCAATGCCGAGGGCCCCACTCGCCCCAGCATGCACAAGCAATCCGGCACAGTCGAGAAGGGGCAGGGAGACAAAACGCTCAATGAGCCGCGAATCGCACTCGGACCACCCCGGCCGTCGCTATCGCTTCACACACCGCTCTCCCTGCGCAGGACCTCAGTGGCCCCCAACGACCTCAGCGACCCCTTCGGCCTCCTGCTGCCATGTCCTCCGTCAGTGATGGCCCCATCCACTCGGGAGGAAAAACGGAGGAATGGCACGGTAAATGCGGGTGCTTGGGAGAGCCTCTTACCAGTATAGGGGCGGTGGCGTAGTCAATAATCACACGAAAATCTCTTGCGCTTGGTCCTGGGCTCCCGGCTCCAAACACTCACAGCGCTTCCAACTGCTGCGAGTTACGTGCTCCCGGCTCCAAACACTCACAGCGCTTCCAACAGCTGCGAGTTACGTGCTCCCGACTCCAAACTCAAAGTGATAAGAATACCTGTATAACCCTATATCATGCAACGTGAACCGTACATTTATGTGCATTTTTACTTTTTAAGAATTCAAGAGGTCTTGGAAATGCTTTAGTGGGCTGTTTTGTAAGGTACTGCAACTGATATTAGCATCAGTTCTGCACAACCTTTAACTGGTGTCTCACCAGCTTGCCACAAGTTTCGTTTACAACTACAGTGAAATGTTTAAAACTCTGGCAAAACTCAAGAAAGCACATCTAAGAAATGTTTAACAGACATTTAATAAAACAACAATTCTATGATGGATAAAGCACATTCTGTACATTTTGCATGAGGAACAAAACATGGAATATGTCAAGAAACAATAGAAGAATTTCCCTTTGGCCTAAAGAGATCCACTCAAAAAGGTCATTTACCTACACCTGGGCAGTATTCAAAAGGTGGGGCATCTGCAGCTATAAGTGTATCAGAAAGTACAGTTATCCTACTGATTGTTAGGTGGCTTGGAACTGTTATCATTTGCGGCCCTTCGGGGTCTTCTTTTGGGGATCCAAGTACTGCTGAAACCCAGCCTCTCTGGAAGAATACTGCTGATTCCGTGACAGCCTCCCCTTTTGCTAGTTCAACTTCTAACTCTCGCAGCTGAACCTGGAGTTGTAGGAGCGTTGGCGGCGCTTGCCAGACTTCTTGGCCATGCCAGACTCTGATTCTGATATGGGTATTTATGGAATAGGAAATTCGTGTGTTTTGTAGCGATGGTATTTTTGGGCTGCCTTCCTGATTTTTTGTATGGTTCACCCAGAGGTTTAATGTGTTGTACCCTCCAATCAACTGCAGACAGAATGATGTATACAACACCGGTGGTCTGGCCTATGGATTTGGTGCTCAGCACACAGTCTCTTTTGATCACCTTGTGCTGTGGCAACAAATGATGGACATATTGCTGAATAAATCAAACATTCAACCCAAGTCAAGAGATCTGGGTTAAATCCATCATTCTTTTGCTCACAACGCCACCCCAGTTTGGACCCAGTCATATGCAACCCAGTCTTGACCTTGCCCCTCATGGTAACAGTCCAGCCCAAACTGCAAGCCGGATCCTCCCTGGACCAGAAACATGCATCCTAGGACCGGTTTCGGGTATCACCCCCTCCTGAGCCAGACAAGCTTGAATGCAGAAAGCTCTCGTTACGAATGCATTAGTGCGAATAATTTTTTTAGTACGCCTGTTTTTTTTACGATATACATTGTTACGACGGCACGTAATGTGCAACCTACCGTGCAAAAACAACAAATGCCCCGATCTCACCAGTGTTTTTTTTGTTTTTGTGGGCAGGTCTTGTTGTGGGGCCGACTCCAGGACAGTCCGTTGTCCATGCCTCACCCGTCACCCCAGTCAGGGAAGCTGCGTGTTTTCTGTTTATTCCTCATGATTGCCACTGCGTCTCAGTTGATGCCGATTTTGTTTTTTAAATTAAACTCCCTTAAACCCCTTTATAATCTTACCCCTAAACCTCTCCACACCCTTAGCCCTAAAAACCTTCCCTCACACCCTTATACATAAAAACGCCCTTTACCTTCGCCCTAAACCCACCTCTTTCCTTAACGTAAACCTGCCCCTTCCCTTTACCTAAAAACGTCCCTTCCTTTAACCTAAACCCGCGCCTTTCCTTAACCTAAAAGCACCCCTCCCCTTAACCTTAAACAGCCCCTTCCCTTTGCCCTAAACCTGCCCCTTCCCTCACCCTAAACCCGCCCATTCCCTTTGCCTAAATCCGCCAGCTTCGTTCTAGTGTACGTTTCGGCATATAGATGTGCGTTCTAATGATGCCGTCGTGATGCCGCTTTCGGTCTAAAGGCTTTCGTAATAAAGCCTTCGTTAAAAAAACTTGTTTCCTGTCTGGGCATACCCATCCTACTTCGGGCAAAAAATGCTGCAGCAACAAACGATGGACAGAACGTTGAATAAATCAAACATTCATCCCCCAGTCAAGAGATCTGGGTTAAATAGATTGTTCTTTTGCTCCCTATGCCACCCCAACTGGGACCCAGCCATATGCAAATCAATCTTGACCCTGCTCCTCGTGGGAACAGTTCAGCCCACACTGCCAGGTCGGGTCCTCCCTGGACCGTAAACATGCAACCTAGGACCGGTTTTGGGGTATCACTTCATATCAGCCAGGCTAGCTTGAATCCAGTGGCATAGCGAGCAAGGGACCTACGTCTGGGCATATCCCATTTAGGGCAACAAAAAAAAATGCTGCGGCAACAAATGGACGGAATGCTGAATAAATCAAACATTCACCCTGTGAGAAGCTGGCCTGGTATATGAAGTTCACTAATGTAAGTGGGCACCTTGCACCAGTCCAGACAACCCTAATGGTGATTTAAGAGGTCTTAGACAATCTTAGAAAGCTCTCTAAGTGGTAGCTGTAGAGAGCAGCCTTCAAGGATTACTCCAGAAGGAGTGTAAAGCAGCTTGTTTCACCAGAATGCAATCCTATAGCATAGATTAAGTGAAAAAGAACCACACAAATATTTATAAAAATGTGCGTTTATTATAGAATACTCTCTAACGCATAGAAATATCTCCTACCCGGAGATATGCACAATGCACACAATACTTCAGCAAAGAAACACAGTAAATAGCACGAAATACACAGTGGACCCAGGAGGGACCAAACCATATACTAAGAAAGTGGTATAAGAACCACGACTCGGGTCAAGACAAGGTCGAGAGGACCTAGAAGTGCTGGGGACCCAAGTAACCACCCAAGGTGATTAGATAGGGACCCCACAGAGGGCGTGTGCAGTGTGGGAACACAACGACGTGCTCCTTACAACTCTACGTGTAAGTCGCGGTTGGATTTTTAAAGATTAAGGACCCTTCCCAGTGAACCCTGAGGAAACCCCGTGGAAGACAGAAGGTTGGAGAGCAACCCCACCCGTAGATACCCTAGTACCCACGTTACCTACACCAGGGAAGCCGGGTGCATACGTGTGAAGTGGTGTCGGAAACTGCAGTCGAACCCAGTGGAGGACTTCAGGAAAGTGCCGCTACTGGAAGAGGAGAAAGTGTCCGGTGGAATCCGAAGCGGGATTCAAGATGAGAGGTACCTGCAAGCAGAGGGGACAGGGTCTATGTCACTCAGGAGTGACCAGGAGACTTGGAAGACGAATGCCCTCAGATGTCGGGTGTTGCAGGATGGATGACGATGACCTTGACTCTACAGCTGTGAGGACCAGGCGACGCTGAGGAGGACCAGGAGCCGTGCACGAGCTGTCCCACGAAGGATGTCGAGTGCTGAGGGGTCAGTTTCCGGTGGGAGCACCAATAAGCCTTGGCAAATGCAACCAACGCAGGAATCAAAAAAGGAGCCAGCAAGGTCCCGGGGACTCACCAAAGGCAGGGAAGTCAGGGCAGGCCCCGAGCAAACAGGGGAGCCCAAGAGAAGCAAAGGTGACCCTCAAGTGGACCCACAGGCCAAAGGCACTGGAGTCGCGAGAGGACCTCAAGCAGCTCACCAAAAGATGCAGGCCACGATGCACACGATGCGGTGTGGCTGAAGATTCTGGTCACTGGAGATGCTAGAGGTTGGGGCTACTTGGAGCCCGAAGATCTTCTTGGAAAGAAGTCAACAAGCCTTTGCAAATGCAAGTTGACGCAGTGCACAGGAGTTTGGTTATTGCAACTCCCACGAGGGATACTGGCCTCAAACTTGGTGAGAGGGCAGGGCAGGCCTCGGGAGCTGTGGAAAACCACCACCTGTGTTGCAGAGCCTTTCGGAGTCTGGAGGAGCTCAGGATCAGCAGACCGGTCGACTTTGTTGCGGTGCCTGCGAATGCAGGGGAGTGACTTCTTCACTCCAAGGGAGATTTATTCCAGTGTCGTTGATGCTTCACAGGCCTTGGAAGGTTCCTGTATGATGCACAGGCACAGACGATGCAGCAGACTGGAAGGGAGACGAAGTCCAGCATGCCCAGACGGTAGAAGAGCAGTGGTGTCTGATCTGAATCTTATCCCACAACAAATCTAGGGATCTACACCCAGGTAAGCCCTTACGTACCCTAGGGAAAGGGTTGGGAAGATTCAGGGGACCCTCCCAGGGGAGAGTCTGGACAGGGGGGGGGAGGTTACTCCCATGTCCTTTGTCCAGTTTCGCGCCAGAGCGGGAGCCAACGGCTCCCAGGACTGGTTTGAACTGGCCTATGCACAGGGACACCAAATGTGCCCCTCATGCAGACAGTGGCGCTGGCAAGCACACCCACCCCATCCCAATACACTAAATCGTGTCTGGGAGGTGGTCACACCTCCCTGTGACAGGATGCCTATTGTTCTGCCTTCCCCTGCTCGAGCTAGACTCAGCAGCAGGAGGGCAGAATCGTGTCTCTGGTCAGCAGCAACCATTTTGTGCTGTCCGGGTCAAGAAGGCTGGTTCCGGGAACACTGAGAGCCTAATGGAGGGCTCTGCCAGTGCTTGGAATCATACCTCCACACCGTCTACGGTGTGGAGGTATGATTCAAACATGTTTGATACCAAACATGATAGGATTTGTTGCAGCCGTTTTCGAGATGGTCATCGCGTAATTACACGGTGCCCCTCTATATAGTATATGGCTGCTTCACTGACAACCCGGGAGAATGGACTCCGTTGGCTGCAGGGGTGTTCTGCACATGCAGGGGCACCGTCTCACTTAGAACCAAGCACCCTGCCTTCAGGATTGCAAAAGGCCTGCTACAGGGGTGACTTATAGGTTTTAAGTGCAGTGACCCTAGATATAGGAAACCTATATCTTTAGTAAGTGGTGCAAGCACCAGCTTACACAGGCTGCAATGGCAGGCCTGTAGTTCCATTTTGAATGGTCTCTCATGTGTGGCATAATACATGCTTTAGCCCATGGGAGACCTCTGGGGTACCTATGCCCTGGGTACCTTAGTCCCATATACTAGGGACTTATAAAGGTACCCCAGTGTTCAATCTGGGATGTACCGGAGTACTGAACATAAACTTTGAGAAAGCAGATAGACTGGGGTTCTGATTATCAGGATCCCAGTCGGACCAGTCAAAATACAGCTTCGCACCAGGCAAAAAGTGGGGGTAACCATGCAGAAGGATCCTACCTCCTACACACCCCCAGTCAAGAGATCCAGGTTAAATCCATTGTTCTTTTGCTCCTTACGCCACCCCAATTGGGACCCAGTCATATGCAAATCAGTCTTAAACCTGCTCCTCATGGGAACAGTCCAGCCCGAACTGCGAAGCCGGGTCCTCCCTATGGAATTTTACTCTAGATTCTCCAAAATAATCATATCTAAACTTTTCACATTTTCAGCATTTCTTTCCATCAACAAAGCACTGAGATCCTTGCTCAAGACCATGCTCTGCTTAATTCCAGAAAAGATTAGGATCTGACTTTATGCATGAATGATAGACCAAGCTCATTAACACAGATTGCATGATTTTCGCGAAGATACTGGCTTTGCGTATTAATAATATTGTCCCTGATCTTATCGGTTCAGAGCAATCAGGATTTGTTAAACGTCTACATATTACTGATAACTCTAGAACTTCTCCTAATATTATACATGTATCCCCTAAATGCCTCTCCTCAGACGCGGCCATCACCCTGGATGCGGAGAAAGCATTTGACAGACTGAATTGAGAGTTCATGTTTCGTGCACTGAATGGCATGGTTTTGGGCCCACTATTTTAAAATATATTACTTTGCTTTACTCATCCCCTACCACTTCTATTTTCCTCAATGGTTTTCAATCTTTATTTTTTCATTTAAACAGAGGTACAAGACCGGTATACCCTCATTACTATTCATTCTTTCTTTTGAACCATTTCTGGAAAAGTTAAGTATATCTAGTGACTTCAAAGTCTTCTAACAAAGACAATGAGATCAAATTTACAGCTTACGTTGATGACGTCCTGTTTTTTTGTTTCAGATCCTACTAAACCCAATCTACTTTTTTAATTTATTGAAGGAATTTTCATTATGTTCCAAATTGAACATAAATCAGAAGTACTCCCCATTAACGTACAGTCTTAAAGAAATGTTTTCAGATCCAGGCTTCACTTGGTGTCAAATGCTTAGATAATCAATACTCCTCTTCATTGCAAGAAAAACCATACCTATTAACGTGTCAAGTGTTAAAAATACTCAACTCTCGGAGCAATGGTCACCACTATTTTTATCCTGGTGGGGACGATTAGACACCAATAAGATGATATTGATGATGTTGCCTATTATTAAGTTCTATCTAATTATGCTACCAGTAAAGCTCCCTCAATCCTTCTTTCACCTTTTAAATAGCTCCATAAGGACCTTTATGGAAAAACAAGAGCTTGCCTTTCTTAACTTTAACTCCAACAACCCAAAGCACTGGGTGGGGTGAATTTTCCAAACGTTAAAAAAATATCACCAAGCTTTTACTCTATAAAATTTGGACCTCTTTAAGTGAGAATCCAGATTTCCTCCCCCACAACATGGCAGTGACTGGAAAGTTCCATTTCTAATCCATTTCCCTTTTATAACTTAGTTCGTTTTTCACAACCCCCTAAATCTTTATCCTCGCCCCTTATTACCCTCTCCGGCTCTATAGCAAAACCCCTTCTTACACATTCCCAATATGAAAGAGTCCCTACTGTTGGTCCCTCTTTGATATAATAAAGACATTAAAATAAATGTTATATTCTGGAAGGATTGGTTCCAGAGGGTATTGTTGCAGTGAGTGAACTCTTCTACAATTCCTGCCTTCTTCCTTTCTCCACTCTAAATATGGGCTACACACTTCCTAAATATAACTGGCTTAAGGCCTTCTTCTCATAATTACCCCCCATTCACTACCACCTCATCACTGGCTCCAAACAATAGTTTACCTACACTCAACTTCACAATTCCCATGAAGGCCTCTTTTTATTTTTTTTTAATTCTCTTTATTCAAGTTTTCACATCATACAGCTGCTACAGTGGGATGTATTTATACAGGGCATCGTTAAACTTTTCCTCATTGTTCTGTATACAAACTTATTTGATTCATCTCCCATGTATTCCACTCTTGTCATCTCTTATGTCATCCAGCAGGATTTCCACAGCATAGAGTCATATACAATCCCAGGATCTCTTTTGGTAACCTAAAATTATAACACACACCCAAGGAAGCTTACCGCTCAAAGCAGCAGGGAGGTGGGTGGGAATGTCAGAAGGAAAAAAGGGGGGTGGGGGGGAAAAGGCAATCATGTGAGTCTGTCGGGCCTGGTGGTCTGAAGTTGGTCTCATTGGCTTACGCAGCTGGTGAGTCTAGTGTTGCTCCTATTCATCTATGGTCTGGGTGTGGGAGGGCGCCTCATCTGTTGCGTGCGTTCTCATGTAGAGTTGCAGCGGGCCCCACACATCTTTGGGTCGGGATTGAATAGGCATTAGGTCCCAGTATGCAGACAGCTGTCCCTGGCAAAACGCTGCATCCCTAAGCCATGCCTCCTTTTTTGGTGCCCGTGTCCTACCCCATGTTATTACAATGCGCCTTTTAGCAAGCAGCAAGAGCAGCACAGTGAGCCTCTGCCGGGGTGTCCTTCACATAGCCAAGCAGCGCCGTCAGTGGAGACCTATCTATGGGTGTGCCCGTCATTTCATCTATCGCGTCAAAGTTAGTCGCCCAGTACCGGTGAACCAGGGGGCATTCCCATGCTAAGTGTACGAAAGTCGCGTCAGGTGCTCTGCATCACTGGCAGCGCGTTTCAGAGACTAGCCCCAGTCTCCAGAGCCAGGCGGGCGTCCTGTAAAGGCCATGCAGGAAGTTGAAGTGTATTAGGCGCAGTCTATAGTTCGGGGAAAGAGCACGCGCCTGCGTACAGCAGAACGTCCACTGCTCTTGCGTGATTGAAATGCTTAGCGCGGTCTCCCACTCCTGTCAGGCCTGCAGGGTGCGCACCGGTGCTGTATTTTGCTTGTCTGTGTAAAGGCGCGTTATTAGCTTGCGCGGGGATGGATTTTTCAGGAATCTCTCCAGGGTTTGAAATGTGGGTGGCGCAGCCAGGAAGGCAGGAAGGCAAGCGCGCAGCGCGGCACGTAGCTGGTAGTATGTCATCTTTTCAAGCATGGTTAGTTCCTGACCCTCCCTGATCTGGTGCGGAGTTATGAAGGTGCTGTCCAGGAACACATCTCCCATTTTCGTAAGCTTCATGGTTCACAGTCTAGTGCATGAGCCGCCCTCTGCCAAAAATGGCAATTCCAGATGCTTTATCAGAGGGACCATTGGAGCGTACATAGCATCTTGATGGGCCCTCTTGCGCATGCCATGCCCTCACCGTGCATCCCACCATGTCTACCTCAGTCAGAGGTCAGGTCGTGTCTGATATAGAGCCACTGGAAGAGGCAGCGGGGACACCTGATCGTGTTCAGGCACGGTGTGTGCCATAAACTGCGTAGGATGATGTGCAAATTGCGCTTGGGAGCACCAATAATACAGATCGAAGTCAGGTGCCCCAAGTCCTCCCTGCTCAAATGGGAAGGTGAGGACCTCCCACACTACTCTGGGCTGTTTACCCACCCATGCAAGAGTAATCATGCCAGAACGTAGCCGCTTTCTAAAACTGTAAGTGAGAGGGAGTGGGATATTTGTAAAGAGGAGCTTGGGTAAAACAACCATCTTGGCGATGGCCAACCGCCCAGTCAGAGACAGGGGCAATGTGATCCAGCTTTTTATGCGCTGTTCCAACCATTCAATTAGCCTGCCGTAGTTAGAGCGCCACAATTCCTCAGGATCGCGGCTGATCCATATGCCCAGATGTTTTACAGGGTCCTGTGTCCACTGCAAGGGGAACTCAGACTGTACCTGCATAGTGGCCTCCGTAAGCAGAAGTATCGTTGATTTGGCCCAATTTATTACTATCCCTGAGAGTCTGCCAAAATCGGATGAACTCTCTGATCAGTGGATCCAGATTGGTAGCTGGGTGCTTGACGTAGAGCATAACATCGTCCACATACAGCGAGACCAGTATTACCCATGGGGTGAACGCCAGTCCTCTATGGGCAAGATGCTGTCGCAGCCTGGCTGCCAATGGCTTCATTGCCACGGCGAATAGAAGGGGTGACAGGGGGCACCCCTGCCGGGTGCCGCGGGAGACCGGGAACGGGGGCGTTATGCCGTTGACCCTTATGTGCGCCGTGGGGAGCGTGTAGAGTAGCGTTATTAGACTGATGAATTTGGAGCCAAGGCATATGCGTCTGAGGAGGGCGAATAAATATGGCCATTCGAGCGAGTCGAACGCCTTGGTAGCGTCCAGAAAAATTGCAGCTGCCTGCAACCATGGGTCCACCTCTTGCATCGTGGCGAAAAGAGTTTGAAGGTTATGAACGGTGGATCTGCCGGGGACAAAGCCACGCTGATCCGGACGCAGCACCATAGGGAGCAGTGGTAGGAGACGCGCTGCGATCAGCTTGGCAAGGATCTTATTGTCCACATTAATCATGGAAAGTGGACGGTACGAGTCGCATCTTAGTGGATCCTTGTTGGGTTTAAGGATTGTGATGAGAGCTTCTCGGAGCGACGGAGGAAGTACTCCCTGCTCTACGGAGTCCTGATACATATTTATTACAAACTACCATACTCTTTAGAAAAGACGGCGGATAAGCCATCTACGCCCGTGGTTTTCCCAGCTGGGAGAGCCCGAATAGTTCCAATGATCTCCTCCTCTGCAAAGGGTTCATCAAGATAGGCCCTGTGGCCTGCCTCCAGCCACAGCAGCTGCAGAGTGTCAAAAAATTCCTCCACGTCAGGAGATACTGTGTCCAGTTGGGCACGGTAGAGGGATGTGCAGAAGGAAGTCATTTCATCTTGGACAGCTTTTTGGCCTGCCACCAGCTCATCGCCCCCGGTGCGTAGCTCGGGAATGTAGTCGCTGGCCTAGGGTTTCCCAAGTAGCCCTGCCAGTGTTTTCCCGGCACAATCCCCCTCACCGTATCGCCGGGCTCTGGTTTCCCTACTGAGAAAAAGTGTTTCCCTATTGGCCGCTCCTTAGAACTCATCTAGTTTAGCGTGTATTGTGTGTAGCGTGTTGATATTTTAACTTGTAAAGAATTCCTGCTCTAGGGCCCGTATTTCCCTTTCTAATTTATTTAAGTCTCCCCGCAAAGACCGAAGGACTCCCGCCTGCTTCGTGATACATACACCCCGTATGACGGTTTTGAAGGCCTCCCATAGAGGCGTGGCAGTCGACTGTGCCTTCATTGATACAGAAATATTCGGATATCGCCTGTCTGATGGATTCACAAAATGCCTGGTCTCGCAATGCTACAGTCTGGAGTTTCCAGGTGAAAGCCCTGGTAGGGTAGCCCGGGATGTCCAGTACCAGCGTCACCGGGGAGTGGTCAGAGAGGGTGCGAGGCAGGTGCTGCACCTCCACAACCCAGGACGCCGTGTCCCAGGAAATCAACCAGTAATCTATCCGCGCCCATGAAGGCCCCGCAGTGGTCGTACACGTGCCGCTCACCTCCTCCGGATGGCTATGTCGCCATATCTCTATCATCTCGCCCTCAGTAATTATGGCCTGCAACTGAGCTGCTGCGCGATGGTGGGGTCGACGGGATTCGCCCGACCTGTCTTTGGAGTCGTCGAGTACTACGTTAAAGTATCCCCCCATATTATTGCACCAGGGCCAAGAGAGTTTGCCACCCTCCAGAGGTCTGTATAAAAGCTAGGGTCATCCAATTTGGGTGCATATATTGAGATGAGTCTAAGCGGGTGACCTCCCAGTGAACCCCCCCCCCCATGAAGGCCTCTCATCTATAAAACCATTGACAATCACTCCCATACTTCCTTAGACAGACCAAAATTGATTACCGAAACTCAGTGGGAAGCTGATCTTCAACAATCCATTACTGCTTAGTAATGGCAAAACATTTGATCTAAAATACACACCATTTGCTGCTCTGCCACCAACACACAGATGCTATTTTATCTTTATAACAGGTTATAAGCTACCCCTTTATATAAATAATCCACGGACAATAAATGTTGGACTTGCCAAAAGGAGGGGAGTGATCTTGTTCATATGTTTTTGAACTGTCCTCCGATCTGTCGATTCTGGTTACAAGTTCGGGTACATTACTGATATTTGCATGATTTCTTCTCTATTTGATAAAATGCATAGTATTTTGGGTAGTACTTCTCCTATATGGAATAACTGTGTTATGATGGGGAAGTTTGCAGATCTATCAATTGCTTTTCAGGTTATAATCTCCAGCTGGAAGAACGCACAGGAGGTTATGTTCCTTAAATGGTGGAATATGCTCAACAATCACTTCCACTAGGCTATTGATCAAGCAAGACTGTGGATGCCTTTCCTTTCTTGCTCAAATTGCCTACCTCCCCTACTGCTACTCATCAGTTCGACCCCCACCCCTTAACTTTATTTTATTTCTTCCATTGTTATTGATCGTCAATGTGATACAGTTGTACCTTATGCTCTTCTCTTCCTCTCAATATGCTTCTTCCCCCCCTTTTTTTTCTTTTCCTTCCCTCACTGCTTCTTTTAAAATTAGAAAATGTTAAATTATACCATTTATTTGTTCACTAGAATGCTTATTTGTTGATTTAGTATATAGCGGTTAATAACCATTGATTCTGGTTGTGTTATGACAATTTTATATACTATATTTTAGTGCATATCACTTCAGCTATGTTGTCCTACTCATGTAAGTTTCGTACTTCTTTAATAAATCATTTCAAATTTAAAGACAAACTGACCACTGCCAAATGACAAAAGGCTAGCAGTCAATGCCAGACCCGTCTGCTTTGCCAATGCTTGCTTAAAATGAAAGATTGCACTTAAATGCAACTGTGAACATTAAAACCTTCTAGGCCATTTCCAAACTTATACATCTAAGGCAGTGGCACAGTTTTTTCTTTCATAACAGTGTGAATTTCTTGATGTTAAATCTGTGTTAACCATATGGAAATTTATTTAAGACAAATAAGCATGTGCGAATCACATACAGTGCAATGTGGTCATATTACACTTGGGTTAAACCAACAAATCAGTGTAGAGAGCAAACCAAACTTCTGAATTACGCACATTGTGACTTTGCCCATTACCATGGTGTGTGCGCAGAGCTGAAACTACTACTTTCTGTTGCCTGCACTTTTCATAATCCCACTTGTATGAAAGCAGAATATGGATTCACCTAGTCTGCAGCCCGTCCCTTGGTTACATAGCAATATCTGTGGTAGAACAAAGGGTTTCTTACTCTTTTAAAAGCATTTTAAAAACAGCAGATATCTAATATAATAGTATACCGCCCTATGTGAAGGGCTTACATTTAATAATGTAAATATACTATAATAAGCATATGTTTATGTAAAGAGAAAGTATTTGAGATTGTACATTTCAATCTTCAGGACATGTTTATACCCAGATGAGAGATTGGTCTATGAAATAAATCACACGCTTATATTTGTAAATGCATACAAATGCCAAATTGTTACAGTTAATTCCATATATATTGTACCACCTTGGAAAATTCACTGTGCTAATCAATAGTCTGCTCCATTTGATCTGCACTCTGTACAAGCTCCTGGCGATATATGAATGTGGTTATACATCTCCATGATTTAAAAGCTTCTTGATTTTAACAATGGATTTCATGTCTTTATGCAAGGACATTAAGCACAAAGATTGTCTTTATGCCTTATGTCAGTGTGAGCACTATAAATTATTTTTAAAAATATTTTGAAGATGGTCTTGAAAATAATCCTTCCTTGTCTTACAATTACCTGGCCAGGTAATGGGCACAGCAAGAGGTTCTCAAGACATTAAATATATTGAAGATGTGACAAATGGGATTTGTTATATGGCAGATGGTTGTAGTGGTGTTATATTTAGGTGAAAATGTGGTTTTAACAAATGCTGAAATTCACCAGTAATAGTTAACTGAAGCAACTATAACTTCCGCCCAAACCATGCAGTGTTGGTATAAATGAGGTCATTTCAGATGTCACATTGATGTTATCAATGCGGTCATAGAACATGTCATCATGAGTGATGTAATATGTGAGATCATAAGCAGTGCGTGGCACGGAGGGTCGCATAGGAACAGCAGAATTTTATTTTTTTATTTGACCCCAGGGAATGTCCCATTGATCGTCCCCTCACCTCCACAAAGGCCCGGAAGGGTCAGGGTACCCCTACCCAGCCCCCTTATTCCTTATATTTGTTTTCTACAGCACAGGTACTGAGTTAATGATTCCTAAAACGGTAGCCACAACTTTCTCTTCTTATTAAGGCCAATAACGTAGCGCGTTTGGTCCTTACAGTACCACAGTAGTTTTGAGGGAGTACCGCTCCAGCCAGTCAGGCCGTGTGTTTTGAGCTTGCGGTACTCCACTAAGTACCGCAAAGGCACTGCGATGCTATATATACACATACATTTGAACATGAAGTTCTCAAAAACCACTGACAGATTTACACCAAGTCACAAAAAGCACACTTTCTGGATCAAGATCTAGCCTTCTGCCAACTTTGGACAGTGCTACAACGGCTCCCCTGAATTACACCAGTTTCCCAGAGGGAAATTGCATTGGAAAACAAGTTTTGGGACCTACTCTCCTTTTTCTCTGCCCCCGCTTGACGGATCGCCCTGATACTTTCCAGGGAGGAGCGGAGTTGGTTTACCTTTTCTTGTGGAAAGTTAAGTCAAGATTCGTCAAACGACTCAAAGATTATAAGCAAACCAAAAAATCTATTTCCTATGGAAACGTGGTCCCAACCACTACTTCAAAGTAGCGACCGCAACTGAGTAATAAATATATGTGTGTGTGTGACTTAATTAAAACTGTTAACAAGCACTGGCAAAGCAAGAAAGCCAGGCCATAATGTACCAAACCAGATTTTTTTTCATGGCTGTCTTTGTATATGTTAAATCAAGACCCGTGGGCTTTACCAATGCTTGTTTGGTCTTGTTTACATGTTTAATAGGCTTATCTCACCTTCGACTCTTCAGTAAAAAGGGCATTTGGATAGAAAGATCAAAACATCTGAGAGCTTATGGAACACTACATGCAAGAAATTGTGGCCTAGCCTTGCACACTGCTTTGCCCAGTGTTAGTATTCACTATTCACCACAAAGATGTCTATAGCAGTGCCTCCCGTTATGGACAAAAAAGAACCAAGTCTCATATAGGTAATAAAATACATTTATTCGGACAAATTTGAAAACTATTGTACAGTGTTCAAAAGAGATGTTTGTTTTACTGCCTTTTTTTTTTTTTAAACCAGGTATGGATGTAGTTTACATAAATAATTTCCATTCATGGCACAAGAAACACAAGCATTTCTTCCTCTTGATAGTGTAGGCCTATGAATGGGAAAGATTGCAAGTACAATGGCAGACAACACTACAAATTGTAAAAAGAAAAACATAAGAGTACGATAATTACATAAGCATTTCAAACATTATCAATTTATTTGGCCAACATTTAGCTGCTCTGATCTTTATATGTACATTTTTATGTGCAAACACGTATTTATATTTACAGGGTTCATCTTTATATAATCTGTGAGGAAATAACTTGGTATAACTGCACACCACAAAATAAAGAGATTCAAAAACTTACAATATGGTAAATGGTTTAGGGCTATATACATTACATCTATAACAACAACAACAAAATGTTTACCAATCAGATAAATTAAATCCGATCAATTCAATTGTATAATCCACTCTTCCTAGTAAAATGCCGAGACATGTCAAACAAGCAAAGCTTGAACCCATGGAATGCAAAAGAAAACTAGATATAAGTTAACCTGCATACATGTCAAATTTGTTTGTGCTCTACTTACTACAGATGAAAAGGAATATGTTACATAATCTTGCAATCACTATGCAAACGATTCCAGTACAGCAGCAGTCAATTAGAGCCAGAAGTAAATCACATTTAATACTATACTGGTCAACTTGCACCACCACTCCGGTGGGTAAATGCTCTCACAAAAGCACATGAAAACATATCTAGTAACATTAGAAGTTCATTAGAGACAAATGTTTTCCATCTACTCATTTCTTTTTCTATTTATGCTTAGATACCAAGGAAAATAGTGAATATATAGACAGTGGCATGCAGGTGAGCATTACAAAGCAACACAGTTACCTGCCCTGGACATTTAAACAGCAATTAATTTTTTTTAACAAACAGATGCCATTGACGCTTAATTTCCAGCGTCTCATTGTGTATCTGGCCCCATGACTTTTGGCCTAAAATGTGTATAATGTGCAGTTGTTTTAACAAGCTTCTCACAATAAATCTGATAGGAAGATTCTATTTACATATCATATGCTGCAGTTCGAGTCTCATCCAAGAATAACCATGTTACAAAAGGAAAAAAAGCTACTAGAAAGAGTCCCTAAATTCCAGCTTGCAGAATTAGTATCATATAAATGAAACTGTATTTTTTTGCTGTCAAAGATTGCTAAATAAAGGTAGAACATTTACAGTGTTAACGTGACATGTTCTAAATTGTTTTTTTAATTTACTACAGATATGTCACCACCTGAATTCCGTGTTCCCAAAAGCTGAGAATGAGACAAGTCACGAAAATTAAATCTTACAAAAGAGGTTTCAAAATTCAACCTTCCGCAGAGCTTCTAGAAAAGATACAGTGTTTATGGAGATATGTGTAACTCCCTCTTCCAGAGAAGATCTAAAAAACGGTGATGCTCTGCAAGTAAACCGCAGGCATTTTTAACATAGGGTCCAGCCGCATTGCAGAGTATTGCTCTTCAAGATTCCTACTTGCAATGACTGGGTCAACCAAACCTTCCACACCCTAAACTCACATTCTTCTTTGGACAAACATTTTTTGCCAAAATGGAACATTACAATGGTTTGACACAAAGACCGCTACAATTCTACTACATTCACCATTTCCAAACTCCAGGGAAAATGCCTCAATATATATCAACAGGGAGAAACAATTAAGGCCATAAATGGAATTTATGTCTCGAGGCTTCTTGACTAACATATTATTTTGATTTCAAATGTTCGAAGCCTTTTTATTTTTCTTCACCAATATCATTTTCCTCCACGCCCTCATCCTCCTCCTCATCATCATCTGCATTTGGATTTTTGTCCACCTCCGACGTATCGGAGGATTCATGCAAAACAACATATTCCCTGCTGCTGAAGCCAAATTTTAGTACATCTTTCTCTTTCAGTTCATAGTAACGCTGTGGTTCAATCCTCTGGTTGTTTAGGTACGTGCCATTGCCAGAGCCTAGGTCAATGATGTATGGCCTCACTCTGCGACCAGTTTGCCCATTAGCACGGGTAAACTCAACCAGCCTAGAAAAGAAAAGGATGTACAGATTATGAGACCATATACTACTGTATAATAAACACTGGATTACAGGTAACACGTAGACATTAAAATACTTGTAAACATTATCCCTGACAGAAGGTGAAATGT